>CM035214.1:12210049-12259947 GCA_020233015.1 Callinectes sapidus | reverse complement strand
GTGTGCGTGTGCGTGTTTGTCTGTGTGTGCGTTTGTGTGTGCGTGTGTGTGTGTGTGTGTGTGTGTGTGTGTGTGTCTGTGCGCGCGTTTGTGTGTGCGTGTGCGTGTGTGTGTGTGTGCGTCTGTGCGCGTGTGCGTGTGCATGTGCGTGTGTGTGTGTGCGTGTGTGGGTGTGTATGGGTGTGGGTGTGTGCGCGCCCGTGAGTGTGAGCGCGCGCGTGTGTGTGTGTGTGTAAACATATCTAAGTATCGAACATACGTGCTCTATTATCTCCAAAAGTACTTCATTAATAACACACCTGCGCTCTCGCGACTCACCTATACTACTTAATGAAGGCTTTGTCCAGTGATCATTGTGACGCGGGGGAATTATGGGAAGTGCGGGTTTTCTTAGTATCAGGGGCCAGGGTGGAAGGAGAGAGAGAGAGGGAGAGGGCATCCAGTCGTCTCTTATGTCTTGGCGGTGCCTGATGTGGTTGTCGCTTTCGTAGTTTGTCGTCCCCCAGGAAGCTGTTGAAATACGAAGCTATTAGTGACTGTTAGTTTTGTCTGTCAGTCAGTCAGTGAGTGAGGATATTTAATGAGGTGGTGTTATGCATTGTGTTCAGTTATGAAGGTTGTTGTATTGGTGGTTAGGTTAGTATATACACCGTGTCTGCATGGCGTTATAATAGAGGTTAGGAGCAGCAGCAGCAGCAGCGCCTCTCTATTCAAAAAGACTGTGATCACCGCCACTACATATTTCAGTAGGCTACTCCTGTTCAAGTGTTCCTCGTCCATTTTCACCGCCTGCTGGTGCTGCTGCTGGTCTACTATTGTTGTCGTCTGCTGCTGCTGCTCCTTCATTTGTGTCATCATCAGCAGCAAGAGGGATTATTGAAACATCGTCATCATCACGGCGGAACTTTCCTCTCCGGCCAATGTGACATCCCCAGCCTCGCCCAGACAGAGGCGTCACGACACACACATACGCACAGCCAGGCGGCGGCGGCGTCAGGTCGGGCCGCCTCACACCTCACACCTCACACCTCAAACCTCTTTCATGGCCTCCCAGCAGGCTTCCACAATGTCAACTAGGCACACACACTGCCAACGCAAAGGCACTATTACATGGCAGTCAGCTGGTACTTGTATATCTCCAGGAACGCGGGGAAGCAAGACAGCAGCACTCTCACCCTCTCTCCACCCCACTCGCCCACCCAGGCCACCACTGTCTCTCTCTGCTGACTCGTTCGTAACACTATGCTTCACTCCCACAATCTCAAAAGCTTCATTCAAGTTGAAAAGAGTTATTTCATTCATTTCGAGAGAGAGAGAGAGAGAGAGAGAGAGAGAGAGAGAGAGAGAGAGAGAGAGAGAGAGAGAGAGAGAGAGAGAGAGAGAGAGAGAGAGAGAGAGAGAGAGAGAGAGAGAGAGAGAGAGAGAGACACACACACACACACACACACAAAGGGAGAGAGAATCCTTATCTCATGACCTTATCTCATGACCCTAAGGTGTTAGATATCGGTTTCCTAGGAGGGAGAGTTAGCCTAATGTTTCCCTCCATCTTTTGTTGTTGTTGCTGATGCAGTAAAGACTGCTACATTATAAGCTAAAATTATTTGCAAGCAGAAAGAACTAAAAAAAAAAAAAAAAAAAAGTCATCTTAGGAATACAATATTGAATATGATAACAAAATATCTATGCTACAAATCCTAATGTATTTCTGGCGATACCTACCGGCGGCAGAACAAAGAGCAAAGGTAACACTTTCCCTCACACTAATAATATATACAAAGTGTCTGTCTGTCTGTCTGTCTGTCTGTCTGTCTGTCAGCCCCCACGTCTGTGAGCCAAAGTCCCTTACAGGGACAATGACCGTCATGGCAGCAGCAGCAGCAGCAGGAGAGGGTTTATTGCTGTTGTCTCTCTAACTACTAATATCATCATCACTGTCAGTGTCACTATCTTCATCAATAGGTATATATGTACTCACTATCAGTAGAAGAAGCAGAAATATTATTTTCAGCAGAATCACTAGCTAGTTATTTTGTGGATGCCAGGGAGGAGCAGCAGGTCCGCCAGCTCCGCCCGCTCTCTCCCTCCACATGGCGGCGAGTCAGTCGCTCGAGTTGCCAGACACCTCCTCCTCCTCCTCCTCCTCCTCCTCATCGCTGAGGAAATGAGGGCTTCTTATGACTCTTGTGTTTAGAGGAGAGACTTCCTCACCACCATGTGAGATGAGTTGCCAAGTGTCACCTAAGCCAGTCGAGAGAAAACGGCTCGCCAAGCTTTTATTTAACTGGGGACTGTGAAAAATCGCCGTCGTTTAAGGGCTAGCTACTGCTGCTGCTGCTGCTGCTGCAGTTTCTCCACCGGCCAACTTCCGGGACACTTACTGTAGTAACATTTCGGTGTCTCACTTCCGCAACAGTGAGTGTTGCGGACACACACACACTGGCAGTTGAAAAACTTCTTTTCGTCTGCACACAAATCAGGGAAAAGTGTGATGCATGATGCATGATGTACTCCTGCTGCTGCTGCTGTGTACATACACTCGCTATTTAAAAAACTATCGCGCATTTCTCGCTTGAAACATTCTAACACCTAAGGCGATGGCTAATGAAAACAAGCTTGCTTATCTCCACTGTGTTGGTACGCCTGCATTTATGAGAATGCTAAATATCCTTTCCTGTAGACATTTGCTCATATTATAATATAAAGCTGGCAGGTAATACACAGAAAGGCATGCCAACCTTCCCGAGGCATCATGGGCTGTAGCGATCATTTACAGAAACATCGCACCCCACCTCCGCCATAGTTTTTTGAGCGAGGGTACATCATACTTGAGGATAATGTGATAGGATGCACACACATGCACTTTCCTTTCTGCAGCACAGCGCCTCTTCCGTTTCTTTTTAGCCAGCAGCAGCAGCAGCAGCAGCAGGGCAACGAGGAGGAGGAGGTCTTTCGTTGGACGCCGCTCTTCCAACTAACAAGCTTGGAGCGGCGCGTTTATGAGATCCGGGCGTGATCAGTGGCGGACACCGGTGTCCTGCCAGTGTGAAAGCATGGAAGGCAACTAGTGTCCTGCCACTGTGAAAGCATGGAAGGCAACTAGTGTCCTGCCACTGTGAAAGCATGGAAGGCAACTAGTGTCCTGCCAGTGTGAAAGGGGGCTAACAGCACACACACACACAGTTCACTTTGGCCAGTTTACTCACCAAGCAGTACACGGGAGAAAGGCACGCTCGCCGCTCGGCAAGGCAAGACGACACACAACCAGGCGGCGGCGCAGGTCCGGTCACCTCACTCACCTCTTTCACGGCCTCCCAGCAGGCTTCCACAATGTCAACTAGGCACACACAGTCCTGGCACACACACTGTAAACGCAAAGGCACTATTACATGGCAGTCAGAGAGAGAGAGAATGATGATATATAAAAAAAAAAGGTTAAATGATAAACAAATCATCGTCAGATCAGGACAGGACAGGACAGGGAGTGACTGCTGACTGATAAGCAGGACACAGGACAGTGAGGCGGCTGTGTCGGGTCCGTGTCCTGCCTCTTCCCTCCCCTCCACGCGCGCACACACACACACACACACGTACATATACACACCTCATGGCTCAGTGGTAAGAATTTTGCATGTGTTGACCACTATGAACGTCTGAGTCACATGTTCATTACTGCTTATACTTTCTTCTTCTTCTTCTTCTTCTCATCTCCCCACTCCTCTCCTCCTCTTCCCCGAGTCCTGTTGAGGAAAAAATCTCGCACAGAATGAGTTGGAACAAGAGATTAGATGTGACAAGAGTTCAATGCGGAGAGAAGTACAGTAGTATAGGAAGGACAGAGGGAGGATGTTCAGAGAGAGAGAGAGCCCTGCGTACACGGAAATTTGAGTCCTGTTATAACAAATTTTCTCTCAAACCTTAGGGAAATCAGATGTCAGACAGTAAAAAGAACGTAATCAATGACAAATAAACAAGGCAACAAGTAGTTTACCTTGTGTCCTTGGCTGTCTCACACGGCCCAGCAGACATCAAGAGGCCTCAGCTGGCTAGTCATGGTATATAGCAGAGGCGTTGCAGGAGGTGCTGGGGAGAGAGGAGACGCAAATTAATAATGTTCATCCGTTAAATACATTCACAAAAACAGCTGATTCGGTTACAACACAAGAAATGAAGCGAAGATGATGCTGCAATAATATATCAGATCTGTATATAGCAGGTCCTGTAGCAAACATCAATATACCGAGAGATTTCTACGTATTATCAATCCCCTGCCTATTGATTAAGCACACAGAGACACACACACACACGCACACACGCATGCACGCACGCACACACAAGGTAAACCCAGTAAATCGTATTATATATGGGGGGGTTGGAGTCCGGCCCCCCCCACATCTCACTTAAACCTTCACAAAACCTAAACTTGACCACAAAAGCTATGTCTGAATGGCTAATATGAAAGCTTAGTACGATGGCTGCATACTGTGGCAAGATGACCCTATAATAATGAGAGATAAGGCTCAAAATGACCGATGAAATGAGAATAAAAGATGGCGCCGGGGCCTGAGGTGGGGGGTTACGCCTCCCGCATACGAGTGACTGCCCTATATAAACACTGGCACCGCTTGCAGTCACCTTGATAACGTAGTCCAGCAGCCCCTGTGATTCCATCTTGCGGGTTTAGCCCAGTATTAAGATGACTTGAACACTTATTTTGTCCTTAAAAGCACTTGTGAAATCCTGCTAGTCACCGAAGAAATCGTCTTAATATGTCACTAGAATGCTGAAACAGTCGTGTTATCTCACTAGTCACTTTAAAAGACGATTTTTTAGGTAGAAGTCGTCTTAATACTCCACCGGAATGTTAAAAACGCCATAAATCCAGAGGCTTTTCAATACGATAAGAACTTTTAAGCCGCCCACACCTCCACCACACGCACTGAGCTAAGGACTGGCCAGATAGACAGACAGCTGGCCCTCCCACCCCCACTTGCTGACGTGTGGCAGGAACGCAGACGTCACGGCCTGAAACGACCAGTAGTCCTACCTTGCTAATTTGCTATTCACACACTATATGCACTAAGAAAACAAGTAGGTGATGCAAACAATAGAGATAAACAATGGAACAATAAATATAAAACACCATAAACGTTAAAGGAAAACTAATAAACGAAATAACACATAGATAAGCGACATAACGACAAGCAAGGCAAAGAGATAACTTGATACTTGAAACAAACCCCTCCCCACCACTCTCTCTCTCTCTTCTCTCTCTCTCTCTCTCTCTCTCTCTCTCTCTCTCTCTCTCTCTCTCTCTCTCTCATCTAAACACCCCTTCTCCACCCCTACCTCCCTCATATATTATAAACCCATACATGTTTATATAATATGTACCGCATAACGCAGGGGAGACACTGATTCGCCCCTGTCCCGAACAGACACCCCACACCCCACTCCCCACACCCCACTCCCCACTCCCCACCCTCATAGCTGGCCGGGAACTAGCATATTATTTCAACAACTGCCAAAAAAAGTAGTTGTATTTTTCCATGTTTCTCTTGACACAGCTAAGAAATCGAGTAGGTTATATGCAAAGAACATAGATAGATAGTAGATAAACGTGTATATAACCCCATAAACGCCACAAATAAGCCGGATTAGTGAGAGAAAACACCTGATATATAAGTGGAAGGAACAAGTGCCAGCCGTATAAGTCATGTTTACCCACACTCGGAGCAAAAAGTAGTGGTATTTTTCTACGTTTCTCGAGACACAAGTAAGTAATCGAGTAGGTAATACGCAAAGAACACAGATAGACAATAGATAAAGTAATATATAACCCCACAAACGTCAAAGTAAAGCGAATTAGCG
This sequence comes from Callinectes sapidus, assembly GCA_020233015.1. Classification (NCBI taxonomy): domain Eukaryota; kingdom Metazoa; phylum Arthropoda; class Malacostraca; order Decapoda; family Portunidae; genus Callinectes; species Callinectes sapidus. Next base: position 12,254,076 of record CM035214.1, on the reverse strand, counting down.
AAAGGAAAACTCGACAATTAACAGAGAAACAAGGACGACCGGATCATGTTTACCCACACTCGTAGCAAAAAGTAGTTGTATATTTCCTTGTTTCTCTTGATAAAGCTAAGAAATCGAGTAAGTTATATACAATTACCATAGATAGACAATAGATAAAGTAATATATAAACCCCACACACGTCAAAGTAAAGCGAATTAGCGAAAGAAAAACACTCAGTTATGGTCTAATATATAAATAGGTTAGCATCTATACAGACGAAGAATGACTTAGATGGATTAGGAACTTAGATTATAAAGATAGATTAAAAACACCTTTATCTTCACTCAGTGGAGAGAGAGAGAGAGAGAGAGAGAGAGAGAGAGAGAGAGAGAGAGAGAGAGAGAGAGAGAGAGAGAGAGAGAGAGAGAGAGAGAGAGAGAGAGAGAGAGAGAGAGAGAGAGAGAGAGAGAGAGAGAGAGAGAGAGAGATATAGAGAGAGAGAGAGAGAGAGAGAGAGAGAGAGAGAGAGAGAGAGAGAGAGAGAGAGAGAGAGGTGTTTCAATAGATCAAGGGATTTAATAAGGGGGATATTAATAAGGTAGTTATAGTTAATAGTACTTCAAATATAACGAAATCGAATAGTTACAAGGTAGAAACATTCAGATATAGGAAAGAGATAGAGCAACATATGCCAAAATAAATAAATAAATAAAAATACAAGAAAAACAATGAAAAAAACTAAATGAAAAATGAGAAAACAACAACAGCAAATAAAAAAAATAAATAAATAAATGGAGGTGAAGAGAATTAGGGAAAGATTCAGATTTAGGAACGAGATAGATAGAGACTAGTTCATCAATACGGTGGTGGTGGTGGTGGTGGTGGTTACATATGCCTAAAAAAAATAAATAAATAAATAAAAATACAAGAAAAACAATAAAATAAAAACTAAACGAAAAGTGATTTAACAACAACAGGAAATAAAAGCTAATTTGATAATAAAGAGGTAATTTGATAATAAAGAGAGTCATTAGTTCGTTAATTAAGGTGGGGGTCATTGTACTAGGAAAATACTGTATGTACAATGTAATAATAATAAATACTAATACAATGAGATAAAAAGAATGAGGAAAAACTAAAAACGAATAAAAAAAAGTGAATAAAAACGAATGCAAGAAAAATAGGCCGTTAGATAGGCCTATACGTGATGGCAGTACCTATGTAAATACCTCTGCATATTTCCATCCTCTAAATAAACGTGTCCAATATTCTTTTTTAATATAAGAGGTTGGATTGAGTTTGTACAAAATTTTTCCCTCCACACCCCCATAAACCTTCCTACATCTTTCCTCCACCTTGTCTCCGATTTTGACTATCGTACCACTATGATATCATATTCAAAATAGTACTTTTCTAAAATAGTCTGACACCAAAACCTGAAATTTTTCCCTCCACACCCCTCCACATTTTCCTCCATATCTCTCCTCCACATGTTACCTCCAATAACCTCCACCTTTACAAATTTTCCTCCATCTTTCCTCCACCTTCTTTCCACTTTTGACTATCCTACCTCCCTTCCTTGATAGTTAAAATTGTTGTTTTGTAAGATAGTCTGACACCAAAACATAACATTTTTTCATATTTTCTCCCCGTAAGTTTGCACATTTTCTTCCATATCTCCCTCCACATATCCCCTCCACTTTTCTCCATCTATACAGAGTTTCCTCCATCTTTCCTCCACCTTCTCTCCAATTTTGACTATCTTACCACTATGATATCATAGTCAAAATAGTACTTTTCTAAAATAGTCTGACACCAAAACCTGAAATTTTTTCCCTCCACACCCCTCCACATTTTCCTCCATATCTCCCTCCACATGTTACCTCCAATAACCTCCACCTATACAAGTTTTCCTCCATCTTTCCTCCACCTTCTTTCCACTTTTGATTATCCTACCTCCCTTCCTTGATAGTCAAAATAGTACTTTTCTAAAATAGTCTGACACCAAAACCAAAAATTTTTCCCTCCACACTCCTCCACCTTTTCTTCCACATCTCCCCTCCACATACACCCTCCACTAAACCCCACCCCCATAAACCTTCCTCCATCTTGACTATCCTACCTCCCTTCCTTTATAGTTAAAATAGTTGTTTTGTAAGATAGTGTGACACCAAAACATGACATTTTTTCATATTTTTTTGTCCGAAAACTTTGCACATTTTTCTCCATATCTCCCTCCACATATCCCCTCCACTTTTCTCCATCTATACAAAGTTTCCTCCATCTTTCCTCCACCTTTTCACCAATTTTGACTCTCCTACCTCCCTTCCTTGACAGTCAAAATAGTACTTTTCTAAAACAGTCCACACCAAAACATAACATTTCTTCAGATTTTCTCTCCGAAAGTTTACACATTTTCCTCCATATCTCCCTCCACAAGTTACCTCCAATATCCCCCACCCACAGAAAGTTTCCTCCATCTTTCCTACACCTTCTCTCCAATTTTGACTATCCTACCTCCCTTCCTTGATAGTTATTACGAAAGCTATGTCTCAATGGCTAATATGAAAGTTTAGTACCATGGCTGTATACTGTGGCAAGATAAGCCTATAATAATGAAAACACCTTAATAAAACATCAAATAACATAAAAAAAACTCTTAAAAAACAATATAAACATGAAAACCCCTAAAAAATTATTTTTTGACATTGAAAACCAAAAAATCACCCAAAATCTAATGTTACCAAACCTAATTTTAACCACCCTTGGCAGGTAGGCCATGCAAAAACATCTTCTAAAAACCCTAAAACCCCCTTCAAAAACCTTTAAAACTACCAAAAAAAAACACCCCTATGCTAACAAAAACTGATTTCCCATTACAAGTGTCCCAGTGGTCCGAACTAGGGGTGTTCCCAGTGAGCGAAAAAGAGGAAAAACCTTAAGAAAGAACCATAAACAACCTAAAAATACCCTTAAAAGCCCTAAAACAACCTTAAAAAATACCCTCAAAAAACACTCCTAACTTAACGTCACTATACAGGTGTCCCAGTGGTCCAAACTGTTGGTGTTTCCAGTGAGCAAAAAACATGATAAACTTAAGAAAGAACCCTAAACACCCTTAAAACACCCTTCAAACCCCAAACACAACCTTAAAAAACACCCCACAAAAAAATATCCCCTAAGCTAACCTAAACCATAACAAACATCGAAAACATGAAAACCACCTTTGCAAACCTCTCAAAACATCACCAAAAACATGAAAACACCTTAATAAAACATCAAATAACATAAAAAACTCTTAAAAACCAATACAAACATGAAAACCCCTAAAAAAAAATTTTTTTGACATTGAAAACCAAAAAATCACCCAAAAATCTAATGTTACCAAACCTAATTTTAACCACCCTTGGCAGGTAGGCCATGCAAAAACATCTTCTAAAAACCCTAAAACCCCCTTCAAAAACCTTTAAAACTACCAAAAAAAACACCCCTACGCAAACAAAAACTGATTTCCCATTACAAGTGTCGCAGTGGTCCAAACTAGGGGTGTTACCAGTGAGCAAAAAAAAAGGAAAAACCTTAAGAAAGAACCATAAACAACCTAAAAATACCCTTAAAAGCCCTAAAACAACCTTAAAAAATACCCTCAAAAAACACCCCTAACCTAATGTCACTATACAGGTGTCCCAGTGGTCCAAACTGTTGGTGTTCCCAGTGAGCAAAAACCATGATAAACTTAAGAAAGAACCCTAAACACCCTTAAAACACCCTCAAAACCCCAAACACTACCTTAAAAAACACCCCCCAAAAAATATACCCTAACCTCACCTAAACCTTAACAAACATCCAAAACATGAAAACCTCCTTTGCAACCTTTGCAAACCTCTCAAAACATCACCAAAAACATGAAAACACCTTAATAAAACATCAAATAACATAAAAAACTCTTAAAAACCAATATAAACATGAAAATACCTAAAAAAAATTTTTTTGACATTGAAAACCAAAAAATCACCCAAAATCTAATGTTACCAAACCTAATTTTAACTACCCTTGGCAGGTAGGCCATGCAAAAACAGCTTCTAAAAACCCTAAAACCCCCTTCAAAAACCTTTAAAACTACCAAAAAAAACACCCCTACGCTAACAAAAACTGATTTCCCATTACAAGTGTACCAGTGGTCCGAACTAGGGGTGTTTCCAGTGAGCTAAAAACAGGAAAAACCTTAAGAAAAAACCATAAACAACCTAAAAATACCCTTAACAGCCCTAAAACAACCTTAAAAAATACCCTCAAGAAACACTCCTAACCTAACGAAACCTAACGTCACTATACAGGTTTCCCAGTGGTCCAAACTGGTGATGTTCCCATTGAGCAAAAAACATGATAAACTTAAGAAAGAACCCTAAACACCCTTAAAACACCCTTCAAACCCCAAACACAACCTTCAAAAACACCCCCCCAAAAAATATCCCCTAAGCTAACCTAAACCTTAACAAACATCCAAAACATGAAAACCGCCTTTGCAAACCTCTCAAAACATCACCAAAAACATGAAAACACCTTTATAAAACATCAAAAAACATGAAAACCTCTTAAAAACCAATATAAACATGAAAACCCCTAAAATAATTTTTTTTAGACATTAAAACTCCAAAAAATCACCCAAAATCAAATGTTACCAAACCTAATTTTAACCACCCTTGGCAGGTAGGCCATGCAAAAACATCTTCTAAAAACCCTAAGACCCCCTTCAAAAAACACTCAAAAAACGCACTCAAATACACCCAAAACGCACTCAAAATACATTTTTCACACCAAAATGTACTTAACCTAATCAAAACACACTCAAAAACAGACAAAACACACACAAACACGCAAAACATATAAAACACATACTGAATCCCACCAAACCCTGACCAAATCTAACCTAACCTCAAAACAAAGCAAAAAAAAACCTCTAACTTAACCCCACCAAACCTTAAAACCTTAAAAAAATATATAAAAAAAAAATTCTCATTTTTACTTCCGAATGTTTTAACTTTTCTCCATATCTCCCTCCACAAGCCACCGCCACTTTCCTCCACCTTGGTAGAGTTTCCTCCATCTTTCCTCCACCTTCCCTCCACTTTTGACCATCCTACCTCCACCCTATCATAGTCAAAATAGGCCTCGCCTGCTCTGATATTGTGTTCTTCCTGAATATCTGAACTTGGAGCCCAGTCTGGGCCACAGTCCTTGTCTTTGAGGGGTTCAGGAGTCATCAGCCTAAAACGATGATAAAATACATTAAAAATACATGGAAAACCATTGAAAAACATTAAAACTACATTGAAAAACATGGAAAAAGCAGTAAAAACATAGAAAACATAAAAAAACACCATTATAACAAAAAACCACGCAAAAAATACATTAAATGAAAACACTTTAATTTCGTCCCTAAACTTAACGTAATCCTTAAAAATAAACAGAAGAACAAGTTAATTACAGTGTTCCTAACCTAACGTAACCTAATTCCCAAAAAAAATAAAGAAAATAAGTAAATTACAATATTCCTAAGCTAATACGACCCTAACCTAATAAATCCTTAAAAATAACCCATAAAAAGAGTTAATAACAATAATTCTTACCTAAAACAGTGAAAAGCCCTTAAAAATTCCTTAAAAACACCTAACATAATATAATCCTTAAAAATAATCCCACAAAAGAATTAATGACAACAATTCTAACCTAAAACAGCAGAAAACCCTTAAAAATTCCTTAAAAACACCTAACCTAATATAATCCTTATAAATAAACAAAAACAAACTAAACTAACCTAACCTAATCTGATTTAACCATCATCCGAGCCTAAAAAGTGAAAAATCCTTAAAAACCCTTAACAATTCCCTAAAAAACACCTAACCTAATTTAATCCTGAAAAAAAAATAAAAATCCCTAATCTAACCTAACCTAATCTGATGTAACCTTAATCCAAACTTAAAAAAGCAAAAACCCCTTAAAAACCCCTAACCTAATTTAATTCTGAAAAAAAACCTTAACCTAATCTAATCTAATTTGAACCTAAAAAGCAAAAAAAACTTAAAAACCCTTAGAAAACCCCTAACCTAATATAATCCCTAATTTAATCCTGAAAAAAAACTAAACTAACCTTAATCCGAACCTAAAAAAAGCAAAAAAACCTTAAAAACCCTTAGAAAACCCCTAACCTAATATAATCCCTAATTTAATCCTGAAAAAAAAACTAAACTAACCTTAATCAGAACCTAAAAATGCAAAAAACCCTTAAAAACCCTTAAGAATTCCTTAAAAAACACCCTATCCTAATATAATCCTTAACATAATAAACAAAAAAAAATCACCCTAACTTAACCTAATCTGATTTAACCTTAATCCGAACTTAATCTAAAATAATCACCTGAAGAAAGTGAGGTGTTCAATGCAGACCTTCCACAGTCTCTTGGCTGCCCTGTGATTGGTCAGTTTGAACCCCACAGTACTCTCGAAAGTCTCAAATTCTCTCCCGGCCGTATCTTGATGTAGAAATTAGACCGCTTGTAAGATATCTTCAGAATCTTGGGCCACGCAAATCCGTTGATGCAAAATCTGTAGAGAAAGTGAGCTAACTTTAATTTGGTGGGGGGTAGGGCAATGCAGGTTGTGTGGGTGTGTGCGGGGATGGTTGGTCTATGTGTACAACAAGTTTTGCATACATAGGTGTTGTGTGTGCAAAGTTATACATACATGAACTTTGTGGTGCACAAAAAAATTCGGGCTTCTGACTATTTTTTAAGTACAGAAGTTAAGAGAAAAATAGAGATATCTTTAATTTGAGAGGGAGTTGGAGAGAGAGAGAGAGAGGTATGGTCATGTGCGTAAATGTTTTCTAAACACACAAAATAAAAAAAACCCTCTTAACCTTAACCTAAGATTTCCCCCCCTCCTAAACCCACCTTCCTAACAGTGGCCGCTTCAATATGGCCCCCCACGTCAGGGAAGGCAAGAAGGTTAGGGCCATTTTAGTGAGTCTGGCGGCCACGAGGCAAGCAGCGGCCGTCACCACACACTGCAACCAAGTTACAAACAGTGGTGCGTCCGTCTTGCCGCCCACCGAACCACCACCCAGCAGTGTCTTGTTCACAAACACCATGGAGATTGACACTACCCTGCCAAGGAAAGAGAGAGTGAGTGAGAGAGTAAATTTTCTTCTTTTTCTTTGTTTCTTCCTCCTTCTCTTCTTTGGCAAATGATCTCTTTTCTTCAATCACACACACAGGGACAGAGACAGAGAGAGAGATATTAATTTTTCTTCTTCTTCTTCCTAACCTAAGAGTCAGAGGAAGAAACGAGACAGATGAGAGGACAAACACTCAAGGAAGATCAGAAAGAGTCGGTGTTTAAAGGATACAAAAAAGTACAGTTTTCCACACATAGAATGGGGGACACCAGGAATGGATTAATTAAACGAGGAGGTTGTTACACCATCCAATGTACATAAATTCAAGGAAATGTTGGATATATGGAGATAGGAAGACAGGACACTATAAACCCCATTCCTAACCTGTGTAATACAACTAGATAACATACAAATAGGCAAATATACACTTAAACCCTCTTAAACACCCCAAAACATAATCTAACACAAACACACACACACACTTACCAGTACAATACCACAACCATCACAACCTTGGCATACTTGACAAATAAGGAATCTTCACGTTTATTCTCCATTCTGAACCTGAAAATACAAGAAAGATGAAATAACACGTAAATGTTCATTCCCTCCCCCTGTCACACACCGGAACTGAATATGACCCTTATATCTCCTGTTATTAGGGTCGTATCACCTTATAAATGACAGTGAAGCATTGTCTGCCCCTCATCTACCTGCCCTGATTCTCACCTGATACCTGGGAAAAGAATTAAGGGACAAAAATGCAAAAAAACATCAGCCCTTCCAGGTTCTCCTCTCTCAAACCCCAACGTGATGAGGTAAACATGGGCTAAGTCTTTTATACGGGAGTTCTTTTGTAGTTTTTTTCTATTTTTGACTGTTTTCTCCTTATTTTTGCTACTTTGAAGGGGTTTTCTGGGTTTGGGTATTTTTCTGGTTATAATTTGGTGGTTTGTTAATGTGTTTTAATCGGGTTTGTGTTAATTTTGGGTTATTCAACTAACTGTCTGAATGTTTGCAATCTTCCTCGGCTTCGTCTTGCTTAGTTTTTTTTTGTTTTAATTGTTATTGTTGTTATTTTGTGGTGTTTGTAAGAAGAGAAGGATATATTGTTGTTTGTTTTTATTATTGTTAGTGTTTGTTGCTTGTTACTTGTTGTTATGTGTGTGTGTGTGTGTGTGTGTGTGTGTGTGTGTGTGTGTGTGTTTGTGTGTGTGTGTGTGTGTGCGTTAACAAGTGTATCTGAGAGAGAGAGAGAGAGAGAGAGAGAGAGAGAGAGAGAGAGAGAGAGAGAGAGAGAGAGAGAATGCTTACCAGTGCTCGGTGATTTCATTCCCTTTCATATTTCTTCTCCTATTCCTCTCATCTCGTCACTCCTTCTCTTCTCCGAGTCCTGCTGTGGAAGAAAGGTCACACAGAATGAGTTTAAACAAGAGAGGTTAGATGTGATGAGAGTTTAATGGGGAGATAAGTACAGTATAAGAAAGAAGTAGAGGAAAGACAGCGAGGATGTTCAGTGGAAGAAAGAGATAATTGAGTGGGGAGTGTCACTGAGGAAGAGAGAATAGTTACGTACACGGAAGGTTGTGTCCTGCTAATGGATGGATGCAAGGTTAGAATTTATGACCGAATAATAACAACTTTTACTCTCAAATTTTAGGGTGATCAGAAGTCAAACAGTAAAGAGAGCATAATCATTGAGAAATAAACAAGGCAGCAAATAGTTTACCTTGTCCTTGCCCGTCTAACCACGTCCCAGCAGACATTAAGGTGCATCAGCTGGCTAGTCACGGGGAACTGTAGGGACGGCGGAGATGAGAACCAAATTAATAATGTTGATAAGTAAACAGTATTCACATAGACAGCTAATTTTGTTACAATACAGGAAAATAAGGGAAGACCCAAGAAGATATCAGATCTGCACACACACACACACACACACACACACACACACACACGATGTATATAACAGAAAATACCTCAATATACCTGGAAAAATAATTTCACAATGCTAGATATGAAAAGAGCAAATATAACAGTGTAACAGTATCACAACATCACACACACACACACACACACACACACACACACACACACACACACACACACACACGATGTATATACCAGAACATACCTTAACATACCTGGAAAAATCACTTCACAATGGAGAGAGCCAATAAAACAATATAACAGCACAACACATGCACCACGCACACACACACACACACACACACACACACACACACACACATGGTAAACATGCAGTAAATCATCTTATATAAGGGTGATAAAAGTCAGGAATTGGCAGCAGGAAGGGGCCCGCCATTGTGACGTCACGGCTGATGACGTCACAGCTTCGCCCCATGCTCTAAGTTGACTGTCCATATTTACGTACGTATTTTAGGGGAGACCATTTTAAAAATGACCCTTCGAAAAAACGCTTTCAGACCAAAAATCTGGACATAATCCGGCTGGATAAATACTCTAACTAATTCCCAAAGCATAAACAAACTCCAAACAACACTAATTGTAAAGAATTTCCACTAGAAAAAAGTATTTTATAAAAATATGACCCTTTTTAAAACTCATTAAATACTCGCTCACTATCCCTTCAAAGAAACCAAAAACCACTTCAAAGTACTTGAGTAACTCCTTCTAATTATTCTTAACACTTGAGAGTGATCTAGAGGCAGAAATAAATCATTTACAGGCTGATAAATAAATAATTGATGCAACTTTAAACACCGCTAGCAAACAATTTTAACCTCCACTGATTTCACTGAGCTTTACGCACAAAACATAGTTTGATATGGACTATCTTTGGCAATTAATAAGAACTTGATACTGCCTCAAATAAAGAATGGTCTTGGGCGTTCCAATTATTTTGGCGCCAAAAGCCGCCCTTATTTACGATCATCATAACGCCAACCACAGCTATCTTCACTCCCCACACGCATGGCAGACATACAAAACAGCCCACAGTACTCATAGAAAGCATTAAATTTCACTATTGAGCCTAAATAAATAGTCCAGGCATAAATGAAAATATCCTTAAATATGGGCGGGCTAGCGGGCGGCCGCGGGCGGCGGAAGCGGCGGCGGCGGCCCGGGCTTTGCTCCCGAACCTCCAAATATCTCACTTAAACCTTCACTAAACTTAAACTTGACCACGAAAGCTATGTCTGAATGGCTAATATGCAAGCTTACTACCATGGCTGCATACTGTGGCAAGATGAGCTTATAATAATGAGAGATAAGGCTGAAAATGACCGATGAAATGAGAAGCAAAGATGACGCCGCGGTCTGTTGTGGTCCCCCCCGACCTCCCTTAAAGGAATGACTCGCCTAAATAAACACTGACACGGTGTAAAGTTTGTGTCATCGGGGCTGTAGATACCTTGATAGCGTAGTCTGCCTTCTGTCACTCTATGTTGCAGCTTCAGTGCAGTAATTAGATGACTTGGACACTTATTCTGCCCTTAAAAGCACTTCTCAAATCCTGCTAGTCACCGTAGAAATCGTCTTAATATGTCACTAGAATGGTAAAACACTCCTGTAATCTCAATAGTCACTTTCACCAAACACTTAACCCGAGAAAATCGTCTTGCTATGCCATTGGAATGGTAAAAACGCTTAAAATCCCCACCCAGAAGCTTTTCAATAGGTTAAAAGTAGCTAATCTACCCACACCTTAACCCACGGAGTACTGAGAAACCACTGATTCAGGGGCTCGGCAGACAGACACTAGCGCCCCCACCCCTCCCACCCTGCTGATGTCTGGCCGAGAAAGAGGTTGATCTTACAAGCAGCACTCAGGCCAAAAAGTAATTGTATTTTTCTATTTTTCTTCACACAGCTAATAATTCATGTAAGTTATAGGCAAAAAATCTAGATAGACAATAGACAAATATATATAAACCCCCTTACATGTCAAAAGTAAGGCTACTGAGCGAAAAATAGCAAAAATAAACCAGGCAAACAAGGCCAGACAGTAGTTCTATCTTGTTAATTCAATATTCGCACAGGATATGCGCTAAGAAATCAAGTAGGTTATAGAAACAATAGAGGTAAAGGATCACCTGAAGATCCGCCACCCCTGGTTATTTCAAGCCTAACTACATCAAGCCATGGTAGGCTTGGGTAGGTTTGGTTAGCTTAGTTTAAGTTAGGTTAAGTTAGGCTAGGCTTTTGTAGTAACCAAACCTACCCAAGCCTACCATGGCTTGATGTAGTTAGGCTTGAAATAACCAGGGGTGGCGGATCTTCAGATGATCCGAGATAAACAATGGAAAAGTTAATATAAAACACCTTAAACATCAATAAAAATCAAATTAACGAAAATACTCCATAAATTAGCGAATGAAACGAGGCAAAACAGGGCAAAGAGATCATTTAACACTGGTGAAACGCCCACAAAATCAAGAAATACCACAAAAGCGTTATTACAACAAAGGACCATAATGACTTAATGATAGAACTAACCATATACATTTCCTTCTCAGTGCTCCAAGGTTTGTCTTTCTTTCAGGAATTCCGCAATGCTCTAAAAGGCAATGCTGCAGGTCGTGCTGAGGCTGTAGGGGCAAGTGAAGGCTCCTCCCTCTCCCCCGTCATCCTACACTCTCGCCACAGCAGACACACCCACAAAAAGGTAAACTCTTGCTGCACTTAAACTATGAGTGTAGATCCAGGGTGACTTACAGAATAAGTTTATTTCTGACTAGTTTTTTTCTATAACCCCTTAAAGAAGTTGTAAAATTAATCTACTTAGGAAAAAACATGTTCCTATGTTCTTCCTTCCTAAAAATGTCATGACTAATTGAAGCATACAAAATTTTTCATGGGTAGGCTTCCGACTTCAAAATGTTCTTTTAATTTCTTTACAGCGTGACCTGAAAAAATCCATGGAGAAACTGCAGGTTGAGGACTATGAAGAAATTCATCAGAGTACGTCAAGTGAAGAGGACTGACGTATTTATGTCTTTGGTACTAGAAGCCTTCACAGGATCATGGGATACCGCTGGTATGACTCTGTCAAATCAGCTATTGTTCCGTGAGACCAATTCGAGGCCTATTACTATAGCATAGACCGTCAGCGCCAACTACAGCTATATGGGCATAGAGTGATTCTCAAGACCACTGACCCTGAACTGAAGGAACACTACACATCTTAAGCTTGTATTCTCAAACACTTCTGCTCTTCACCTCCTATTTCAAAAGGCCTGAAACTGACATGGTGTTTTTTTTGTTTCTAAGCAGAGTAGCAAGGTTTCTTTATCATTAACTGGAGGAACACCCTTGAAAACCCCACTAATCATCTCTGTGGCCATGTAAAGGTCATAGTGAGAGAGCAGCGTTTTTTCAAGGGCATTTTTACAGGCTTAGGGACAGAATGGCAAGGTTTCTCTATCATTAACTAGAGAAACACTCTTGAAAACACCGCCAATAATCTCTGTGGCCTTGAAATTTAGTTGTGGTGAGAGAGCAGTGTTTCTGAATACCTACCTTAACCCAACACACTTTGAAGAGTTGTGTTTGTAAATACATGTTGATAGGGTACGTACCAGTAAGGATTGTTTAGGCTGTTACCTTACTGTAAAGTTTGTTATACTTATTGAAAACTTACCAGTGATTTAAATGAAAGAAGCTGTTGTATCATCATTATTATTATTATTGGTAAAACAAACTGTTCTGTCATCATCATTATTAGAGATTTATACACACACATACCCAACAACGAAGACATTGATATTTAATAAAAGGAAACTGGAAAATGGAAAGTGAGAGAAGTAAGTGAATGAAAAAACATGACATAAAAAGATGTAATGCCTTAAACCTAATTCAATCATGTACAATTGCTGTTACAATCACACACACTCAGTACCCCTTTGAGAAACCACCACCACCTCTTCCTCTTCCAAAGCCTCCTCCTCCTCCTCTTCCAAAGCCTCCTCCTCCTCCTCCTCTTCCAAACCCACCACCTCCTCTTCCAAAGCCTCCTCCTCCTCTTCCAAAGCCACCTCCTCCTCTTCCAAAGCCTCCTCCTCCTCCTCTTCCAAAGCCTCCTCCTCCTCCTCTTCCAAAGCCACCTCCTCTTCCACCTGCAAAGAAAACCAAATGTTAGAAATATTACATATAAAAATTTATATATATTTTTTAAACAAAGCTATACAATAATTCATCACCACCACCAGACTCACCTCTACCACCACGGCCACCACGACCACCACGACCACCTCGCCCACCACGGCCACCCTTTTTTGGTAGGAAAATGTCAATAGGCAATAGCTTGGCAGGGTTGATGTAGATCTGCGGAGAGAGAGAGAGAGAGAGAGTTAATAGAGGCCACAGAAATAACAAGTCAGTGTATTAATCGATTTTTATGTAACATTTAATAAGACTTTCAGGCTAAGATGGACATTAAGACTCAAAACTCATCCAAGAAAAACACGCTTAAGAATCCGTTAATATGGGACGTGAAACTTAAGACTCGTATTAGTAACAAGTTAATCTATCCATCTGTCAATCTCTATAAGGGTTAAATGGAGACACAAGAAGCAGCAAAACGCACCTTCAAGTCCGAGGGGAGGGAGGAAATCTTAATGTTTTCGTCAAGCTTCACCGACACAAATTTCTCCATCACTGTGCCAAAGATCTCGTCCACCTTGCCAATCTGCAGAGAGAGAGAGAGAGAGAGAATAAATACACCAAAAAGAATTATAATGTTATATCTTGCCAGTCTACCTAGAAAGAGAGAGAGAGAGCACACCTGTTCCTTATTTTCCAGGTAGATTGGTGCATTGGAGTATGGGACATCCTTGTGAGACACACTGCACACCAAGTCGCCCTGACAGGGGTGCATGAAGCTGCCCAAACACACCACCTGCAGAACATTGAAGGGGATTAGCAAATTAGTGGGCTTTTATTTAATTTTTTTCTTTCCCTCTCATAAAAATCCTTAAAAACTTAACACTCTTATAAAAATTCTTAAAAAAGCTTAACACTCTTAAAAACCTTAGAAACACCCTTCAAAACCTCAGAAACACCTTCAAAACCTTGGAAACACTCTTAAAACCCATTGAAACCTTAGAAACACCCTTAATAACCACAAATATCCTTATACAACATAAAAAACATTGAAACCTTAAAAACACCCTTAAAAACCATTGAAACATCCTTAACACCCCTCAATGAGTATAAGGTAAACCACTCACTACTTCTGGAGGTCCCTGGTCGTAGCTGGAACGGAAACCTGCAGGGAAAATGCAAATCAATCATGAATTAATTGAAAGAATAGGAAAAAAAAAAAAAAAGATATATACAGGAAAATTTTGGGTAATGGCTTCATCCAAAATTGAGAAACTGGTGTAGGTGTAAAAATTTATATAATGTAACACAGTCATTATTGAATATTTGTAGGGATTACATATGGGGTTCAAATGCTTTAATGAAGGAAAAGGGTGGGAAAAACCATCTTGAGACTGGTGTAGGTATAAAAATTCATCACATAACCTAGCAATAATTGAGTATTTGTAGGGATTACATATGGGGTTCAAATTACCCAGTGTGGAAAGCTCTAACAGATGAAAAGGGTAAGAAAAAACATCTTGAGACTAGAGGTATGGGTGTAAAAACTCATCACCTAACCTAACCTAACCTAACCATTATCAGTTATTTCCAAGAGGCTATATATGTGGATAAAAAGTAAAATAAAATAAAATAGATAAAAAATTTCCAACAAGAGTGAAGGAAACAGCTGATGATGAGAGTGAAGAACAGGCATTAATGTGCAGCTTTACCGGGGGTGGGGGTGGGGGTGGGGATATGGGGAAAAAAAAGAAACAAATCTTTAACTTACCTCCACCACCACGACCCCCTCTGAATCCTCCTCCCCTGCTGAATCTTCCGCCTCCTCCTCCTCCTCCTCCTCTTCCACGCCAAGACATCGCAGCTGGAAACACGAAACAAAATGAGAGAGAGAGAGAGAGAGAGAGAGAGAGAGAGAGAGAGAGAGAGAGAGAGAGAGAGAGAGAGAGAGAGAGAGACGCTCACACACACCTGTTTTTCCTCCCTTCTCTTTTTTCTTGCTTCTCCTCTTCTTCCTTGCTTCTCCTCCTCTTCACTGCTTCTTCTCTTCCTTCCTGCCTCTTCTCTTCCTTCCTTCTCCCTTTCTCTCCCCAGCTGGCGGTAAAGTGCGGCTTCTCCCTCCCAACTCACTCTTCACTGCCGCCACATGTCAACAAACCCACGTGGTGTCCCTACCGCTGGAAAATTAGTCACCCCACGCCTTTCTTTTATCAAATAGTTTCTCCTCTTATACTTCCTTTTCTTCCTCGCTAATGAATATGCAGTGTTTTTTTAATGGTATATTTGTGTTTGTGTTTTTCTTTCTTGTTTTGTTGTATATTTTCCTCTTCGTGTGATTATTATTATTTTTCTAGATTTGCACTTCACATCTGAATACATGTGTGTCATAAAGCACTTTGAACACTAATGAGATTACAGCTATTTATTAATACAGGTACTGGTTCTCTGCCTGCCTGTGTGTGTGTGTTGGTGTGGTGTTGAGGTGGTACTGTGGGGCCATGGCATGCATCCAGTTGGAACCTCTACATACTGTTAGTTTTACTCAGTAAAGACATCTAATGATTTGGGTGCACATGGGCTAAACTATTTTGGGATAAAGTCAACTCAAAGATTGAATGAAGAATAGTGCTGCAGCAGTAGTAGTAGTAATTGTTTTTGTTGTTGCAGTAATATAAAAAGTATTTAAAGTAGTGAAAGGAAACTGAATGAAAGGAAAGGAAGGGAAAGTAAATGCAATGGCAGGTATAGAAACACGCTGTTTCTTTGCCAATCTGAAAAGGATAAACATTAAAACAATACTGAATACAAATATGAACTTTATTAAAACTTATCCAACAAACTTTTTTTTTCCCCTTTTATCATGAGAAACTGTTCACATTCTCCTTGACTGTCTGGAAACACACACACACACACACACACACACACACACACACACACACACACACACACACACACACACACAATAGTCTAGCTGAAAGAAAGTGTGTTTGTGTGTGTCTGTGCATCAAAGCAAAGAAACACACACACACACACATACACAAGGCAATCAATAAGCAGAAGGAGACCTGATTCTCTCAACTCCCATAGACACATCACCGCTGAAGGGGGAGGAGGCGATGGGGAGGTCTTCGTCATCCCACTCGGAGTAATTGGCGCGGTACTGAGAGGAATTCGGGTTGTTTTGTTGGTTTCGGCACCGCTCCAGTTTTGCCTCAATTTCCTTCCGCAGTGTGTTGGACAGTGGGGGCTCTGTATTCTTGACCATTTTCTTTATTTCTGGGGAGATGAAGGGACGGGTGACACACAGAATAAGGGAGATGATGCGACAAGGGAGTTGAAAAGAGGAAGGATTGAGTTAAGATGCAGGAAATAAAAGGAAGATTGAAAGAGAAAAGATAGAAGAGGAAAAAGGATACATTTAGAAAGGAGGAGTTGAAAAGAGAAAGGATTGAGTAAAAAAAGAAAAAACAAATAAACAACACCTAGAGAGAAAATGTCGAGGAGAGAGAAAAGAAATCAAACCAAAAACCTATAGAAAACATTGAAGAGAAAAAAAAAAAGAAATTAAACAAAAACTTAGAGAAGAGAAAACAATATTAATAATCTAACTCACTCCTCACTGCTTCAATAAGAACTGGGAGATGCTGCTTCTGCTCCTGAGGGAAGAGAATGTCTGTCACATAATGGTCCAGGTTCTCTCCCAGACGACTCACTGCGTTTGTCACTGCCGCCAATGCTATCTGTCGGGGAAAAATGTGTTGTGGTGATGTCTTGGGGTGAAATAACTGGGGTTGTATAAATAGTTTCTTGTGGGGGATTGTATAGGTGAATGTGATAAAGTGTTATTAGTCTTGATGAAATGTGATTGTATTGTTTTCTGAATCTAGAAATAAATTAAATAAACAGGTGAATAAATAAATAAATAAATAAATCAGTACAGTCATAAAAAATAGAATGAATAAATGAACACAGAGTCAAACAGATCAATAAATAAGGTCATAAAACTAAAAGATGAATAAACAGACAAATGAAGGAATCGATACAACACACAAAGAGATCAACAAACAAATTGACCACTAATAAAAGGGGGAAGGACAGACCTGTCCCGGAGCATACAGGAGGATGGCGTCTGTCAGATTAACTTTCTCCAGGAAGTCATCAATGTACGGCCTCAGCCTCTCGGGGTCAAGGAGTTGTGGGAACCTTGTCTGTTGGAAGGGAAGGGGGGATGCGGTCAGGTTAGGTGTGGTCAGGAATGAGATCACTTTAATTCTAACTCTAGCCTAACCTCGCCTCATCTGTTGGAAGCCAGGTGGGGGTGCGGTCAGAAATAGGAACTGGAACCCCTTAAGTCTAACTCTAACCTAACCTAACAGTAGTGGTGAGAGAGCAAGGGTTTCTGAATACGGACTAGACACCAACATCACTACTAAATCCATCCAAGCAACACCACCTAACCTAATCCCACCTATCACCCTCATCTATAAACTTGTCTAATCTATTAAAAACTCTCCAACAATATGATCACCAAGTCTGTCCCACACATCAACTACCCTATTAGCCCTATTAGAGAGCCAATGCCTTCCTATTTCCCTCCTACACCTAAATATCTCTTACTGACAACACAACAAACTTCCTATCAACCAGCACACTGCAAGATACACCATCACCACCACCACCACCACCAGCACACCTTGATATCAATAAGCAATCCCTCCACTGGTCTGAAGGGCTGGTGGATGATCAGGTTGAACTGCAGCTCTTGCGTTAATTGTAGTTCATTGTTCAGGATGATTTCAATGGCCTTCTTCCTGTCGCCGTGAACGTTGTGAACAAAATCATTAATGGTTACGTAAAATTCCTCAATCTTGCAGGCCAGGTAGACACAGGTTACTCTGTGGGGAAAGGGAGGGAAGGAGGAAAGAGGACATCAGGTGATGTTAGGTAATGTTGACTAAATGGTTATACTTAACAAGGAACAAATTTTCACAAAACAATACAAGAAATAAATGAACAAAGACTAGGAGGTTGAAAAATAAAGAAAATAAGAGAAAAAAATGGTCATACTTAACAAGGAACAAATTTTCACAAAACAATACAAGAAACAAATTAACAAAGACTAAGAGGTTAAAAATAAAGAAAATAAGAAAGGAAAAAGAAAAAAACACCTGACAGAGAGAGAGAGAAAAAAAAAATAGAGCACTCACAAAATTTCCTTAGGGTGGTAATCCATGACTGAGTTGTAGATATAGAAGCGTTTGAAGTAATGCTGGGCGGTGGTGGCGGCAGAGGGCAGCATCCTGATCCGGCCATCTCGCGGGTCACGGAACTTCTTACAGAAATCCCTTAGTGAGTGTTCATACGACCTCACCTGAGGGAAGATATAAAAAGCTGCAATATTTTGGTCGTTAAATATATGTTGAAGCTAAATGGAATGCTATACTGTTACATACAAGCAATGAGGTTAACATTTTACCATCAAGTGTTCCTCTTCTGCCGTGAGGAAGTGTTGCATTCGTTCCTCTGGCTGAAAATAGATCAAAAGAAGTAAAGAAAGGCTCAAACTCAATGCATTATATAAACACAGTTTCTCCTTATCCTCAACTAAAAATATCGCCAATCCATCACCAAAACAATAAAGAAAATACCCTTAAAAGTATGACTTTCTTCAACTAGAGTCCTTGGGAAGAAAAAAAATATATAAAATGACCAAGTGATAATACTTACTGTCATGTCTGCCCCGAACTTCTCAATGAAATCAGTGTTGGCTTGTACTCGCAGACGCTTCAACTCATGTTCGTCTTTGAAAGTCCAACTGCGGAACTGTGTGCTGCTGCCGTACATCCTGCTAGACACACACACACACATCATTATCATTATTATTATTTCACTTGACAGACACATTATTATTTTATCTAACACACACACACGCACACGCACACAAACATTATTGCTATTATTTTACTTAACACACACACCCCCCAAAAAAAAACTACACCATTTTCTGCAATCACCACAGAAACACTAGGATTGAAAAGCCCACATGAATTCCCCCTGAACTGGCAACACAACACCACCACCACCTGACTGGATTTTGTGGGTTAGCACTATTCTCACTACACTGGCACTTGCTGGCTAATCTAACACCACTCGAACTGCCAGGGAAACACTCGTTAATATTACACTAACACACTTTAAAACTCATCATAATAAAGCTTGGGTGAGTAATGTCACTGTTTCTGTACACCTCACTACCATAACAAGTCATATAAGCAAAGAAAAAGATGAAATTGGTGTTGTTTCTTGATACCTCTCTCACTCTCACTCTCTCTGACCAGTGTTGTTGTTGTGGTAGTGGTGGTGGTGGTGGTGGTGTTGACTCTTTTAACACTCACAACGGTGCTTACCTATGAATGGATAGTGGGGAACTTTTTATCAGTTTCAGGGAGTGAGCCCGCAGATTATTTGTATTTAGCTCAAAGAAATCAAACGAATGTCAGAGAAATGGAAAGTAGAAAAGGAAAGAAGGAATTTTGAACACGATGAAAAGAAATAGAGTAATTGCAGCACCGTTGGGAATATCAGCCACCAGTCAACACTGATCAGCAGCAGAGGCAGTAAACCAAACAAACAGCATCACCACCACCACCACCACCACCAGGCCCAGGACAGCGAGATGAGAGAAGCTGCAACACCTCAGAAAAACTGTTACAAGAGCCATGGCATCCCCAGACCACCCAAATGAGGGCCCAAGGAGCAGAGAAAGAAATTGACACGTGGGACCACTCCAGTGAGCAACTTCCCAGACAGCCGCACATAGCGTTCCCACTGGCGGACTCTGGACAGGATATCTGACCAGCGGTGATGACATTATTTGTGATACAGTAAATGAATACGGTTACGGTTTTCAAAGGGATTGGTTGATAGTGACTGCTGACCCTGGGATTTATAACATCGCGCTGTATTCATTTCGTCACGGTGATGAGAATAGTGTGTTCACCAGCAGGATGAGGAAAAACTACTTGTGGGAGGTGTAATAAGGCGCTCAGAGGATAATATCAACCGCTTGAAGGTAAATAACTATTATTTGTTACAATGCATCCTTAGCCCGGAAGCTGACCCCAACCTTCTCCCATCCCCACCACTCTAATTCTCCCCCAGGTCACCCACTCTGCCCCCATACCAGTCCCCAGCCACTCAATACTGATTCTTAGGTCTCTATTAAAACATGGCAACAATAATGAAATTTTTGCATCATTTCAGAAAAGTAGAAGTGCGAGTCACACATACCACAGTGATGGAGGATGAACAAACGAAAGCAGGACAGAAAACCAAGAGGAAAAGAAAGCAAGATAAGGAAGAATCACATGAGACTGTCAAGAAAAAGAAGAAAAGAAAGAAAACGGATGAAGAAGAAGAGTCGCTTGATGTAAAGAAGAAAAAGAAAAGGACCAATGAGAAGGGGGAAGAGGAGGATGACAAGGAGAAGGAAGCCATACACACAAAAAGAAGAAGAAAAGAGAGTAGCTGTGACAGTGATTGGTCAGCGAGATACGAAGAAAATGCAGAAGTGATAAGAGCAAGAGCCATGAATAAAGGAGAAGGAACACAAGAGGGAGAGAAAACAATAGCAAACAAAAAGAAGAAGAAAAGGAGAATGGAGAGTGAAAGAATGCCTGATTATAGTCAATGTAGTGAAGCTTATTCCAAACCAAAGAAGAAGAAGAAAAAGAAGAAAGAAGAGGAGGAAGAGATAGAAACATTAGAATTACCATTGGAATCTTCCTTTTCATCTACGAAAAAGAAAAAGAAGAAAGACAAAAGAGGAGAAAGAGAACGGGAGGAAAATACATGCTCTTCTGAAGACCATACATTTGTAATGCCAGAAAGAAGAGAAATGAGGACAGTTGAAGGACAAAAGGAGGAAAAAAAGAAGAGAGAAGCCAATAAAGAAGAGAGAGGAAAAGCAGACTCACTCACAAACCAGAGAATAAATGAACAAACCACAAATAAGAGAGAACCGGGAAAACACACAACACCAACAAAAGGGAAAACAAAGAAAGCGCAGGAAAAGACATTCAACGTGAGGAGAATGGAGGCAGAACGAGAGAGACTCAAGAGAAAGTTGGCTGGCGGCTTATCCCGTATGGCTTACAGTGGCATGGCTGGGTGGGAGACAGACACCTCTATTGACGACCAGGATTACAGCGATGACCTTTACCACCAGCCCCGGGGAGTGGTCGGGGCCAGGATGAGGCAGGAGAGGAACATGGGGGGTGCCATTCTTGACGGTCAGGTTGTTTACAGCGAAGGAGAGGAGATTGATGGATTTGTTCCGTTTGTAAGGTGAGTGGTGGTGGTGGTGGTGGGGGAGGGGTCGTAGTGTGTTAATTTTAGTCTTATTTTGATTTTTAACTTTGTAGTTTTCCTGGTTAGATTAGGTTAGTGTGTATGTGTGTGTGTGTGTGTTTGTATTTCTTTGTATTTGTTTTGTTTGTGTTCAGTGTATCCCATTTATTTCATTGTCTGTCTTTTATTTACTACAATGTGAGAATAATGACAGCAACTGACCTGTTTATTTATTTGCATTCAGTAGCCTGCTCTACTTATCACATTCTTTTACTATAACATGAGAGAACAATTAAAAACCACCTGCAGAACCACCACAACTCACACAGATTAGATCAGCTTAGGTTACAATACTTATTTATTTATTTATTCATTTATTTGTGCTCAAGGTCCTGTTCCTTTGATGATGAAACCCACACAGAACCATTACAACTCCCACAGGTTCCCATCAAGTGAGGAGAAGGAGGAGAGGACACCCACAGAGGTCCCTGAAGTGCACCGGACCTCCCCAGGGTTCCTCATTGAGCAGCGGCACATACCCACCCTGGAGGAGGCCACCTACGAGTTCCCCCCCGGTGCTGGCGTCTCAGAGGAGGAGGTGGAGAAGGTGGAGGATCACGAGAATTACTGGAAGATAAAGGATATGGTGCTCCAGCCACTGCGTTACACCGAGGAGGCCAAGAAGTACATTGACCATAAGTTGCAGTATGTTGAAGATTACTTTGATAGGCTGCAGTGTGGCCACCTCACCCCTGCCGATCTGAAGGAGAAGAGGCCCCAGAATTTTGATGAGCCCTACTACCCTACGCCACGGCAACTTGAGGTGTGTATGTGTGTGTTGATTGATATTCCTTGTAAGAACTGAAACACTATTTTTTTCACTTAAGAAACTGAAATGCACATCTTTTTAGGCAAGAAGGGGAAGGTGGCCAAGGGCAATATCATATAAAAAAAGCTCACTAATTTGCCAGCTGCCTTGCCAAAAAATTTCCCATCATTCCCTGACCTAACCTAACCACCACCACCATCACCACCTCCACAGTTCCTGAACAACCTGAACATCGTGGTGGACTGGCCGCTGAGTGACCTCCACCAGCTCCACCTGGACACCTACACCATCCCCAACAAGACTAGAGGAGAGTGGAGGTCAATGGATATCTTTGTTGAGTCAACTCGCATCACAGTCAGAGAGGAGAAGATTCTGGCTCGGAACTGGTTTGCGTTTCAGAAGGTGCGTGTATGTGTGTGTGTGTGTGTGTGTGTGTGTTTTATTTATTTATTTTTTGTGTGCCATCAGCAAGGATGACAAACATACTGGAAGTGATTGAATGATAATGTCATCACCAGAACCATAAGAACACCCTTGTAAACACGTCCATCTTCAACTGGAGCATTGTGGAAAGTAGCGATGGTGAGAGAGCAAAGCATTTCAGAATATGCCAATGTAATCACTCGTTCCCTTCAGGAGTACGGTTTCTACGACCTGCGTCCTCTGGTGTCGGTGCGAACTGGCCGGGTACTGCGAGAGTGTGGAAAGGTGATGATACAGCCCTATGAGTACTTAAGCCAGAGGAACAAAGTACACTTCCTCCTCTACCTCGCCAAGGACCTGCCTCACCGTACACTGATAACTGTGAGTGTTTGTCTTCTATTATCCTTTTTCCTTTTTCTCTTCCTTCTACCTTCCTCCATCAACTTGTTTTTTTCTCCTAACATATTCTTATCTTCATCTCTTCCTATCCTTAGTTCCATTATTTTCATCTTTCCTTCTCAGCTATCTCCTCCATCACTCTTCTCTTTCTTCCTCTTTCTATACCTTCTTTCTTTTCTTCTTCCTCTTCCTTTACCCTCCTCTTTTCTCCTCATTAAATATCTTTCCTCTCCCTCCTCTTTCCTTCTCAAACCTGCATGACAAGTTCTCCCTTTATTTCTACCACCTCCTCCTCCTCCTCCTACAGGTATACAGGAAAGCGAGGAAATTGTTGCCGTTTTTAAGAGGGCAGTGTCTGATGAGGAAAGTGCAGCGAGTGGACGGTTTAATGCTGGCCAAAATGAAGTACGTGATGGAGATCTTTGGCACTGATATGCTGGCTGCCGAGCTTCTAATTGGTCCTCCCCTGAGCTCATTCTACACTGCTTGCTTTATGACGCACTTCCTGCTGAGAAATGTGAAGCGTATGTATTGTTTATGTATGTGCATGTGGGATTTAAATGTACCCTTTTTTCCTTTTATTTTGTTTGTGCAGCACCATTACTCTCATAAATCGACAAATAATGTGACTAATCCATTAATTTCACTTGCAAACCCATTCCGAGATTCATATGTACTTTTTTTATTGGCACATTTCTATTGGCACGAATTTCACCACCCACGATGACTGCTGCAGTGCGTGTTGGGCCATGGCAGGAGGCAGAAGACCATCGGCTGCTGCATGGCCTTCAGGAGGTGATGAGGGTGAGGAGCTTTGAAGAGGCATACCAGCTGACTAAAGTACCATGGCTGAAGATCTTTCCTTATGTCAGGGTGAGTGGAAATAGCAATATTTGAGCTTTGAAGGGGTGTACCAACTGACCAAAATACAATACAGTGCAAAAATAAAAAGATCTTTCCTTATGTCAGGATAAATGGAATCCATATCTCTAGACACAAATAGTAATAATAATGATAATGATGATAATAATAGTAGTAATAACAAAATATACAGAACCGTGAGGTAGTAAAGATATTAATTCTGACCTTTTGTGTGTGTGTGTGTGTGTGTAGACCAGGAACACAAAATACATGAGAAGAAGGATGACTATTCTGGCCGGCAAGAAAGTGGAGAAGTATGAGATGGCAGTGAGGAGGAAAGAAATCATCAACTTGTGTCGTCTGTGAGTATTGCCTAAGTCTGTCTGCCCTTCTGTTTCTTGCACCTGAGAGTGCCAGTGGTGGTGGTGGTGGTGGTTGCTGTAAGTTGTCTGAGCCATTTAGAGCATGAAATGACTTCTTATGGCTCTTTTGTGGTGTATCTGAATGATCTACACCACACCACCTCTCTTTGCAGCCTTCCTATGATGTATCTGAATGATTTACACCACACCACCACTTCCTCCAGCCTTTATCCCTTCCTGCTAGTGTATAAGCAATAATCCTCTCTCTCTCTCTCCTCCAGGTTGTACTATAGGAAGGTGGACAACTTTCGGGATTTGGACTGGGAGAGTCTGGCCAGAGAAGTGGGCTCGTCAAATCCCATCAGACTGGTGTTGTCCTTCAAGATTATATATTTGAGTTACATTCCTTACAAGCAGAGGATCACTGTGCCTGGTGAGTTTATGTGGGGGAGGGGGTGAGACAGTGAGACTTTAAGCATCAAAGAAAGTAAGAGATTGAGTAATTGATTAGAGAAATGCTAGAAAAAAGGAGGTTAATGTATGGATGAGAAAAAAAAATTACTGATGAGAGAAAAGCAAGAAAAGTGGTTGATTTATTAGCAAGGGATAAAGAGAAAGAGAGTGAATGGTGTTTTTATGGTTCTAGAGGCAGAGTGACAAGGTTTCTACATTATTAACTGGAAGAACACTCTTGAAAACCCCACTTATCACCTCTGGGGCCTTGAAAAACAGTTGTGGTGAGAGAGCAGAGCATTTTCAAGAGTATTTTTACAGTCCTTGAGGCAGAGTGACAAAATTTCAACACAAGTGAGAGCAGAGTGTAACCTGACTAATCTAGCCTTTCCCAGGGACCAGCACTTCAGTGGGCTTTTTTGTTTTATTTTTTGTTGCCCTAGGCTGCCTCCCTTCTACATAAAAAAAAGAATAACGCCTAACCTAACTCTTATTCCCCCAATAGAAGGCCTCCGGTACTTCCATGATATGATCCTCCCTCGCTACGAACACTTCACCCGGTCACACCACCACCTCCCTCAACTTCCTGACCCCGAGAATGACCCTGATGACCCTGAACTGAGTGGCCCCAGTAATGTGTTAGCTGGCGACCTCTTTCCCTCTGGCCCTGACCTTGGTGACGGCGAGAGAAGAGGTCGTGATATGTCCAGCAGAGACAGTGACAGAAATAAGGTCATGAGAGAACAAAATAGGCTTGAGAGAAGAGGTCACAGTATTTCCAGCAGAGAAAGTGACCTTAGGAACAGAGATGAGGTCATGAGAGAACAAAGTGAGGTCAAAAACACAGGAGAGGTTAGATGTAGTTCTTCCTATGACCTCACAAACAGAAACAAGGTCACAGGGAAACCAAATGACCTTGAAAACACAAGCAAGGTCACCAAACATAGTGACCATCATAATTCAAGGAGCCCCACAGGCCTCATCCACCATGACCTCACACAGTCTAGTAAGCTGCAGGAACTAGAAGGAATGTCTTATATCCCCCATAAACATGACCTTGATACCTTGATAACTGACCTTTCAGACTCAGATGACCTTGAGTGGGAGACTGATGGGTGTGAGTTTGAGAAGGTCACACTTGGTCATGCTTTGGGGAGAAATGTTGCAGGAGTGAAAGGCAAAAAATGGAAAGTTTAATTTTGGGGAAGTATAATTTTGTAATTCACAAGTATTCTTTTTTCAATAAACTGAGATTTGGATTTGTTTGATTCATTTTCTTGTTGCTCTGTGTCCATGCCCGTCTGTCTGTCTGTCTTCTCTCTTTCTTAGCTAAAGTTTTTTTGAATTGGCTATTGTACACACACACACAAAGTTCCATTTCACTTATTGAGTCTCTCTTTCATATCTAAACATAAATTTTGTATGAACATTTTATTTAACAAGCAGATTGATTTCTTGCAGCCTGACTGACTGTTCATTGGCAGGCAGAGAGGCATCAGTCTGTTTAAGTGCCTTACATGTTGATTACATTACAAGTTCTCTTAAATTCATGTTATATCTATTTGTTTATTTATTTATTTATTTATTATTAGGATATCGACCATTTGCCTGACTTGAAGGATGACATGAGGTAAGCTCAGGTCAGGTTGATGAGATCAAGTGTTTTAAAATGCATGTTATATATTTCTATTTATTTATTATTAGGATATTGATGGTTTCCCTGAATTGAAAGTTGATTTGAGTAAGGTGAGGTTTGAAAAAGGGTTTGTATAACAATATGAAATTACTTTTATTGGAAATCAGGTCAAAAGTTTCTT
The DNA here is from genome assembly GCA_020233015.1 of Callinectes sapidus. Classification (NCBI taxonomy): domain Eukaryota; kingdom Metazoa; phylum Arthropoda; class Malacostraca; order Decapoda; family Portunidae; genus Callinectes; species Callinectes sapidus. Next base: position 12,227,339 of record CM035214.1, on the reverse strand, counting down.
AAGAGATAAAAATGATGCTTTAAATAGACATGTATGACTAATGTTACAATACAAGATGCAAGATGGGTCTGTTACTCTTCAGCTGGTGAGACCTGTGGAGATAAAAATAAGTAATTAAGTAACAAATAATCAATATTACAAAATTGTTAAGACTGTTTCAGATGCACAGTGTTTTCCTGCAGCAATACATTTTGCTCAAATATCAGATATATCAGATTTCTCTCCTCCCAGCTGCTGATGCCATGAAAGGGCCTCATCCAACTTTGTATGGAGTACTGCTGTTATATTATGAGGGGAGATTCTATTCATATAAATAATTTTTTGCAGAATAGGAGATTATTTTTATAGCGCCAACTCCTCTCCCTTAATTATCTTCAATATCTAATACAAAAAACAGGCAATTTAGCATCCACTCACCCAAGTAATCATCCATAAGGGTTCCAATGGCAAACTGAAAAATAAATAAGTGATTATTATCCAAACTCAGTGGAGGAACAACTGCATTGTGTCATATCAATTCGTTGAAAGAGTTGAGCCCTTTGTGGTTTTTGGATTAGAGGAATGCTTTAAGAAAAATCAATAAATAGTATCAACTAACAATTGTGACTACATTGGTACAAACATGTGGTCTTTCATTAGACTTACTATGTCAGTAGCATCCACTCTGGTGCCAACAATTTTCACTCTTATTTCATCATCCTGCTGAATAACAACTTCCTGGAAGAAAACAATTAATCTTGAGTATAAATCTATTCACGTTGGTATTAGATATCAATGTGCTGTTTTTTCAAATGTGAGCTCAAAATATAAGGGAAAGAATTGCAGGAATGTTCCTCACCTCATCTCTGCTCTTGTAGCACGGAGGGTTGGAGTTGGGATCAAATTCTAGATCCTGAGGGATGGACTGAAAAGAAGACAACAGTTCTTCTAAGTCGAGTGTAAATAACAAATCTACGAGTGTTGACAGAACATTATATCTTTAGTGTTCCATACATGTTGACAGCCAGCTGACAGAAAAACATTCAAATATCCAGGTAGAAATAGTGATGTGACATGAATCTTAAGAGAAATAAATGGACATCTAGAAATGAATGAAATTAATCATACAAATTTTCCAAATCAACTCACATGTCTGGAGATGAAACACTGCATGGGTCCAATTTCACAGAAGAGTCCAATCTTGTTGATCTGAGTGACAACAGCATCCAGCACCTCTCCTTTGAAGGGTCTGAACACAATGGCTTTGTACTGCAAGGGATTTCAATGGATGGTTAATAATTCCTTTACCTATATTTAATGATGAGAAGGAAATGGTTTTGCAAACATGAACATGATGAATTATTTAAGAGCCTGTCTATCTATATACTAGTGGCAATCCAACATAAGGTGGTTCAGACAAGCCATCACATATTCACATGCCAATCATTCACACTCTTAGGCTTGTATTTTCAAGCTCTTCTGTGCTTCACATTCACTATTTCAAAGGGCTTTATTTAAATGTACACAAGTATTTTAAGATGTTTTTACGGTTCTGGTGACAGATCAATCAATCATTTCTCAATATGGACCTTAGTTCTGTCTTAGCCTCATTGGTCCCTGGCAGATCTCAGAATATGGCACAAAAACACTTGCATTGCTATAATGGTCATCAACACTTACCTTGATGGGGTACAGCACGAATCCTCTGCCAACCTGAATCATGCCTGAGCCGATGTGATCAATGGTGGTGACAGCAATGACGAATCCATATCTGCAAGGATGTTTGGATGGTTAAAGCATTGAACCACCCCTGATTTTGGAGCTGAGGGGTTCCTAAGTGCATGGGTTCAAATCCTGGCCACTGTTTGAGGCTAGGAAGGGCTTCCACTCGGGATAACAGTTCCCAAACAGGTGGGCTTTCTGATAATAAGTCTCCATTAAGTGGTATCCTTTAATTAGTAAATTCCCATAAAAAAAACCCACATTGCATAAATATAAAAATAAAAAATAAGGAAGTAAACATATGCTGTACAATATGAAGGCATTTCCAGTGCTTTCCTTGTCCTCTCCAGCAATTAAGAAAAATGGATTAACTCTATATACCTAGAGGCAAGTGACACGTACCAAGAATATCATAAATTTGGTTCCTATGCATAGTTTAGTAACATACCAGGGAATTTCTGGAATTGACATTGAAAACATAAAAAAAGTAACTAAATTAACCACAATAAGGTGAATATTCAGAATAAAGCTACAAAATAAGAAATAACAAATCTCGGTAGCTAAGTACTAACATTAAACAGTAAACAAGTAGTCAAACCACTAATGAAACATTGAAAAAAGAATATATATATAAAAAAATTCTGGAAAAAAGCAAAGGAGACAATAAAAAAAGTGTTATAGCATGAAAAGCATTATATTGATAACCTAAACTTCAATACAAGCAACAATCCACAGGTGCTCACTTTCCAGTACAGGTTCCTTCCACTTCGGTGAACAGCATCTGCCTCACAGTGTCCATCAGCTGTGGCCCAAAGTAGCGAGGGTGCAGTAGAATCTCGTGTTCCAGGGAGATCTGGTGACGGGATATTTTTATTTATTTATTCAGTTAGTTTTTAGGTAAGAGAGAGAAGCTGGCCAAATGAAAAAAAAAGAAAAAAAGAAAGAAATACATTAGATATATCCAACTCTAACCTAACCTAATGGCTCATATGGTAATAATAAGAAAGGGTATGAGATAGCACAAATTCAATGAAAGCTGCAGATTGGTGTAGGATGAGGTAGCTACTATAAACCCCTCACAGCATCAGACAATGAGTGGCTTGAGGAGGCAGAGTGAAGCTGATCAGTAAGGCATTGATGTCAGTTAGCCCACACCATGAAACCTCTATAGACAGAAACACGGGATATATACTCACATGGTAAAACATGATGAAACACCAAGATATCCCAAGCACGGAGATATAGGAGGGCACACCACAGCACAGCACAATAGAACAGCAGAGCACAGCGTTACAGCCTCACCGACTCGGCCCAACACCTTCACACGCGCTGTTGTTTGTTTACATTACAGCACGGCGGGTTTCTGCAGCATCATTCTCCAATTATGTGCTGATATACTACTCCCTCTTTGTAGCGCACCTGACCAGAGGAAGAGGATACATGGACGAGTGCAGAGAGGCTAAATAGGGATATACAGAGCAATGGCGGCCTTGAGAACAGGAGTGGTGGGGTTGGCAGCCAGGCTAGGTCGGCTCAGTGTGGCTGTGGCGTCTCAGGTGACTCGTCCCTCTAACCACACCTCGCTGGTCACTGCCTCTGCTCAATTCAGGTAACTATGGGGTATTATTTGTCGTGTTTAGTTTGCCTTGAGATATTTCCCTATTGTCATTTTTTTTTTTTAGATTTTCACCAAAGTGGCATACTCTATCCCTAGACTTTTCCTTACCTGCCGCATATTGCCTTTTTTATCCTTATCTTCATAAAATCCTCAATCCCCAATAGTCCCCAAACTTGCTGGAGATAGTGGGTGGGATGGAGGAGAAGGGGGAGGTCCGATCCTGTAGTTTCAACAAGGAATGGAATAGTTATATGTTCTAGGAATGGATGATGTTTAGATAATATTAGTGTATGGAAACACACCATTATTGTCAGATGAAATATAATAAATACTGTGTTTTATGTATTTTAAACTAACCTACGTAAACCTAACTCCTAAGCTATCCTTTATTGCCTTCCTTTACATAATCTTCCGTGTTTTAGGGAATTATGATGATTTGCTCCCTGAAAATACTCGTTTTTGCTCACCCAGCCCACAAACCTCACATTCCCATGGTACAGTGTTACCACGTACTTTTGGGTCTTCAAGTACATTGGGTTTAAATCTTGACCGTGGTCCAAGTGTAGGTAGGACTTCCACTTGGGGTAATGATTCCCTAACGGGTGGGTCTTTAACCTATAAATTGCTATAAGATGCCCACTTTGTATGAAGAAAAAAAGACCTCAAGCTTGTGGGTAGAGGGTTGGTGACATTTTTCCACTACTTTCTATTATTATATAAGTATACAATGGGTTTTGTGAAGGTACGGAAGGAAATGGTTGAAAAATAAGGTGCTGGAGTTGTATTTACTGAATTATTACCCCAAGAATACTGTTGGAAAATTGTTTGTCAAGTATTCTGTTTTGATTTCTTCCTGCACCACCAGGTTGACCCCATGGTGTGCCTCTCTTCACACCAGCAGCACTCAAAGAGGCCTCATGGAGTTCTTTGATGACGAGAAGAACTGGGGAGAGATGGAGGTGAAGGTGGGCCGGGCATGGAAGATTGAAGAACTGAGGATCAAGAGTAATGAAGACCTGCACAAACTATGGTATTGCTGGTAGTCATTTCTCTCTCTCTCTCTCTCTCTCTCTCTCTCTCTCTCTCTCTCTCTCTCTCTCTCTCTCTCTCTCTCTCTCTCTCTCTCTCTTGTCATTTATTGTATCAATTTTGTTTTGAAGATTTACATAGATATCTTTTGTGTGTTGCTATGTCAAATGATTCCCAGATCAGTATTTGTTGAAGTGTCTGCATGTATGTGCTTTCCAGGTTTGTGCTGCTGAAGGAGAAGAACATGCTGCTCACCATGGAACACGCTTGTAATGAGGAGTACCAGTTGTTCCCTAATCCAGAGAGAATAGACAAGGTAAAGTACAGCTTCAAGAGAAATGTCTTGAAACTTCCCTCTTAGATAAAGACAAGTCATAAGAAGTTAGAAATACAGAAGTAGATTGGAAATTGCAGAGTTTGATAGATATTATATAGTTAAAGTTGATATTATGAATTCTTACTTCAGGTTGAGGAAAGCATGAAGAACCTGGAGGATGTGGTAAAGGAGAGGAATCGAGCTTATTGGCTGCTGGAGACTGGGGAAGATGGAGAGCATCATGGAGAAATAGGAATTGATTCCCTTGGTGGGTAGTCTCATAGAATTTTTATTGAGATATAAAGTTTTCAGATCAATGTGGTATCAATAAGTAGTTATGATCTTATGTTCAGAATATAAGCAGCGATTTATTATGCTTTCAGATCAATGTGATATCAATAAATAGTTATGATTACCTGTTTAGAGTTTAAGGAAACATGCCATTTTCTCAAATTCTTAGTTTTTCTGGGGTAGGAAAGCAAAATTATGGTGTTGAGGTTTCAGTCGTCCCATTTACAAAACAGTCTTCACACACGTGATAATACTCTTCTATTGATTTCTCTTTGGTTCAGGTCGCAAGAAGTTCTTAAAGTACAGAGAGCACACTGTCCCTTACTGGTCATCAGGACTGCCATGGAGGTCATATGACACCCCATCCATTAGAAAATTCTCGCGCCTCATGAGGGAACAGAAGTTTTTGAAAAAGAGAAGAGCCTTACGGTGAGTGATTCACAGATCCATTGTTGCAGTCTTGTCATTATAAGACAGAAAATGATTATCCAAGTTTGACAATTAGATTTAGAAAAGTGATAATAAGGAACAGTTTGTCAAAAAGAGTAAATTAGATAGACTTGGTGATTAAGTTGTTAATACCCAACCATTAGGGAGCTTTAAAAGATGCTTAAATAGATTTGTGGTGGAAATACAATAGGTATATTTTACAGAGACTACTACTTGTATAACTGACAGCTTCTTGGAGTTTCCTTTATGTTCTAATATTTTGGTTTCTTCCTTACAGTCGCATCAGAGATCATGTGTGTATGTTGCTGCGTCGCTACCCTCACATGGACATGGATGTGCTACAGAAGAAGTATCCTGAAGTAAATGTTAAGGCTCTCAGGCTTCAGAAGAGATCCCTTGGGCACCATTCACAGAACCTTGCCTAGACAGCTTTTGTACAGTGAACAAGGAATTGTTTTGAGAAGTTAGTGAACATCATAGTAGAAATTGGATACCAACTAGAAAAGAGTGTCTGTTATAGATTGAATTCATATTATTAAAAAAGAATTGTTTTGTTGTTCAGATGTAGGAAAATGGAAGATGAAAGATTTCCTAAACTCAGATGATGTATATTATATTTAAACTAAATAATAAACCATTAACTATGAATTGGAGACTTGTTCATTATTTCTTGCTTGCTTAAAGTAAACTTAGTATATATAATATATTTGTTTTTGTGAATAGAAAGATGAAGGAGTAAGAGAAGGGAATATAGGAATATAGGAAGAGTTATGAAAGTTATAATGCTCAAGATTAAGAGAGTACAGGATTGTACAACACTAGTAGGAACAATGGCAATCTGGTTTTGAAAATGGTTTTGAGAGAGTAAAGCTCCTTCAGAGATCCAAGGAAAATTGCAGCTGTGGTGTTCCTAATATCTATAGTCCAATAATCCTTATTGTTGTTTAGCCGTTCTTCTGTCATCCTTCTCAATAAATCAGTATTACCTTCTCCTTGTAAATACTTAAGGTACTTTAAATTTCCCTCCATAATCCTCGCTTCGTCCTCCATACTTGATATTTCAACTTTTCTCTCAAGGTCAGCTCTGTACATATCTTGGGGGCCCCCGATATAAACCTGTCAACTCTATTCTCTGTTATTTGTAGTTTATTGATTCCAGTTTTTGTGGAGCTTATTGAATTAGACGTAGTCTGCCGCGCACTGCAGTTAGACACTGCGCAGGCGACGTGGCGTGCCCACTGCCCATGAGTCAGTGTGTCGGTCCGTCCGTCCTCTCTCCCAGGTGGCACGTGGCGCTGGAAGAGAGAGACGCACATACATTGACACGCACATACATACATGCATGTATACATACTTGCATGCATACAGCTGCTCCCAGCCAGCATCAAGCACCAGCAAGCACCACCACCACTACTACTACCTAGGGTGAGTTTTGGTTCAACTTTATATCATAGCACCCCGCTCCTCCTCCAGCAGTCCTCCTCTTCCTCAGGTTGTACTGTCATCATTGTATTCTGGGTAGTTTTTGAGGTTTATCTGCGTTCCAGCTTTTGGTTACCTGTGCTAGTGATGACAGTGGGAAAGATAAGCATATATTGAATCAGATTAGTGGCAGGCAGGGCGTCCGTATTACGAGTTATTACATTTTCTTCTCATTGTAAGCCAGACATGACTCGGAATGGAGCCACACACCTGGTGGTGATATATATATATATATATATATATATATATATATATATATATATATATATATATATATATATATATATATATATACCCAAGCATATGCCCCAGATGTCCTGATATAGGTGTGATGAGAGGATAATAATTGAGGGAAGCTTGACTGCTCGCCGCCTCCCAGTGGCTATGCCCCGCGGTCGCCCATACCTCGCTCGTCCGCTGGTTCAAGTACTATTTTTCTGATCTTTTCTAATTTCATTATTCAGTGCTTGTATTATGTTTATAGGGTTTCCATGGATACTTCGTTGCTTGTGGAATGTTTTCCGTGGTTGTGTATAGTAGATAAGTTGCGTTGTCCTGTACGTATTGTGGCCCAAATAACGAACGGCTGTTGGGCTTCATTTACTGTTCGTCGTTAGCATTTTTACTTTGAATTACAAGCTGTAACTGCGTCTATATAATTTCATAGAATCGCTAATACTCTTTGCAGTGTCTCATCAAGCCATTGAGTCATAGATATGGAGTTTTAACCAGTTATCTGCGTATCGGGCCACATGTGTACTGGAAGATTGCTTCACTTGTTACGTATCTCCACATGTGGCCCGAATACCCCTTTCTATAAACTTTTGATATAATATATATATATATATATATATATATATATATATATATATATATATATATATATATATATATATATATATATATATTTGTGTGTGTGTGTGTGTGTGTGTGTGTGTGTGTGTGTGTGTGTGTTTTGTTATTGTGGATGTGTTACAATGGTATCAGACATTAATTCTATTGTATATAATGACAAAAGAAGAGAAAATTCCGCTCCTAGCAAATGACGCAAAAAGTTATCTTAAATAAGAATTTTGCTCTCATAAAAAAAGTTCTGTAGCCGCGTATTGGGGAGAGAGAGAGAGAGAGAGAGAGAGAGAGAGAGAGAGAGAGAGAGAGAGAGAGAGAGAGAGAGAGAGAGAGAGAATGTTATAATATATTAAATACTGCCTTGTACTGTACCGATTCCTCATAGGTGGACTAAATTGTAATCTTTTCAGATATCAAACAAGTGGTTGATCCTTTGCCTTTCTGAGACCCCTGGCTCTGTACTGTAAGGATGGATGGAGGCTCCTCACACTGAGACTTTTTGGTGCAACCAGTCCACAGACCACATGTGTCAGCTTCCATTGTGATCAGTTCATTGAAGGGGCTACATTCAGCTGAAGGTTAGTTGTTGTCTTTACTAGGGTGAGGGTGAGACAGCACCCATTGTGCTGTTCCTGCAATCATTTTCTTCTGTTGGCATTTTCCATCTTCATAGGTCGCATCTCATCAATAGCTATCTCCACCAGTTGCGGTTTAGTAATTGCTCTCCCTCCAGCTGCCTTTTCCCTAAAATCCCTTCTTAATCTGTCCTTTCAATGCAACTTGGGTCTCTTTCTTGGACTCCTACCTTGCACTTCCATCTCCACTTCTTCCCACATAAAGTTGTTCTTACAATGCAAAAGACTTACTGTGGTGTTGGTATATATCAGATTATTTTATTTGTTATATTCGGGAATAAGGGTGCAAGGAAGTATTTCCATTATTCTCCCATAGTGCTTGTTACTGATAAAATATTGCTAGGAATGTTATTTATGTCCAGTAATTAATCTATCTGTCACTACATATTAGTTCTGTTTTAAAGTTACACACCAGTGCAGTGCTGGCCTGTGATGTGTGGAAGCTTGTCTTGGAGATGAGAGGAAAATCGAGCCATTATTGTGGTTTATAAAGAAAGCACCACAAGCCAACATTACAATGGTGTGTATGCTCATTCTATGTCTATTATGGCCTGATAAATTTTGGGTAAAGCCAGCCATGACATCAATAGTTTCCTCACTAGATCAGATTTTTTGTCACTACACAAGCTACTAACTCCCCTATGATATTATGAAATGAGTAACTCCACTCTAATGCTTCCATGATTTTTACCAGTTGTATAAATACAGTGTACTCCTTGGTGACTCAGCCTAATATATGGATAGAATACAGAACAGTTTAGGTGACTAAGCCACCTGCAATTAACTTACCCTTGGTGGGAATTTTGATGTTTCTGTAGAATGGCTTGATAGTGACTGTCTGCATGTGACAAGCCCCATCCGGTCAATGGATAATAGGTATAGAAACTACATGTGTTAAATACAGTCTTGTTGGAAGCCACATTGGTTAAGTGAAAGAATTCATTGTAATATCTGAATTGTTTATTGAACTAAATTGTGTTTATAAACTTTCCAGATGCAACTAGCTCGCTCTCCCCCTACTTGAAGTGACTGGTTCCAAAGTGGCAGCATCAACAGCAGTCCCATAGTATACCAATGAATAAATTTGAGTGTTCTTTATATATTTACTGAAACAAATAATGTGGTTGCCGGTACACACACAAAAAGCCGAGATTCACCTGAAAATGAGCTGAAAGCAGGATTGACCTGAAAATCAGACTAAGTTGAAGGTGAAATTTGCACATAGATTCCCCCTTTATAAGCACAACTAGCCATGTCACTAAGATGCACATGAAGGGGGAATCTATATGCAAATTTCACCTTATACTTACTCTAATTTTCAGGTCAATCCTGCTTTCAGCTCATTTTCAGGTGAATCTCGGCTTTTTTTGTGTGCGTGTGTATGTACTGGCAACCACATATGTTTATATCAGTAAATATATAAAGAACACAAATTTATTCATTTGTACACTCGTTATTGGCAACTTTAATATCGCTGGCTCTGAGAAGGCTGGTTACGAGATGTGTGTTTGCCCACATGGCTCTGGTACCAGGAACGACGGCATCTCTTTTCTTCTCTTCTCAATCTTGCAAGATTAAGAAGGCTGAAAATTGTGGGTTCTTGGTATGAGAGACCAGGCAGTGCATGACCTTCCACCCTCCCCTTTCATCAGTAGCTGTTGGGAGAAGGGAGAAATGGTAATATGAGATAAATAATGGTTGATGGTGGGGTGAGGTGGTAAGTGGTGTGTAATAGTGAGAACCAATTGATAGGGTGACAGCTGATAATGAAAAGGAGTTGATGGTGCAAGAGAAGAGAGGGTATGGAGAGGAAGGGAATGGGTTAGGAGAGTAATGGATGGTGCAGGATCTCCAACAGGAGGATTTTTATAAGGATACTACAGAAAAAATACATTAATTGCAGGTTTTTAAAAGAAGTATTCTATTAACTTTCCATACAGACCACTAACTAATGTAATGTATAAGATATGTATGAACTAAAAAAATTATACCCATATATAAAACTTCCTTATTTTTTAACCTAACACCTACTGACTTCCAAACAGAAAATCGACTAGTAGGATAAAATGAAATTACTAAGACAAGCTATATATACCCAGTGCAATTCAATGTAGTGTTGAGGGTGGACCAATGTTATAAGTGGCTCTCCCTCCCTGGCCATCATCTCACCATGGCTGCCAGGTAGGCTGAGCATGGGAAGGTTTTTTGGGGTATTCATTCATATAGTAGTCCACCATCACCACCACCAGCAAGGAGGCCTGCTGGTGGTGGCCTCCACTCCCACTCCCTCTCTCTCTCTCTCCCTCCCTGTTTCCCCCCAAACCCATACCATCCTAAAACTTTCCTCAAATGTTAGCGCCGAGTGCCCACCCTTTGCCGCCCCCGTTAGGCCTAACATAAACCTATTTTCAGAAGTGTCTAGGAGGGTTAGGCATATTCCTTTTTTTTGTGTGTGGAGGGGGGGGGGATGTCAATACTTGAACACACACACAGAGAGAGAGAGAGAGAGAGAGAGAGAGAGAGAGAGAGAGAGAGAGAGAGAGAGAGAGAGAGAGAGAGAGAGAGAGAGAGAAATCCTTATCAGTTAAGACTTAGTAACTAATTAATTGCTATTAATTTATTATGAGATCAAATTAATATATACAAACAATTTTTTTTTTTGCTCTCTCTCTCTCTCTCTCTCTCTGGTACGCGTTGCTCCTTCACCATTACCTTGTTACTCTAAAAAAAAAAAAAAAAAAAATAGAGAAGGGAGTGAGGGTGTGGAGGAGGACGAAGTGGGGTTGAGAAATATAGGTGTAGCTCAACATACGCTGAGTCACGATATTTACCCATTAAAATCCCTCAGTAAAAGTAAGAGTAGGGAGGCTGCTTCATCAAGTAGGGAGCCGTCTGTACCTACTCTAGTCTCAAACTGAAGGGGACAAAGAAGCTCTCCACGGCTGCTAAGGAAGAATAAAAGCACCCCAGCTTACCTGCCAGGCGTCGCATCTCCATACTCCTGATATAAAAACTTTCGCCGTAAAGGACTAAACGAGTAAAAAAAAAAAAAAAGAAAAAAAAGGGGCGTCTGACAAATTTACGGGGTTGAGAGAGAGGCTATAGCGGGTACCATTAATCAATTACCAAGGAATTTATGGGCAATGACGGGCGCCTTAATGAAAACAGCCAGGTTAGGTCAGGCGAGGGCAAACAGTGGCGTGAACAAGCGAAAAATGTAACGTGAGGGGAAAAAAGAGTAGAAACATTGCTCTCCTCTTAATCATTGACGCATGCAGTACACTTTCATAACCTACAAGAATGAGATTACAGAAAAAAAGGCACGAATCAACACAAACGTGATTATATAAGCGTATGTTGATTAAGTACTTAAGGTAATTCCATTTGTTAGTCATCTAAATAATGCATCTTATCAGCATCCATAATGATGTCCACTATATACATATATTGCCTTTTAAATCGCAGGAAATTAGGTAGCATTAAAGACTTGGCTGAGAGAGAGAGAGAGAGAGAGAGAGAGAGAGAGAGAGAGAGAGAGAGAGAGAGAGAGAGAGAGAGAGCGTATCAGGGAGGCTAATATCTGTTTCAGCATTGGCCACGCGCGGTTATGGCCGTTGTTGGACGAGGGAAGCCTATTTGAATAATGGTGCAAGTTTGGCCTCTTCCTCCCTCCTCCCTCTTTCCTCTTTCCCAGGCGAGGTCAGGGGAGGGTAAAGGAATGGGAGGGGGTGAAAAAGTCATTATGGAAGTGGCGGGGGAGTCATGGGTTGTTGTGGCAGTGAGGGGATTATGACGGCGGACGAAGACATTGGCGGGAAGGCAAGATAAAAAGGAATTGACTGGTGGAGTGTAAGGATGAACAGACGCAGATGTGGATGAAGATGCATGGAAGTGAGATTTCAAAGAGGAAAGTAAAAAGACAAGGCCAGACAGGCAGATAGACAAACAGACAGACAGACGGCAGCAGCAAACTAACAAACAGACAGAGAAGTTTACCTTTATTACACATTCTCTCTGAATTTAACTTAATCACCAAGTAACACATTGTCATCTGCTATTGTAAATGTTTTCAGGGGGACAACTTTCCAGCAACCCGCACCTCAGTAGGTCTTTTTTTAATTGTGGTTTATTCTGCCCTTGGCCGGTTTCCCCTCTTACATAAACAAAAAAATGAAGACGACTTTAAAAGTAGTATTTATACATAATTTGTAACTCATTGATGTGCAAATGATATTCTAATTCTGGAAACTGTAAAGAACTGACAAAAATAATGTAAGAGCAGAGAGAGAGAGAGAGAGAGAGAGAGAGAGAGAGAGAGAGAGAGAGAGAGAGAAAGCGCACCACTGAAGGTTTAAAAATAATTGCGTGCAACTTTCGCCAGCCAGACGAGGTGAAAAATCGTCTTTTCGTGTCTTTTCACATTTAGAAAAGTTAATTGTTCTGTTTCCTTGATGTCCTGAATACGTTAATTCACCCATAGATAGACAGATAGACAGATAGAGAGATAGATAGATAGATAGGTAGATAGATAGGTAGATAGATAGATAGATAGATGGATAGAGATTGGCTACAGCTTACAAAATAATACATGAGGGACTGTATGACGATAGGGACGAAGGAATTACTGCATGGTTGGTTGGAACACTCCTCGCTAGAATACTGCGTTGTGATACTCTGATACCCGCGTGAGCTGCTTCATTATAAATTCATCCAGCCTTTTTTGTTATTAATACCGTTTATGTTTTCGTCATATTCTGCTGCCTTTCATCTCCATTTTGTACGAGTGGCTTTGGTATAAAACACACACACACACACACACACACACACACACACACACGGTATTGTGGTCATTGTGAAACGCAGTGTAGCAAGTTTTATCGTGCTAACGTGGATATTATCGTACATTAATTTTTGCATTCGTAGAGCTGTTTCATTAACCATCGTACCAGTGGAGATATTGCTGTTCTTTACGCTTCTTCATAATGACACCTGTTCAGGCTTCAAGATTGATTGATTAAGGCACGAAAATATCAATGTGGAGACTGAAATACAAAGTTAAAAGTACCACAATAACTGCAGAGTTTCCAACATTTAATTTCCTGTTATTCCCTTTTCTGTCGATTGGAACCAAACTGAGAGACCGCCGCGGTGTGAAAAGAAACGACAGACAGTGTTAATAAACATTTCGAGTTTCAGTAATTAGCTCCTTGTTCCACCACTCTTCTGTGCACACCCTGTCTTCCCCATTTCATTACTTTATATCCTACAATTACATTTTTTTCTCTACTTCCCTCTTGCCTCGTTACAAATACGAATCACTCTTGATAATACTCTGTTGCATTTACAAACATAAGACATAAGACATTTCCAAAGACGCAACTAATCTATAATTCTTACTAGGGAAGCAGGGTAAAGTTTCAAAGACAGATCAGCATCACTTCTACATGAACGTGTCTCACTCTCGAGAATGGTGCTAATATTCTCCGTCGTCTTTACAGATAGTCGTGGTGGGAGTGCAAGATGTTCCTGAATGGACACCTGAGGCATATCCCTTACTATAGAAGCACAAATTAGTGAGTGCGGCCTTTGTGAATGCTGACAGGGCCAAAGGGAAGTTACAACACAAGCAGTGGCGGCGGTGTATCCCTAAAGCGGCGCTGCTAGACAGACAGAATCCCACACAGGGTGACCTTCCAGTGATCTGCACGGTATAGTCACGAGTCTGCTAATTATGACCAATGGTAAAGGATCCAGGCGTCCTTAATCAGACACCTGCACATTACTCTTGATTAACCTACATTGCCCGACACTTTCATAGCCGGGCAGGTATTGAGGCTACGAACCGTGTGCCCTTCTTGCCTGTACATAGACTGAACACTTTGGTCTAATAATGTCGGTTTGGATTTTTATGGGTCAATGGGTTCTCTTAAGGCTGGGTTATATAGGGTTAAGTTAGGTTTGAGAAGATAGGTTGAATTTCGTACCTCGTAACTACATTTCCAAACGATCATCATCCACGTAGTTATTTTCTTGTCCCGCAATCAGTGAGGTTAGTTCTTAGGTTTACGTTTGGAAAGTTAGTGAATTATGAGTGAAACTTTCATGGACAAATTTTCGTTAGTGCAATTCAAACCTTAAATTTAAAGGTGAACCACGATTGTACTTGTGTTATCTTAATCAAGACTCTCCCTGATGAACAGTCGCTCGCTAAAGCCACACTGAAGGAGACCAGAATCATTAAATCTGAGGGGGAAAAAATCAAACTACCAGCACCGTCTTAATTAGTCCCTTCCATAACGAAGAGCAGTAAAGTCATGATGAAAGAAGCACAAACAAACCTCCCTTCTCAAACTGCACAAGCTTCTGTCCTTCACTTCATTTCCAGCGGCACCAACCGGGCGTGTAATAAGCAAGAAGCTCTCCCTCGCCTTGCTCTTTACCAGTTCCACGCGCCACTCCACTTCTTGATGACTTCAGGTTTACCCCACACACGCCCCGCAACGCCACACAACGCCACGACGCTCTCATGAACAGGACAGCGAGCGTGAAACCTCATATACTCGTGTGTCTGCATAATACACGGGTAGGAAGCATGACACGAGCAGCAGGACAGAATGACAAACAGCCTCGTCCTTGCTACCTGCCGGCACCACCATCACCACCACCACCGCTGCCCAGCTCACCACCCCGAATGCTGCTAAAATATAGACAACTCTGAAGCCACATGTGAATTTCTCATCCACACACTACGAGGCCAACTGGTAACAGCGCAACGTTTCTCCTGAGTGGCGGGAATAACACCTTTCTCTCTCTCTCTCTCTCCACTCCTTCCTGAAGCGGCGCGGACAGGAATACACATACACGGAATTTCTCACTTGGTCGACGTCCCGCAGTGAAGCAACGCCACGCCACGCCACGCCACTATGCAGCACACCAGCCCGATAGGAAAAATATATACATACAGACCTGAGGATGCCGCCCCGGAAGACTGCTCCATATTCCTTCATGCCCCGCTGTGTTATGGAGTCTGGAATGTCGGGGTGTTGACGGAAAGGGAAAGTGGGCGGAACAAAAGACGTGCGAATTCCTTGACGTAAAAATCTGATTGGTACAGGACAGCCACTGAAGGTTAGAGTGAATGACGGAGGTGCTGTGCTGGTTGTGGGATTTCAGGCGTGGAGGCGTAATAGATAAATGTATTAGATGGAAAATGGAATGAAATAGAAAAGCAAAATAGTTCAGGACGCGTGGGCGAAATTTCTTAGTAAGGGAGTAAAGAAAATTAAAAGAACAAGAAGAAAAAGATGATGCTGGGAATGAATAGTTATGAATTAAAGAGAATTAAAAGAAAATAAGGAAAAAACGAAAACGGAGGAAATAAGCAAGGATAAGAGGAAGAGAAAAACTACGGAAAAAATAAATTAAATAGAGAGAGAAACGGGAACAACGAAAAGAAAAATAGAGACAAAGAAAACAAAAATAAAGAAATGAAGGACGTCAAAAATACTACCTCAGACATATCGACATCAAGATCCCTGTCTGTCTATCTGTATCACAACAAGAAAGCCTTCACACACTTACCATCAAAGCTCCCGGCGGTGTCCAAGGCTGTCTAGGATTAGATACTGTTCCTCGCCGCCCTTCACCTCCTTCCCTGCCTCCGTCACGCCAAAAACGAAGGAAAGAAAGAAAAAACACGATTATCACCTGCCACGTGTGTCCTTCCCTGCTGTGCGACTACCACTGAGCTGGAACAGATCATACAGGAGCCGAAGCTTGAGTTCCGTGACGTGGCAAGGAAGTGAGGCATAAATGAACCCTTTGACTCTCTTTTTACATACAGCTCTATCGCTCCGTTTAGCTAAGAGGCGATGTGGAGGTTAGTTAATTAATGTGCAGTAAAATTCGCGTGTTTCAGTGCATTGGAATTAATCGGCGCTCCCATTAATAACAGATTTACTTACCCGAGTCTCGTTACGGCGCGAATTGCTTCCTTCACTCGTTACAAGATTCAATTCCAAACCCATTACTTACAGATTATACAAGTACGTGATAGCGAGCACTGCCAATGCCACTGAATTACAACCCACTTGCTGCCTTCCACACACACACACACACACACACACGGGAACTCCAGCGTGGCATAGCGAACACCAATGCTTTGAAACACGTAAAGAAAGACTCACAGTCGTTCTTTACTCTCGTTCGCTCGGCAATTAACGGTAATTCATGGTGTAATCTTGCCACGATGTCGCTGCAGATGAGACGCTTCGGCTGGAGATGAAGGACGAGGAGGATGAGGAGGAGGAGGAAGAGGTGGAGGAGGAGGAGGAGGAGGAGGAGGAGGAGGAGGAGGAGAGGCTCAAAGGAAACAAAAGGGCTAAAGATATAGGAGTGATAAAGAAGAGGAAAGACACAACAAGAAGATATGAGGGAAAAGCGAAGGAGAGGAGGGAGAGAGAGAGAGGGAAAGAGCGAACAATTAAACGATGGGAAATAGAATGAGGGAAAGAGGGTAAAGGAAGCAGGAAAAGAGGAGGAAAATACAGAATACAGATGCAAAGGAAAGACGAAGCAAGGAAGGGAGAGATTTATAGAAGATGGGGAAGGATAAGGGAAGAAGGAGCAGAAGAAGGCGGAAGGAGAAAGGAAATGAGACAACTGGTATTCTCACATCAAAGCAAATTTCTGAGGCCTAAGCGATGAACCTGCTATTAACATTAGGCCTAAAGATGGATGAGTCATTAGAGAAAAGTAGAGACCTTGAAATAAAGAAAATATGGAAGGTAAGAAAATTAGAGAAAAAAAAGAGAAGAGAGAATCTGTCGAGAGAAAAAGAGGAGACAGAGAAAGAGATAGGCAGCCAAACAAAGACACGTAGAGATTGGGACAGACACACACACACACACACACAGACAC
>CM035214.1:12088474-12092685 GCA_020233015.1 Callinectes sapidus | reverse complement strand
CATCTCCCCCCTTCTCTCTCTCTCTCTCTCTCTCTCTCTCTCTCTCTCTCTCTCTCTCTCTCTTTCTCGTTCTCGTTCTCGTTCTTCGTCTCGAGTTCCTGGAGGACGGAAAGAGGAAGAGGGAAAGAAGAGAAAGGAGGAAAAGGAGGAGGAGGAGGAAGAGGAAGAGGAAGAGGAGGAGGAAGAGGAAGAGGCGGAGGGAAAGAAGAAAGAGGAAGGAGAAGAGGGTAAAAATAAAGGATTGGATAGGCCGTTCCAGCTGATGAATATATATAGTGCGCACAACTTCGGAAGAGGCAATGGTTTCGGATCCCATCATACACGGAGGTTGTGGTGGTGGTGGTGGTGGTGGTGGTGGTGGTGGTGGTGGTGTGGTGGTGTTCCTGTCTTTCCCAACCCTGCTATCCACCACCCACCCTCCCCCCACCTTCCTTCTCCCTTCTTCTCCTCCCCTCCCGTCTCCTCCCCCCTTTAAGATCTTTTCCGATACGCTGCTTTCACCCTCTCTCTTCTCTCCCTCCCTCCCTCCCTCCCTCCCTCCCTCCTCTTCTTTCTCCCCAAGTCACCACGGCGGCGTTGCTCTCCCCTGTGGGTCTAGAGAAAGGGAAATGTTTGTACCAATAAACATACAAAACACGCTACGGGTCTGCTGAGAGAGAGAGAGAGGGAGAGGGAGAGGGAGAGGGAGAGGGAGATTCGTAATGACTCTCCACTTTCGTCCTCATTACGAATCTTTTCTATTTCTTCTATTTTTATTGAAGAGGACATATCGTTTTGGAATAATGTAATGTTATCAAGTGTGTATACGTTGCTTATTGCGTATTGTGATTAGTGATCCTTATGTCAACCTTATTATAATCCCTTTTACCATTTGAACGCCTCTATCAGAACCTCCATTTTCACCTTCAGTACCACGACTCGTTTTCTTATTTATTCACTTTATTATTGGCGACTTTATACAGCTTGGAAAACTCGTGGGATTAAGATAGTACAGATTCTGGCCATTGTTCTTGTGATATCCATAGACCCTTCCTGATGTCAATAAAAATGGTCTAATCACAACCAAAACCCGTTGTAAAAATGTATCCCAATATTAATCAAAGTGGTTAATAATGGTTATGTCTCTCCAAGTATGTAGATTTAGAACCTTTTATCTCCTTTGGTTAGACTTAAGGCCGTTATTCTATTTCTATCAGTGACCCTGACGATTTTGTTTATGCGCGCTATATTAACACGCCACCTCACTACTGCATCACCACACTGCCGCAGCCCGAGTGTGTGTGTGTGTGTCCCTTCAGCGGGTCCCACCACCACCTCGCCGCGGCATGGCAGGGGAACAAAGATAACAGTGATGGCGTGCCAGCTGTGGGCAGTGCACGCCTCGCTCACTGAAGCTAAGCCGTGTTTGTACTAAGTTGTCAGGAGTTCTAACATGTCTTTGATGTCCACGGGGCGCCGGTGGCCTACAAATGGTGTCCAGGGCTATTGTACAGTATACGCCGCAGCCTTGGAGGATAAAAATCAGCGTTAGTGATGGTAAAAAGTGCTGATCAGTCTTGACGTGCGTTAGATTGATTGATTTATCATTTTTTTGGTTATATTTTTATCTATTTATTCTTTTTTTTAAGAGTGTGAAGGTTAAAAGTACAAGTAAATTGATTTATTGATCATTATTTTGGTTATATTTTTTATCTGTTTATTCATTTTTTTTAAGGGTGTGAAGGTTAGAAATACGAGTAAATTTACAGTTTTGTGTCTGGTAATGTTATGGATTGTGGACGTTCATTGTGGTGTGCCTCTTACCTTCTTATATCCATCTTGTGTTCTCTATAGACTGACTGTCGTCTCTGGGTTTCTTGTTACTTTTCCGCTATTATCAAAGGGCCCCTAAGCAAGTGAGCGTCACCGTTGGTTTAGTAGTTAATGGAGGCAGGCGGAGATAGTGATTGATGGTGGTGGTGGTGGTGGGGGTGGTGGTGGTGGTTCTTACTGCTGAAGGGCGTGGCTGCCTTGAACAAACTTCCATATCTCCAAAGCCGCCGCGTCCCAGTCACAGCCCAGCCATGTCCTGGGCACAGATGGTATTCGGGACACGGGTGAAGGTGTGAGTGGGTGTGGGTTGGTCTCCTTGAGGGCGTGGAGTGCCGTGGGTGCCTGGGTGAGCCTCTGGACAGCCCGCAAAGAGGGAATCAATGCCCGAGCCGCGCCGCCCTCCGCCACGGCGACGGGGCGGCAGCTGCTGGGCGCCTGGCTGTCCTCTTTCCCTCCTACACTCCCTCATTTGTTTCCCCTTCTTTCCTCCTCCTCTTCCTCTCCCTCCTCCTCTTCCTCTCCCTCCTCTCGCTCACCAGAGGCAGGGATGGCCGGTGCATTAATAAATTATCCTTACTGAAGGCTGGTTGTCATGATGTTTCATTCCTCCGTGTGTGTGTGTGTGTGTGTGTGTTTTCCAGCCGGTGTAGGTCGGGTGGGACGGGATGAGAATGCTGGCTCCAAGACAGGCGCCACTCTGACGCCGCCAGCCTCCTCCTCCTCCTCCTCCTCCTCCTCCTCCTCCTCCTCCTCCTCCTGCTTTTTAATTTTTCCTTCCTCCTCCTCCTCGTTCGCTTTTACGTTCTTGTTCCTCATGTCCTACAGTACATTTTCTTTATCTGCCACTCAGTTATCGTTAGTGGTATGTGTGTGTGTGTGTGTGTGTGTGTGTCAGGGGAAGGGGGCTATGATATATTGGGTCACCAGCAGTGCAAGGGGAAATAGCGCTTCCCTGTGGTGAGGAAGGGGCTTTGGGGTGCGGGAGTCCTGGTGGCGGTGGCGAGGAAGTGTCGGGATCGGCGGCGCTTGGTTCCCCTGCCGCCATACACACGTACGCGTCGAGATGGGGGCGGAGGGCAGAGACAGCGGTCACGGCTTTTAAAGGAACAATAATTGTAGAAAGTCAAGATGTGTCCTCGTAAGAACACACACACACACACACACACACACACACACACACACACACACACACACACTGGTAACCTAGTTTGCTGGTGAGGTCGTGAGGTGAAGTCAAGACAGACCAGTAAGAAAAGAGAGTTTATCTTAATTTAGTGCAGACAGACTTCAAATGGTTCAAATTACTTTCGATGCGATGCATACAGCTGTGGTGAAGTGCAGCCTCGTGGCTCAGGCTGCGGCTGTGGCTGCCTCGTCTTTTCTAAAGTTTCCGGTTGGACCCCTTTATATAGGGAAAGAAAAGACCACCAAATTGGATCGAGCGGAGCCCCTCTCCTCCATTAGTCCTGGAGCAACGGACCGGCGCCGGCGGCGGACGAAGGGAGCTGTGGCCCCCTCCCCTCCCTGGCCCGTCCCCCCGCCACCGGAAAAAGGAGATGCAGCACGCCTTGCCCTGAGGGGATGTGTTCAAGTTCAACTTGAGCCATGAGATCAGGAATGATCAAACATTATCTTCGAGGCAGTGGAGGAGCCCCGCCTCAGAAATGGCGGGCCCTCGAGGCCAGGAAGTGAGTGTGGTAGGCGTCACCCAGCGGAGCCTGATCATAGCCTGTAGCTGGCGTAGGACAGTCAGGCTCCCTGCTGTAAGTTGATGCGTCACACTGCATTGTGCATTTTGCACCGTCATAAACCGGGACGCTGCCTGACTTGCACGTCCTCCACTTTCCCTGTTGCGGGACTCCAAACAGCTCTATTATTTAATTTGTAGTGGCTAAGTTCAGTAAACATTGCAAGCATGTTCCATATGACACGAGGTGCAAGCAGGCGTGTCACGGTGCGATGAGCTGCCTTGTTTCGTTGTTCCGCCACGTGTCACGCGGCACCTTGACAATGGCAGTAGGGGTTGTCACGCCATTGTTCACCAGCGTGTCATTGTTGACACTGGCGGAGGCCTCACACTGGGAATCCAGAAGCATTGTTTCTACTCGTAACGCGGCACCATCACCACACCAGAGCCTCGCCATGCAGACCCCGCTGTCTGTTGCCTCATCTGCCGTGGCGTGGATGATGATGGGAGTGCGTCGACCTTGTCAGTGGCGAGGCTGCAGCAGGCGTTGCCCGGCAGCCCCGCCTCGTGGCGTGCATCTGGCACCCAGCAGCGAATCGCTAACGAGGAATGCAATGGGAAGGGCAGCATCGGGGCCCCGCACCTGGAGGGTATGAGTGCGTGACGGGGCGCGGCGGCTCGCGGGGCTTCAGGTGAGAAGGTATTTGCTTTG
>CM035214.1:12080974-12083474 GCA_020233015.1 Callinectes sapidus | reverse complement strand
AATCCTCCACGTGTCTCTCTGTAAATGACCCGCAGAACTACCACACAGCGACAAACAACTCTGACAGACGAGGAGAAGGAAGGAAGTTTGGTAGGTCACGGGAGTGGTATTCTTTTTATTTTTGTTTGTCATCACATGCTTCTCATTCCTCCCGACACAAGCAGTCTCTCCACTTGTCCCTCCATGCCATGCTCCTTACGACACCATTCCTCCTCCTCCTCCTCCTCCTCGACGCCGCAGACTCAAGTGGATAGACAGTTTGTGAATCACCTCAGCCTCGCGCCGCCGCTTAAAAATGACAGTGCGGTGTTTAGATGCATCACTCCTCCTCCTCCTCCTCCTCCTCCTCCTCCTCCTCCTCCTCCTCCTCCTCCTCTCCAAGCCTATAGGAGACACGTGCACATGCATTTTACCTCCCTTGTTAGTGATATGCTGAAACGTTACTTGTTTGGTTTTGTTCTCTTTCTTATTTCTTTTTTAGTTGAAGCGAGTTAACAGGTGTTGAAGTTGTGTTTGTTAAAATATATGTGTGGTGTTGTTTTTGTTTTTTTCTTGATTTTTTTGTTACTTAATCTTTTTTTGTTCTCTCTCTCTCTCTCTCTCTCTCTCTCTCTCTCTCTCTCTCTCTCTCTCTCTCTCTCTCTCTCTCTCTCTCTCTCTCTCTCTCTCTCTCTCTCTCTCACTGATGATGACCGAGGGAGGGTCTTGGGCGTGGGCCTATCGCTGGTGGAACGCTGTGGCACCCCGTCCCTCCCCCCCTCTCTTTATCCCTGTCACGTAGCGCGGCAGCAGGGGCGAGGCATTATGTAGCTCCCTGGGCTGAGGAGTGCCACTGATGCTACTGCTGGGCCGCGGGGGGGGGGGTCTTGTTGTGGCTTTGGTAGTAGTAGTAGTAGTAGTAGTAGTAGTTGTTGTTGTTGTTGTTGTAGTTGTTCTTGTTTTTAGTAATGGTGCGGGCGTGGCTTCCGTTTCTCCAACTATTTTCCACTTCTGGTTTTGGTGTGGCGCAGAAAATCTTGCGCCAATTATGACACAGTGCCTTGACGAGAGAGAGAGAGAGAGAGAGAGAGAGAGAGAGAGAGAGAGAGAGAGAGAGAGAGAGAGAAAATGAGAAAATGTGTGTGTGTGTTTTTCTTAGTCTGACCATAGCTAAAGTGTGGAAGCCAAGAGGGTGTTGTGGTGACAGCGCGAGTCGTCATGAACGGGGCGAGCCACGTTGGCTGGGCGGGCGGCAGCGTGCCTCGGGGGATCTTGGCGCCAGTGGTTGTGTGGCGTCAACCGGGGAAGTGTGGTGGGTCAGTGTGTGGCGGACCTTCATTCTGACTCCCACGTGGCTTCTGACGGCCTAGCGGAGCCCTCGGGTGAGCCTCGGGTGCCATGGGTGTGTGGTGGGTGTTGTGGTGAGCGAGGAGCAGTGTTGGGGTGAGCATTTAGCGGCGATGATGAGTTGGTGGGTTGGTGTCATGCCCTCTGCTGTCGGCAGCCGGCCCTGGCACCCTCCCCGATGATCAGGTTCGGGGCGGCAGCGTTCTCCTTCCGCTTCACCCGCCAGATGACGCTGACAACCCGACGACCCTTTAATTTGACAGTGTTGATAGGGAAGCTGTACCGCAAGCCGCGCACCAGTGGTAATAGCCGACTTTCGCTGTGTTCCGGTGCTTTGATGCTCACTTCTGGCTGGCCGCGCGGTGATGTGTGCGTCCGTGCGTGCCCCGCCGGTGTGAGGGTGTTACTTGTGGAGTGTTGTGCAGCAGGGGAGGTGAGGGCTGTAGGTGGCCGGCTGGCGGTGTATCGGGGCAAGGACAAGTCGGGTGGGTGGTGGTGGTGGTGGTGGTGGGGTGTGTGGGAGGCGAGGTTGTTGTGAAGTACTTGGCTCCTGTTCCTCACTCTTGCCTCACCACCTGCTTCACCAGTGTGGACAGTTTACTTTACCCTTTCAATTAAGCACATCAGAAAATTAGTGAAGCTGCAAGAGACCGCTAGACTTATTCGTGGCAGTCCCTATGTGATCACCTCTGCCTATCCCCACCTATCATCCTCGTCCATAAACTCGCCCAATCTTATATTTAACCTTACCACCGTCAACTAGTGTGAGAGCATCTATATGGCGTTTGAAGGCACTAGTTTACGAGCCAAGGGGGGGCAGGGAGGGTAAGGAAACGTACCCACTCAACCAGGGGAGGAACGAGGATGGATAGCATGTGTGTAGGAGCATCAAGATAAACATCAGGCTTGTTGAGGGTGTGTACAAGCCTCCGCCGTCATGTTGCCCCCTCCGCCTGAGTATCACACTTGTATGTTTGGAGGGCGCAGTGAGACGTGGCGGAGGGCAGGGCAGGGCGAGGGCCAGGGCGAGGGCCAGGGCGAGGGCGGGGGCGGGAAACACCAGGCTGGCACACGCCCAAAATGATCTTCTCGTGGCACCACTACGTTTGCCCGGCCAACCAGCAGCACCCCATCATCTCTCTCTCTCTCTCTCTCTCTCTCTCTCTCTCTCTCT
>CM035214.1:12057871-12071218 GCA_020233015.1 Callinectes sapidus | reverse complement strand
TCTCTCTCTCTCTCTCTCTCTCTCTCTCTCTCTCTCTCTCTCTCCCCTCCTGCGTAATTTTGCCTCATTGTGCTACTCCGCTGGAGACAATTCCCGACGAAGCATTCCTTGACTGGATGCTTTGGTGTCGTCCTCGCGTGATTGGTTTCCGTGCCCTGTAGCGATGGCCTCCTTACCCCTCCACCCCCCCCCTCTCCCTCCACCCCCCTTGCCTCATATTCCCAAACACTTCCCTGCTTCATCTCCACTATTTCAAAAGTCTTCATTAAAATTTGCAAGAGTTATTCAAGGTTTTTTCTTTCTTTTTTTACGGTTCTAGATGGAGATTAACAAGATTTCTTCATTGTTAATTGGTGAAACACTCTTGAGAACCACGCTAATCATCTCTACTATGGTCTTGGAAAATAGTGGTGGTGGAAGGGCAGGAGAATGTTTCTGAATACTGTTGTTATTCTTTCGATTAATTTCCTCGTTCTTTTTTTAATTTTCTTATCGTCATTTCATTAACGTTATTTTTTTTAATTAATGATCTCATTCTTCGGTTTTCATTCACGTTAATATTCTCTCTCTCTCTCTCTCTCTCTCTCTCTCTCTCTCTCTCTCTCTCTCTCTCTCTCTCTCTCTCTCTCTCTCTCGCTTTTAACCTAAAGGCACTTTTCAAAACTCCTCAATTAATCCACATTCCTTTGAGACGCCCTCCGAAGTGTGTGGGCGGAGGATTTAACGAGGCGGATACAGAGAAAGGCCCTTTAAGTAAACGAGAAGCGGGAGGGAGTCTTGAATCGCCATGGCTGGGGTGGTTAGTATATTTTCCCCTGGCAGAGACTGGGGTGTGGGCGGGGGTGGAGGGGGTGACAGAGTAGTGTATTGGCGAAAGGGGTTTTGCGTATGTATACAAAGATTAAGATTAGGTTTGTAGTTTGGATTAAGTTGGGTTGGATAAAGTTGGTTAGGTTAGGTTATAAGATAGCTTATGTATGGGTCAGCTCAAATTGGATTGTATCGGGTGGTTAGGTTAATTTAGTTTAGGTTAGGTAGATTAGAGTTGCTTAAGTTAGTTAGGTTAGCGGATGTTAAATTAGGTTATATAGGCTATAGAGAACATCAGATGGATGTAAGCTGCTGCTGTTGCTGCTGCGGCCGTGGCGGTGGAGGAAGAGATGAAGTTTCTATTATGTTGTTGACTATGATATAATCTGACATCGGTAAGGTGGTGTTCTTATGTGATATTTGCTTTGGTTAATGGTCGTTGATGTAAAATTAGTAGAAAATGTGGTGGAGGCATTGTTAGGGAGGCGAGGGGAGGAGGGGTGTGGGGGCGTGCGTGGTGCAATGGGAGGCGTAGGTGTGGGTGGAAGGAGAGTGACGGCGCTGACAGGTGGCAGGCTGGTGGTCTTGTGATGGATGTTATCTGGCCTTTGGCGGCTGGTGCCGGTCACGCCACGGGGCGCGGCGACATGCCCCGCCTTCACCTTTCAAGACTATTCATGGCACCGGCCTGTGTGGACGCCTCTGTCTGCGGCATTTAGCGTGGCTGGGAGCTGGAGCGATTAGTAATAAGGAATTTGAAAGGAAAACGATTTGAAGTAAAACATTGGAGTAACACTTGTAAGGAATAACATTCTTGGCGACAGGTGTGGCAAGTGTGTGGCGTGTGGAGCGCGACAGCAAAGCCTTTCTCATGCCACTGGTTGGGGCTGTGGTGACGGCCAGGTAAGGCTGCCTCAGGCTGAAGGCCATTATGTAAAGGACATTTACCGTATCTCATGTATGACGAACATGAACCAGGCCGGAGTTGCCGCCTCACGGCCGCTGCTCCTCTCTTCCCCTATACTCCCACAACATGATCATGGCCGTGTGAAGACCTGCTCATCCTTTCACTTATCCTCATATTTCCTCTGTGCCTTTACTCACACCCTCGCTCCCCGCCCCCTCTGTTACGCCTCGCGTGTTACTTGGTCATTACCTGTGGTCTTCCTGGTTCTCTATCTCGTGTCTACCGGCGCCGCTTGTTAGGCAGCACGTGTTACATAGTGTAGTGACAACCTTCCTGCTTCTCCATCCTTGCCAGCAGCACCCCTCGCCTGGCAACCCTGTGGCGGACCGCACCGTGCCGCCATCAACAACATTACATCAGACGGTCGAGGGGGCACGCTACCGCCTAACAAGATCAGGTCACAAAGACTGGCTCACCTCACCTTCGCAAATGAGTTTCAGCGTGCAAGCGTGTGTGAAGCAAGAGCAGGGCGGGGTGGGTGGGTGGGGGGGCGGAGGGGATGTTGATGCAAAAGCTGTAATGTGATTTCTCTCCTTTTTCTCTTTTTTCCTTCGTTCGGAGTCGTGGCTGAAATTTATTCCTGCTTTGCCACCACCACCACCACCTTCATCTGCCTTGATGTATACCTTGGACTGGGAGTACTGGGGGCGTGGGTGTAGGTAGCCCCGGTGTGTGCAGGGCGAGGCGAGTGCGTGCCTTGGGGTAGTGAGGTCAGCTGGAGGGATTAGTGCAGTGACATTTACTTACCTGGTGGCTGGTAGAGACGAAGCAGTTATTGCACCACACGCGAGAGAGAGAGAGAGAGAGAGAGAGAGAGAGAGAGAGAGAGAGAGAGAGAGAGAGAGAGAGAGAGAGAGAGAGAGAGAGAGATGACATTGCCAAGACGGAGGAGGATTCAAGCTAGTTTCTCTGCTTCTCAGAATGGAGTCGTTCAAGTTTCATGGCGGGATACAAAGAGGGCAGCACATATATGGGTATGGCACTTAACTACCTTAAACTGTAACAAGTCTTCGGATGCTGATCTGGTTAGGAGGTGCACAGCTTGGTCACCACACTCCTCCCGCGCCAAGTCAACGTGTGTGTGTGTGTGTGTAATACCTAGCAACACGTCTCCCTCACAGCCGTTCCAAGGGTGATGCACGCGGAAATAAACTCCCCGTAATATCAACACATCAGATCCTCCAAGCGAAGGATTTCCGCGGCGTGTAGGAGTGGCGTGTGTGCGTATGTGTGTGTAGGAGTGGTGGGGAGAGAGAGACGGTGGAGGCCGGCCCAGCAAGGCAGTACAGACGGCTCCCTGGCGGCGACCAGTTGTGGGATATCCCGTGCTGCCACGTGGCCCGGACCTCTCGCCCTGCCCGCCTGGAATACGCTCTCTGCCCTTGTGATGCTCGTCAGTGCAAGTGCGTGTTTAGTTTTCATCTTCGTCTAGTGAAATGGTGCACAGTGTAGCCTTTCCTCCGTGGTGCTAACAGTGTCGGAAAAAGCCAGGAGTTATCGGAGTGTAGGTCAAAGAGAGGAGTGTTTTGACCGGAGTGGCGGGGCCTTATCACCTGTAGAAGCAGAGCCACCTGCTGATAGTGTGTAAAAGATGAGCTGCTGATACCGGTGTGCCGCTAGTCGAGCTGTTACCCGTGTGTGGTGTGGATCTGCTCCCAGCCGTGCCGCCACCGTCGCCGCCACCCCATCATCACCACCACTACAACTGGCTGCGTCCTTCACAGCCGCGCAACCCTCGCCTACAGTCAGTGTAAGTACGGGGGACGCGTCCTTCTCTGTTGCTTCTCAGTGTGGCGGCTGCGCAACGCTTCCTGAAGGCTGTGGTGCAGCCAGCCGTGGTGTCATGGGCTTTCCCGTTGGTTGTCCTCCCTGGGATGTGTGGAGTGTGAGGGAGGGCAGCGTGGGGCAGTCAGTCAGCAGTTCGGGTCTCCGGGTGTGGTGACGGGCCGGGGAGGCGAGGAGGGCCCGAGGGGTGGACGTAGGCGTCGCTCAGGGTGGTGCCATCTAGTGAGAGCTCCACATATCACACGTGCTCAATTCACTTTCTTATGAACAACTTTTACTGGATTAGGTTATGATCTGGCTGTACCAGTTTTTAGACATCTATTTATATTTTATATTCTGTTTATTTATTTTTCCTCCTGACTAATATAGAAGGAGCGATGATGTCTCATGTTGCTGGCGGACGAAAAGAAACAAAAAATGACGAAAGATGATAAGTCAGCGGGTCCCACTCTGGTCCCATTAACAGTCCGTTTTCACGTCTTGTACTCTGTCAGGATGACTTTTTTTTTTCTCTCTCCTGTTGTTCAGTGTACAACATCACGAAGCTTTGTATGTGCCGTCAGCGCTTAGACAAGCTGAGGAGAAAGTCAACATTGAGTGGAATATGAGCTTGTTTAGATACAAGCGAGATAAAATGGAGTGGGCTAGGGTGAGGGAGGGAGGGAGCAGCCGTCGTGTGGCATGAGGCAGGAGGCTGCCTTGGATTGCTGGGGGACAGCGGGACGTGTTCAGCTGAGCCTTGGCCTTGTGACTGCCATTGGATTCATTACATAGGCACTCACGACGCAGCGACATGACGAAGCATCATCCTTGGCAATAAACGCCTTGTTTGTTCAGGTGAAGAGGAAAAAAATACGGCGTCGATGTTGGAAGACTTCCTTGATAGTTTAAGTACGCACTTAATGGTGGCGACACACGCAGTTTGCTACAATTTTTCCTTGTGTATTATACTCGTAATACAATGAGTTATTCAGCTTCTGGTGGCAGGGAACACACGTCGCCATCCGCGGCAAGGATGGCGACACGCCGCCTTGCCTATTGGTGCCCCGTTATTGTGTATCTCAGGGAGGACACGTGTCCACCTTTATTTGGGCACGAGCCTCGTGCAAAGCCTTGTTGAGTCAATAATGAGGTGTATTTTTTTTTCTTTTTTTTGCCACCGCCTGGCATGATCTAAACCATATATTACGTTGTCTCGCGGGATGCCGGCCCACGTGTAAAGAGTTGGGCGAAATAACTACTGGACATCCATCTTATAAGATACTGGATGCTTGAGGGTGAAAGGAAGGATGTAGCTACCGGGGAGCAGTGCGCCTGCCATACACGTGCGGTATCTGGCAACTCCTGGAAGAATCTCAATTTGAACAAAGAGGCAACTGTCGCATCCGGTGCTTCTCCCTTCCATACTGTCCCCTCCTCGCCTTTCCCGCCCAAAGCCCTTCTGGTGCTCCCCGCCCACGCCGCGCGTCCCGTATCCGCGGCAGGGTGTGGGATCCCATCACTGCGCTGCGTTTGTCACGGGACAACATGAACGCACGATGCAGGCTAATGTTCAGACTCCAAAGACGCAGTTTATCTCTTTCCTGAGATGAAAGAAGAGACAAGGCGCCAAACAGTAATGGTATGAACGACGGATCAATAAATATGCCTTCATGAGTTCATTCAAGCCGCCACGGAAAGTGAGTGTGTGTGGCTCAGCAGTAACGCACTCGTGACGTGTTGAGACCTCGGATCAGCTTTTTGAGCCCACCTTGCCATGCCTCGGCTGCCTCCCACTCAGGCTAAAAGGGGCTTTATTAGTGGCAATTGTCAAGTCTTTGTGTGTATGAGAGAGAGAGAGAGAGAGAGAGAGAGAGAGAGAGAGAGAGAGAGAGAGAGAGAGAGAGAGAGAGAATGTACGCATAAACTACATACTTTAACTTAACGTGGTAACTGCAAGTAGTGACTTGACCAACCAGCCTCCTTGTGTGTCCAGGAAGCGTTTGGCAAGGTCGACCCACACCTGGCAGCTCAACACATCCCCAGACAAGGGCGAGGCTTGGGAAGGAAGGTGAACCACCAACACTACCACAACATACGTGCGTGTGCGTGTGTGTGTGTGTGTGTGTGTGTGTGTAATATTCATACATAGTTTATTTTAATCCTTTCCCGGGTTGGTATCACCTTGTTTAGCACGGGAAATGAAACTGCTGATGTGATTATGAGGAGATAAATGGAAGGGAGGTGGAGGAATGGTGGAGGGTGATGGGATGCTGGCTGGGTAGGGGTGGGGTGGGGCGGGGATCGTTGGGTGTAGTGGAGGCTGGGGTCGTGGTGTGCCGTGAGGTAGGAAGGTGGCCTTAGTATATTGCAGCGGTAGACAAATATTACCCAGTTAGTGGCGATGTGGTTTGTGTGTTTGGCTTGCTGCAGTGGTGGTGGTGGTGGTGGTGGTGTCGGGGTTTGGAGAGGGAGTGGAAGCCGTGCAGTGGTTTCCGGTGTGGTGTAGCTTCCCCTGCGCTGTATAGCTCGGTAGGTGTAAAATTTAGGGGGTAGTTTTGGGCGTATGATGTTTAACGTATTGTTACAGTAGTGTTGAGCTGTAGTGAGTGGTGTTGGTGTGGCAGTCATCTCGTGTCCTTAGGTAAACGCTTTCAACTTTCACGAGGACTATTCTCAAACACACGAAAAGAGTAGTTGGATTCTCAGTTTTGTTCCCTCCCGGTGCAGAAAACTTGTTAAACTACCACAATAAAGAGGAGAGCGAATTGCTTCCTCTATCGAGTGTGGCAGGCAGTGAGTGAGCCTGTACGAAACGCTTTGTAATCTTGTTAGGGAGGTTTGCAAAGACTACAGGGATTAGTTACAGTTCCCTTGATTATTTCTTCCTTATCTGCGGAGAACCATCGTTAGACCATCACTCGTCCACTAGAGCCTGCGTACACGTAGCATCAGCAACAACAACACGAGCGAGAGGAGGAGGAGGATGAGAAGGGCGAGTCATGTAAGTGGTGGCTATGATGCACACCTTCATCCTGCTCATTAGGGAAGAGTAAGCCTGGGGTGCGCACAAAGCCAGCTGAAAGGATGCGAGGGGAGAAGTCGCGGCAAAGGCTGGGATGCGATTCAGGCGTCAAGAAGGTATTGTGGTGTCTCCCGACGAGCGTGACGAGGATATGACTCAACGACAAGCACGACAACGACTTGGACTGTTATTAGTGACGGTGATTAGCGTGAAATAACTACTTTGGCCTTGAGTGACAGGATGATTTGGGATATATACAGATAACAATGACGATGACAGTTATTAGTGATGGATATTATAACAATTAGTCTAGCTTAACGGAGACGCGACCTAATTATCCGAAGTCTTCAGCTGGTGACGCTTGTTGTAACTCACTAATTGTTATGAGGGTGATTCACTTGTAACAATGACTGTGACTGTTGTTAGTGATGGATATTTTAACAACACTACTCAAGTATTTAGGGGGAAGCTGGTCAAGACAGTAATAAAGAAAAAGGCCGCTAATTTGCCAGTCCCTTGTAGGTTCCTTTTATTAATCATACTTATAATTATTATTGTTACTTTTCCATGACACTATTATTATGACCTTCCATCAACTAGTGACCTTGTTACAAACCACCAGTAGTCCTTGAATACCACTACTTAACTCTCACTTCTATCTGTCACACCTTTCTTTTCTTCATAATTACTCATACATGTCTTTCCTTGTTCTGTAGCCATTTTCAAACATTATACTGGATAGAAATTGTGAAAAATGTTTGCTTTTAATCTCCTTTTTGAACTGATGCTTAAAAATTTTCATACGTAACTTTTTAGTGTTGAATTGCAATATCCAGTGTAGAATTGCTGCATATCGCCACTGTAAGGATTAAAACCGTGAATCATTCCATATCCCTTTCACATTCAGAGGATTATTATTACTCAACAATTATCAAAACGACCATGAAAAGCTACCAGTGATGATGAGTATAGCAATTACACCCAGCCTTGAATGACACTGCGACTTCCGGACGTGTGCTTGACGAGAAGAGAACCACTGGCAGTAAATCTCACCGTATGAATATTACGCAGTAGGTGGTGTGGGTACTGTGTTTGCCGTGTTGCTTGAGTACCTTAGCGATTAACTACATACGTCTGGGGAAGGCATCAGAGGAGTAACTTAAAGAAGAGTCATTTTTACTTGTACTTTCATCTTGTGGTTGGAAGTTGTACGGTTCAATGGATAGGTCTCGTTAAAGTGGTCTTGTGAAATGCTGAAACACACACACACACACACACACACACACACGAAGTGCATAGTCATTACCACCAATTGCAGAACAAAGTAGCAGGGGGGGAAAAGAACGAAAAAAAAAAAAAAAAATGTAACAAGTAAGAAAGTAGTCGGAAAATGACAAAAAATATACTGAATCCGCTTATTTCTATCTCGGACCTAACTTAACCTAACCGTTCCTAACCAGTTATTTTATTCGCTTGATAAAATTACGGTTACTTTATTTCCTAGCACTTATATTTTTCCCTTTTAGCGCTATCTTTATACTTTTTACCAACCACCACCACCACCACCACCACCACATAATCGCCATGCTTGTGCTGTACACTTAGCAAACTACAACAGACGCGGTATATTCACGTCGCCCCACTGCCGTTACCTCACGAACCACGCCGCTGACTAAACGACCGTACTTAGAACAGTAAAGCTGCCGTTATCCCCCAGCCACAGTGCAGACAAAGGAAAGCTTGCTAATAGGATGAAGTTCTGTCTTTTTTTAAAATTATTGTAAGGGAATTTTTTCTTTTCTCTTTTATAGGGTAAGGGATTTTTTCTTTTCTTTTATAGGATATTCTCTCTCTCTCTCTCTCTCTCTCTCTCTCTCTCTCTCTCTCTCTCTCTCTCTCTCTCTCGTCTCTCTCTCTCTCTCTCTCTCTCTCTCTCTCTCTCTCTCTCTCTCTCTCTCTCTCTCTCTCTCTCTCTCTCTCTCTCTCTCTTTCCTTGGCCAGAATCCCTCTTATGCAGGGAAAAAAAAGTTAAACCTCTTGCTGTATCTTAGCGTGCACTCAATACTGTGACTGGAAAGACTTCTGCTGCTGCTGCTGCTAGACGGCCATTATTCTTAACTACAGTGCCTCTCGAGCGTCACACCACCGTCACGCCTCACATTCCTATGATTAAGCCTCGTGACTATATACTTGTAAGACTGTAGTACTATTTAAGGCCAGTATTCAGAAACGCTATATTATTACAAGATGCGTGTTGAAACCTTTCTCTTAAATTGGTCATCCACGACTTTTATATAACTATTAACTCATGTCTAAGTAACCCAAGTTCATGAATTATTACTTAAAAGTGTCATAGTGGTGGAAGTTATTGAGGTATTCAAGAGGGTTTATATTTCTTGTGACAGTTGAACGAATATTATGTGCGGAGGTCAGAAATCATTAGTAGTGAATGTGTGGGAGTTATTATCGTTTTCAAGAGTGTTTCAGTGATTCAGGTGGTGGATTTAAGCATGTACTCCATAACCTGAGGCAGATGTGAGCTGTTAGAATCCAACTTCAATACTTTTAGTGATTATTTAATTGATAAATGTGCGGGAGTTATATTATCTTTTTCAAGAATATTTCAATGATTCAAATTATAGTTTTAAGGCACGTACTCCATAACCTGAGGTAGAAGTGAGCAGTTAGAATCCAACTCAAGTGGTTTTGGTGATAGTTTAAATAGTGATTGTGCGGGAATTATTGTATGCAAGAGGGTTCCAATGATTCAAGTGATAGTTTAAAGTCTTCTAAAACGTGAGGGAGAATGGGGTGTTGGAATCCGTCTTTAGTCTTTTATCTGACGTCATCAAAGGGAAAATGAGAGACTTCACCCTACAATTAACGATTCTAATAGTTTTAACACTCATTCCATGCCATTAAGGAGAAAATGAGCAGTTATAAACCTACTAATGGTCCTAATAGTTTTAACAATCATTCCACCCTCTCGATGGGAAAGTTAACCGTTACAATACGACTAATGATTTATAGTTTTAACACTTACTCCACGTCGTTAAGGAGAAATGACGTATCTTAAAAGCCGAGTAATTCCGGTTGTTATCTTTAATTGGGAGAGAACTTAACCTATTTAGTACCGGGACACGTTTTTATATTTATTCTGCCAAGTCGAGTTTTGAAGGGTATTTATATGGTTTTTGGCGAAGGATTGGCAGTATTTCTATTGTATTATCAGGAAAAACTGGCTAGCCATGATCTTGGAAAATTGTAGTGAGAGGGAAGCATTTAAGAACGTCTGAGTGTAGAAACGGAGGGAAGCGTCGCGTTCATTGGTGGAGTGGTGGTCGTGTGTGATCTAAGCGCCTCGCCAGTCCCGCACACTTGTGGATTCGAGGCAACAGCTGCTTTCCCACGAGACTCCTGGCCGCCGAGCTTATTTGTGAGGCGGGGCGGGGAAAAAAAGAGAGAAAGAAAGGTCGAAACAAAGACAAACAACACAACAAGCTGAAATATTGTCCCGACGAAAATATGAACGAGTCGCTTGGCACTTAAACAGTTTAGAAGGAATTTGTGCCAACGCTTAAGAGCCACCTTGCGTGCTGCTGCGCTTAAGAGAGAGAGAGAGAGAGAGAGAGAGAGAGAGAGAGAGAGAGAGAGAGAGAGAGAGAGAGAGAGAGAGAGAGAGAGAGAGCTTAGTCTCCTTTCTCTCATGTCTCTTCCTCCTTCACTTCCTTGATCTCTTCTTTCTATCATGTTTCTGTGCGTTTCTCTCATCCTTTTATTCTTCCTCGTGTAGAATTTAGTGCTTTACAATCTCACGGTTTTATCATTCACCTCTCCCTCCCCTTCCTTATATTGTTTCCATGTTATTCTCCTTCACTGTTCTTTTATACTTTATCCTTTGTTTCCTTTTAGTATTGCATTTATATTCTCTTTTTTTTTCTTTAAGATGTACCAATATATGTTTAATCTTTAGTTGTTGTTGTTTTTTTCTCTTGATATAATTCATTCTTTTTCCCTTTTCCGGTCAGTTTCAGTGTGAGTGTGAGTGTGTGAGTGTGTGTGTGTGTGTGTGTGTGTGTGTGTGTGTGTGTGTGTGTGTAATGCATTTCAATTATTAAAAACTTAAATTCAGCCAGCCAGCCAGCCACACACACACACACACACACACACACACACACACACACACACACGTATAAAACTAATACATTCAAAGTGGGTTTTACAAAATTTATCAAATATTTTTACCCCCGATCCCCCTCACAGCATAAAACAAGTGTAAAAATTTTCCCAGAGCACCGCCAACAACACGCGGTCAGGTGGGGTGGGGTGGGGTGGGGTGGGTAGGGGGGCGTTAAGGGGAGGGAGGAAGGAGGGAGGGGGAGATGGTTAGTGGGGGGGGGAAAGGGGGGGTGAGGTGGTGAGGGGGTGCTCCGTTTCACTCTGTTATTTAATTCCCGCCGCCCTATTAGCTTCACTAGGAACATTTTCATTTCATCGACTTGTTTATCTTCCGTGTTATCTATCCAGTGTTACGTTCTGTGTGTGTGTGTGTGTGTGTGTGCGCGTGTGCGTGTGTGTGTGTGTGTGTGTGTGTGTGTGCAGCTAACGTGCGGAAAGGCAAGGCACTTTCTTTTATTTTCCTCTCTCTGTTGTCACTTTAATCAACATTTTTATTTGCATGGCCGGCCCATTCTGTTACCAACCTGAGTCACCAAAGAAAACAAAGGAAGAACAAACAGCAGCAGCAGACCTATTGCCCATCAGAAGGCTGCATCTGTGACCCTCTGACTGACACTTACACACTCAATATTTCATCTGAGTCACGCTGTTTCAATAAATAAATAAATAAATAAATAAATCTCAAAGGGATAAACATTCAAGGTATTCGATCTTTTTTTTATTAAGATTAGAGAAAATTAGCCAAGAACAACAAAAATGTGATAAAAAAAAATACATGAAAATACTCTAATTTGCTAATATCCTTAATTCCTTCAGTATTACGACTCATTTTCATGTCTATTCTTTTTACTACGAATATTTGACGAGTTTATACAGCTTTAGAAACTTATGTGGGGATTAGAATAGTACAGACTCTGGCCATCGGTCTTGTCAATCCATAGAACTTTCCTAATGTCAATAAAATCATCTAATCGCATCCAAAACTGAAGGTAAAAATGCGTCCCAGTACTGAAAGGATTAAAGGTACAAAGAATTAAAAGAAAGTCAGAGATAAATGTCTTGAAAACAACGATACCTGTTTCGGGACACTCACTCTCACTCTCACTCTCACTCTCTCTCTCTCTCTCTCTCTCTCTCTCTCTCTCTCTCTCTCCTTACATAACTATTCACCCTATTTCTTTATCACTCCCCACGTTGCTATTTTCTTCCCCTTTGCCAATAATTCCCCATTTCCCCCCCCCTCCCCCGCC
Organism: Callinectes sapidus; assembly: GCA_020233015.1. NCBI lineage: Eukaryota > Metazoa > Arthropoda > Malacostraca > Decapoda > Portunidae > Callinectes > Callinectes sapidus. The sequence continues at coordinate 12,059,223 of CM035214.1, read as the reverse complement.
ATGCCTCATCGGAACCATCTATCCCATTAGCGCCATCTATCCCATCGTACATTTATCTATCTACCATTAATCTATCAGTCAGTTATCGTAATGACCCATTTGTCACATTATCTGGGACCATTATCTACCCTTCATGCCGGCAAACACTGATTCCGCCCGGCCAATGCATCACAGACAGACAGACAGACAGAGAGAGAGAGAGAGAGAGAGAGAGAGAGAGAGAGAGAGAGAGAGAGAGAGAGAGAGAGAGAGAGAGAGAGAGAGAATGCCAACAGACACAGATAGACAGGTATGTAACTAAGTAGGTTGGCACACGAGCTAATTAACAAAGAAAGATAGGTAGATAGGTAGATAGAACATACATACATACATACGTACATACATACATACAGCAAAATACACGTAGAAACATAGAGACATAAATAGACATAAATGGACATAAATAGACAAACATTCAGCCGGTTGGACACAAAAAACATGGTAGAAAGACAGACAGACAGACACACAACCAATCGAAACTAAAACAAACAAAAATTGTAAAAAATGTAAAAACTAGAAAAACAGGAAAATATGTAACAAAACAGAAAAGAACCCGAAGGAACCAAAAAAGAAAAAAAACATACATACAGACACACAAGATAAACACATACATCGAAAAACCACAAGGAAATTAAACTCGAAAAAAAAAAAGATAAGACACACACACACACACACACACACACTGACAGACACACACACACACACTGACACACACACAGACACACGTAGAAACAGACAATAAGTAAAGAGGAATAGAGGAGGAAGAAGAGGCAGGAAATTAAGAGGAGGGAGTGGATAGAAAGAGAATATAGCCAAGGGAAAGAGGAGAAACACCGCAAAGACAAAAGGAGGCGGGGAGAAAATAATGAAGTTTGCACACCTGTTCCAGCACACCCCACAATTACCTGGCTGGCCCTCCGTCACCTGAGTTCCCCTCCTCGTGTCGGCTAATTTCCCGCTAAAGACTTAAATTTGTTCGGTAATGAGATGTAAGCCAACAGTGGGCGGCTTAATTACACGAGCAAATAATTTAGTTCGCCCTGGAGGATAATGATGCCGTTTTCTATACCTTTAAATCTGCCGGGAAGTGCTTCTTAAATCTCAAAATTGACAATGTGTGGATTTTTCTTTTTTTTTCTTCTTTTATTCTTTTTTTTCTATCGCTTCCTTCTTTCTTTCTTTTTTTTTTTTTTTTTTTTAAGAAGGATTTCTTTTTGTGTTTAAATTGACTTTTTTTCTGTTTTTCTTAGGGTGAAGATTTTTTGTTCACTTTTCCTTAAAACTCAAAATTGACAACGCACGGATATTTTTTC
>CM035214.1:12029917-12052305 GCA_020233015.1 Callinectes sapidus | reverse complement strand
CTCCCCCACCACACCACACCACACCACACCAATGCGGTACACACCACACAAGAAACAAAAACGTGAACCAGAAGACTAACAAACCCTGAAAAGGTAACGAGTTTTGTCTTTTAATCTTGGTTTTCTTATCAAACTTTTTCTTATTAGTTGGTGGACCTATCAAGTTGTTTTAATATTTCATCACATCAGACTACGTGTCATCTTGTTATTCTGTCAAATGATTCCTCTCTCTCTCTCTCATCCAGTCAAGCTAATTATTCTATGAAATTATACTTTTTTTCAGATCTATTTATCCTATCATACTATCAGTTTTTCTAATAATTTTCTTCATCATCCTGTTATCACACCCAGTTTTCAGTATCTAGTTATCCAAATGCACCACCTTTGCCACCCTATCCATCTCAAACTTCTAAGCTCCTATTCTCAAACACTTCTTTGCTTCACCTCCACTATTTCACAAGGCTTTATTCGAATGCACACGAGTTTTTAAGATCTTTTTACGACTCTAGACACAGAACAATACGATATCTACATTATTAACGGGAGAAACACTCTTGAAAACCCACTAATCATCTCTGTGGCCTTCAAAATAGTCGTGGTGAGAGAGTAAAGCGTTTCTGAACACGGCACTGTACACAATCACACGGAAAATTAGCAGTAGCCTGAAGCATGACATCTTACGAGTGCTACACCAGACCACGTGTACTTGGATAAGGTAATGGGGAGGGACACAGTTAGTCTGATTCCTCCACAGACCAGGGCAGTGTGGTTGGTGGACTGAACTCGCCTCATCACAGGGCTATGCAAAGCTCTTCACTACAGCTCTTCCTATTATATTACAGTTGCTATTGGGATTATTTCACTTAGTTCTTTTGCTGCAATGGCTTTCTCTTGTTGACATCCAGACCACTGTAGAAAATTGGACAGAGAGAGAGAGAGAGAGAGAGAGAGAGAGAGAGAGAGAGAGAGAGAGAGAGAGAATATATATACGACGTTACCTCTTTCTTTTCAACATAACGGAACCATTTGCAGACTCCAGTACAAAAATAAGTGTCTGAAAAGTTGAGAGCCTCGCTGGTACGCAATACTGCAAAATGTTGGTGTGTAGTCACCGTGACTCTGCCCCCCTGCCCTGCCCTGCCCTGCCCAGCCCTGCCCTCCCCTACCCCGCCCCGCCCCGCCCTGCCCCGCCCTGCCCTGTCCTGCTGCTGCCTGACATTTCCGCCTGGTCATATTTCACTGGTATTCTTCCACTGGCGTCTTGGATGATATTATATTTGTTGATTCATGGCCCGCGACGTAATTAACCACTTCAGTACTGGGATGTGTTTTTGTCGCGAGTATTCGGTGTGGTTAGACGATTTTATTAACAGTAACACCTTCAATACTGGAATATACTTTTGCCCACGAGTTTTGGGTGTAGTTAGACGATTTTATCATTAACTCCCTTCTGTATTGGGACACATCTTTCCACGAGTTTTCGGTATGACTTGTGATAAAGGGGGGAGCGTTACATCTCCCACCGGGCATCTAGGTTTGGCAAGGATTCGAACCCGGGCCGCCCACACTGGAAGCTTAAGACGATTCAACGCCCCCCCCCCCCCGCCCGGCCATCAACCTTCTCGCGAAAACTAGCGGAAAGTCTGAAATTAGTTAGTCCAGAATATGATTATAATCTGGCACAGTTATTTAGTTGCATCCGAAAAGCGGTGACGAAAAAAGTTGACCACTTCACCTCCTTTTACGCAAGAAATACGCATTTACGACGCATTTTACGTTGTGGACGCGAGATCTGTACTTCCCGCCTGTCTCCCACCTTATTGGGGAGGGGAGGTGGGGGAGGGAGGGAGAGTATGGACAGAAACTAGAACTTCAACCTTTATCCCATTAATGATGCAGAATTCTTATTATGACTATCACTGCAATCACGAAAACACCCATGAGAACGCTGATGATGATGATGCGTACTCAAGTCTTGTACTACACACTCTCCTAAACTAACCAAGATGATGTGCGTACTCGAGTCTTGCACAACACACTCTCCTAAAATAACCAATATGATGTGTGTACTTAAGTCATGCACAACACACTCTCCTAAAATAGCCAAGATTTAACACCAGAACACTTGAGAGGACAACCCAGGGAAGGCCATGACACTAGAGAAGGCCGTGACAACATCCCCACGTGGACGCCGCTGCCAGCCGTCTGCCTCACGCTACTCCCTCCCTCCCTCCCCATGGCTTCCCTTTTTACCCATTACAGTTTCCAGGTGGCGTGGGAAGCAGGGAGAGGAAACATGCACTTGGGGAACGAACCGATTATACTCACATCGCCGCCACAGCGTATTGTCGAGTGTGCACAAGTTGAAAGTTGTCAGTAGCAGAGGAAGTTGAACCGTTGTGGAGCTGCGGGTACGAGTCGTCATAAAGCCATCACTGCATTGCTCCTCCTCCTCCTCCGCCTCCTTTGATAATATTCACTTCCCAACTCCACAAAACCCGCGTGCTTGTTCTCTCTCTCTCGCTCTCTCCTCATGACTCATAAAATCACTCAAAACTTGGCTAGTGAATGATGCTGGACAGATGAGATGAGCACCGCCATCGTCCCTCCTCTGGCCACACGTGTGAACAGTACTTACTGCAAAGGCCGCCAGGGGACACCACCTATACCCGGCGTTACGTCTTCCTATGTTTGGCGTTCACTTAATTTCACGGTCACATATTTGTCCTTTACGAATACGGTAAAGTAATTCATATATCAAGTTTTGGTCGTGTGGATATTGTAGTGGTTAAGAGAATGTATTTTGTATTCCATGTGAAGAGTGTTTCGAAGTTTCAATGAGTTTGAAGAGTGAGTTGGTGCTTTTATTCATTGTTCTTCCCCTCTCCTCTCCTCTCCTTTTCCTTCCTACCTTCCTTCCTTCACTCTTCTCACTAACTCCACACACCTAACAACTCACATCAACGCAATATCTAAACTTCATCACCCTTCTTCACGTCAGAGAGGAAAAAGACAAGTCAAAGTACAGCATTGGAGTACGGAAAGGCAGAGACGGAAACTTGTGAATGCATGTAACAGTAAACATAGAGAGAGGCGGTATATAGTTGGCTGATCTGGCATCGATTTATGGGAGTGAGTCGTAAAACACATTGTTGTTGGTAATAATGTGATTCTTTCTGTAGCCACTCGACTGTTGTCCCATTTGAAGGTTTTAATGTTGCTGTATTGGTCATTAATGAATTCAGGATTCTTTTTTTCTTTCTTTCTTTCTTTTTCGATATACTGAATTGACGAACATCAGCATGAAGTGGGTATGAAAAGTGTGGATTTGTGTGTTTTATATGTTACATGGAAACGTCTCATAACCACTATCAACACACACACACACACACACACACACATACACACACACAGAGCAAGGTCACACAGCCTCCCGGTCTATGTCAATATCTGCGAGTGTTCCTGCCAGGTATACAAGGGAACAGACACTTCAGTCAGCGTGTAAGGTGATTAGCCAAGACATGCCCACCTGACACGGGAACCAAACCTTGAACCTCTCCATTCTCCACCAAACCAGCAAGCAAGGAAGGAAGGAAGGAAGCACCGCGCCACTGTTCCACCCTGATAATGATAACAGGAATAGTAACATGTGCTATCAATACCGTCACACCACCGCCTTCACTACCACTACAAAACTTCCAGATGAGTTAGGAAAAAAGGAAGAGGATAGATGGAAGAAATGAAAGAAAAATAGACGAAAAAAAAGAAATAGGAGGGTGGAGAGAGAAATAAAAAGGGGGGATCGTAAATTGTTACGTGATTCATTGTCTTCTTAATTACACGACTATTTCATGAGATTTTAGGTAAACTATATGAATAAAATAAAAAGAAAAGGTTGTAATTAGAGGGAAAAATTCAAGCGGCAGTAAAAGTGGTAATGAAGTGTTCTGAATTGACAAGCTTGCAGTTCATGCACGGTAAATAAAAGAAAAATGACCACTTCACTTCACTTCACTTCGCTCATAATGCACCAAAAAATAATGATAATGACACAAAAAAATTATAATATGTATGTATGTTTTAGCAAATAAATAAACTGCATTGGTTATTTTCATAGCCACGTTTGGTACATTTATATTTCATACACGTGATTTAATATGTCGACATAATCCATATGTATACTTTATTTCAATGCAGACTTAAAAAAAAAAAAAGAGATAAAAAAGTGAATGATTAACAATAAATTGCTGCATATTATGTCACTGTAATTTTAATGGATTTTATTGGACAGATATAAACGGCGCAGTTAATAAAAGAGAGAGAGAGAGAGAGAGAGAGAGAGAGAGAGTGGTATGTGAAGCGCTGAGGAGGTGATCTAATAGTGCTTAAAGGGCTGGCGAGGGGCTGCAGCTGAAGGGGCGGACCGCGACAACTCTGATATTTACGACGAATAAAACCCCGACAGCTCTCTGAAAGGACACTCTTTTAAGCTGCATCGCCGTAACTCAGCGTGGAACATAAACACGTACAAGGAGAGAGCGCTGGAAGGGACGTGGGGGGGAGGGGGGGAGAGGGGAGGGGAGGGGGAGAGGGGGGACACACATGCAAGCTGCTTCAGATCAAATCCCATCTGAGTCATGTCCTCTTATTCAGACTCCCTTCCTTCCTTCCTTCCTTCCTTCCTTCCTTCCTTCCTTCCGTTTCTTCTCGTTCCTCGCCTTCTCCTTGTTTGTCCATTGTGGTTCCTATTGTAACCTGTTTATTGTAATATTTTTCCTTTTGTTATATTTGTTCTTCTTTCCTCCTCCTTATTTCTTTGTTTATTGCTTTTTTTCTTTGTTCTATTTGTTCTTCTTTCCTCCTCCTTCCTTCCCTGTTTATTGTTTTTTTTTCTTTTGTTATATTTGTTCTTCTTTCCTCCCTTCTTTTTCTTTTATTTTCGCTCCTGTTTCCTTTAAAGTTTTTCCATGTGAATGTTAAATATTTGCTCTGTGGTGTTATCAATGTAAACTTTTTGAATATATATATTTTTTAATCATCTGCTTTTTTCTGTCGTGTTTTTCTTCCTTTATTCCTTTCTCCGTTGTAGTTCCCGGTCACACAGCCTTAAAGGGAAGGATGCTGTGTAATTATTTGCCTTGTGGTGTAGCAAATCAAACTTCTTCGGGCACTCTGTTAATCTCTTCCTCATCTTCCTGCTTTATTTGTTTAATTTTTTCTTCCTTTCATTTTTTATTGGCGTTTTTTTTTTCACCAGCAAATCAGTTCCTCCTTCTTCCTCATTCTTTTAACCTCTTCTGTACTGGGACACATTTTTCGTATTTAGTCTGCCTAATATTTGTCGATTTTATACAGCTTCAAAAACTTATGTAGGGATTAAAATGGTGAAGACTCTGGCCATTAATTTTCTGACCTCCCAATGTCAATAAAATCACGTAATAACACCTAACACTCATGGTGAATATGTGTCCCAGGACTGAAAGGGTTCACTTCTTAATCAACATTACTACGATGCTAACTATTATTTTGTTCTTTCATTTCTCTATCACCCCACATCCTCAGAAAACACGCACAGTACAAGTTTGAGTCACAAGAGCTTCTGAATCAAACCTTAAAGAGTCCCGGAGCCCTTTTTCTTTGAGTTCCTCGTTGCGACACTCTCCGTTCAGTGAGTGTTTCTGTGGGCGTCGCCTTCCACCTGCTACAAATGTCTTGGAGCGCCTCACCCGTGCACTCCCTTGAGCATGATGTGTCCCTGTGATCAATGGTGTTGTCTTGTTGGTTTTTATGCGAGTGCTGGTGAGTGTAGAGCTGTTTGTACTCGTAGTGTGTGTGTATGTCTGTGTATGTGTCTGTGTGTGTGTGTCTGTGTGTGTCTTCAGGTCCCGTCCTCGACCCTTTCCTCCCTCTTCGCCCCATTAGGCTCACTCAAGGCCTGTCTTATGCGAGCTTTTACACCTTGCAAGACGTGGAGGGGACAATTAACACACCTTATGGGTCCCCGGCCACCTTTTGTTAGCGTTCAACTGATTACACGGTGATTAATGTCCTCGTGATGGCCAGGGACGCGTGAGTTTAGCTAGCAAGCCCAGCCACACCAACCACACCAACCAGACCACCTGACCACCACTCACTGATATCTTGGACAGTGCGAGGTCGGTACAAGGAAGACCGGTGTGTAGGTGGGCGGCTGATTCACTATTTGATTAGATTTTGAGGTAATGTCTCAACGCCTCCTCTGTAAATTGATATCCAGGGTATTCATAAAAAGTCTTCCAGGATACTTGGGTGGGTATTTTGAAACGCTTTGCTCTCTCACCATCACTGCTTTCCAAAGACTCTAGTTGAAGATACCCACCCGGATTTTTAAGGGTATTTTTATGGTTGTGGTGGTAGATTGATAAGAATTTTAGAGTATTAAAAGGAGAAAACTACCTGGAAAACCCGGCTAGACGTCTCTGTGGCCTTGGATAATAATTGTCGTGGTGGTAGAGCAAGGCGTTTCTTAATACAGCTGTTGTGATCTTCCTGCAGTTACTTTTGAGTGATTGGGATTATGTTAAATGCTTTTCACCGTGTCTCATTCGCTCCTTTTGTGCGTCTCTCTTCCTCTTTGACCTCAGCGGCACTCATCGCTAAAAATCCAGACCATATTGGGATGTATGACTTCCCTGTGTGCGCCTGAGCCTTGAACCTCGCTGGGCTGTGGTGTGCTTTGCTAGTTTAGGTTACTGGAGGTTGGGTTAGGTTGCATTTGGTTAGGTTTGGCCGTGTTTCAAAAGGTGCGAGTCTAGATTAGTCTGGTTTATGAAGTTCTTTGTAATTTTAACTTATTGTGTAATAGATATGGTCACCTTAACTCCTTCAGTACTGCGATACATTTTTACCGCGAGTTTTGGGTGTGATTAGACGATTTTATTGACATTATGGGGGGTTTGTGGAGGTCAGAAGTTTAATGGGCAGAATATGTACTATTTTAATTCTCACTTGACCTTCTGAAGCTGTAAAAATGACAAATAATAAGCAGAATTATATAAGAAGGCGTCCCAGTACTGAAGGGGTTAAGATTAAGTTCATGAAAAAAAAGACAAAAAAGAAAAGGGAAAATAGACAATCATTAATGGATTTTCTTTATTCTTTATTTTTTTTTTATGATTTCACCTCCATCATCATAAAATCTTCCCCATTCCTCAGCTCCCTCACTCGCACCTTAGCCAGCGTTGCGTAAGAGAAAACGTGTCATGATAATGTACTACTCGTGTATTTTCATAAACGTCCCTGGCTATCACAAGACAAGGCTGTTAGTGGACACCTCTCACCTGGAACACGATATCCGGGAACCCAAACAAGACTCACCTGACGAAACACACGCCAAAGACGTCACAAGGAGCCAAAACACACACCGCACTCCTGGCCACTCACTCCTCCAGCCACGCCCCGCCCTGCCCCGCCCCTCCTGCCCCGCCCGACACCCGCCGCTCCGCCTCTAATGGACGTGGCCTTAAACGAGACAGTTACCCGACGAATCCCTCGAAAGGAGTCCGATCAGATTGTGAAATGTACGCGACTCGGTTTAATTGACCGGAAAGGGAAGTGTGGGGGTTCAGAAACTATCTATTCCTCCTCCGACACTCCCCCCGGAAGTCATAATGTCACTGTACGTCTCTTCCTGACTCCTTCAGTACCGGGACGCATTTTTATCGCGAGTTTTGGGTGTGGTTAGACGGTTTTACTGCTATTAGGAAGGGTTTATAGAGGTCAGAAGATTAATGGCCAGAGTTTGTACTGTTTCAATCCCCGACATGAGTTTCTGAAGGTGTAGAAATTCGATGAATAATACGCTGAATAAGTATGTAAATGAGTCCCTCTACTGAAAGGGTTAATTGACCGTAAGGGGAAGTTTGGCCGTTCAAAAACTATCTTTTCCTCCCCTGACGCTGCCCAGAAACCACCACGCCACTTACTTACTCTTACTTACTTACTCTTACTTACTTACTTACTCTTACTTACTCTTGTGCTTCTGAACACTGTAATTTGAACCTGAATGCGAAAATATTCCCCATTTTCTGAAGCTCCATAAAATCGACAAATAATAAGAATAGATATGAAAATGTGTCCCTGTACTAAAGGGATTTAATATGACTGTTTTTCTCGGTGCCCTGAGTGGTGCATCTCTCTACAGCAGCCGCCCTCCTCCTCCCCCCTCCGCTGCCCCCTACTCCATCACACCATGTCCCCGGAAGTACCTCAGAGCAGCCCGCCTTGCCTTGCCTTGCCTTGCCCTGCTCCCTTGCTTTGCCTTGTGATTTCTGTAGCTCCATTTTGGTTTATAAGTGTCTGTTTTCTTTTTGTTTTCTTGTTTTTATGAAGGGTAGTTTTGATTTCGTTGTTTTTTGTTCTTTTCCTTTTTTGTTATTTTCTTTTTTTGAGTTATTTCCTTTTTTATTTTTTTTTCGTATTTCTAGTTTCGTATGTTTATATTAGTTTTTTTTTCACTGTTTCACCTTTCCATTGTTTTTTTTTTCTTTTCTTTTTTTATCTTTCTACTACTTTACTTTCAACTACTTTAATTTTCCCTCTCTTGCTTCTTTTATTATTGTTCCTTTTTTTCAGCATTTCCAACAAGACAACACATTAGTCCATTGGTGTCTTGCGAGGTGGTGTTGGTGATGATACATAAAACAAATGAGGGTCGGTAATGTGACGTGTATTATCCTCGTGTATTAATGTTCATGGTCTTGACACGCATTACTGCCTGTCATGGTGTCTGTATCTATTAGCACATCATTACTTTCCTGCTCATCTTTTCCTTCTTCACTTCTCTCTCTCTCTCTCCCTCTCTCTCCTTCATTCCATTTCTTCATTCTACCTTTCGTTCTTTCTCCTCATTATTTTCCTCACTACCCTTTACGAACATTGTTATCATTCCTGTCAGATTTTGTACGTAGTTCCTTCTTCTATCCTTCCTTTCTTTCTTCATTCCTTTTTGTGTTTTCTTTTACTTTTTACTCCAATTATTTTTCTAGTTTATTTCTTCCTTGTTTTCTCCTGTTACTCATTTTTTCTTCCATTATCTTTCTTTTCTTTTTCATGTTTTATTTTTAGTTACTTTTCCTTCTTACTTCAACTATTTTCCTTCGTTAATCGTTCATTTTTCATTCCTCTTCCTTCTTTTCTCCCTCGCCTTCATTCCTCACTCCCTCTTCCTTACCCTTCTTCCTTGTATGCATTCCAATCTCTCTTCACCCTTCCCTTCTTCTCTCTCCCTCTCTCTCTCTCCTATCTCTACCCTCCCTTTCTTCTTGCCCTTCTGCTTGCATCTCTCCTTCCTTGTATGCTTGCTTGTCTCTCCCTCGTTTCCCTTCCTCCTCCCCCTCCTCCCTTCCCGCTCAGCCCTCCATCCCTCTCTCTCTCTCTTACCAAAGGGGGAGAGAGAAGGCCTGACAAGACACACAAGCAGATTAGATCGTTTAGTCAAGGGTTGTCAGGTGTCCATTTGAATTAGGACACTTGAGGTTGCAAGGGGGAGTAAAGAAGGGGGTTACCTGCGTTGTGTCCTCCAGCAGTTGGCAGTAATGAGGTTCAGGTAAGCCAGGTGAGGTGGGTTGGTGAGGTTGGGTGGGTCTTGTCCAGGTGAATATAGGGGAGGATTTAGTTGATTGGTGGGGAAGGGGGTGGTGGTGTGGTGGTGTGATGGTGTGATGGTGTAGTGGTGACTTGTGTTTGGTTTGGTGTGTTGGTGGTTTTGATGGTGTTGTTGTTGTTGGTGGTGGTGTTGATTTGGTGTATTTCTATGCTATTCGTTTTCTCCTCCACTTATTCCTTTTTTGTCATCATCATCATCATCATCATCATCATCACCATCATCATCATCATCATCATCATCATCATCATCATCATCATCATCACCATCATCATCATCATCATCATCATCATCATCATCATCATTCTTAATTCGGGTCCACTTTGATCTAAATGTGTGACGTCAATTACTCGTTTCTATTAGATTTAAATGGTTTCTCGGCCTTGAGTTCAGTTGACAGTATTTCTTTTAACATTTTTTATTATTATTATTATTATTATTATTATTATTATTATTATTATTATTATTATTATTATTATTATTATTATTATTATTATTATTATTTTCGTATACGTTAATATGTTTCTACCCAACACAATGATATTTAACTTTCACTCCCTGCTATCTTCTCACTTACCTTTTAAACTCACCTTAACGTTCACGACAAAAAACACAATGAAGAAAATCCATCAATGAACTCTCCTTCTCTCTCTCACTCTCTCTCTTCCTCTTCACCTCTTCAGTAACCAATTCTTCTATTTATCGTATGTTTTCACTCCAGTTCACCCAAGTGGTCGATGCAAAAACCAACCACCAACACTACCACACTCCATTTTCTCACTTCACATTTATCCACCCAAGTGATTTTCCTCGAGATCCAACATGGCCACGAGCAGGATCCATTTACCTGGCGACACACCTTTAATTACCCTGACGCACCTGCCTGCCCCTTACCTGCCATTAACTCCTTTCTATCCAACCACTCATCGTCCATTTTTCTCGCCCAACTATTTCCTCCGATCAAGATAAAAAACCCTGGGAGGATATCACGGCGTCCATTTACCCAGCCAGTTACGTATAATTGGCTTGACGCAACTGTCCTTATATACCCCGAACATTGACAAATTCTATACGTGGTCCTGTCCGTTGTAGCTCCTGAAGTCGCGCCATGTTGGACGACACGGGCCAAATAAGGAACAAGGAGCCATTATCTGGGCCATTAAAAATCCTGCTACTCGTGATTAATGAGTGCGTGTGCTGGCGAGGACGAACCGAGAGGTGCTGGGTATGGGCCAGGGAGAGAGGGAGAGGGAGAGGGAGAGAGGGTGAGGTGTAGGGTGGGTTTAAGGGATAGTGAGTAAGTTTGTATGGAACAGAAGGAGGTTGTTGAAAATGGCTTTGGTTTCTTTGATGTTTTTCTTTTTTTCACCTTTCCTTTCTTTCGTTGTTTTTTTATATGTTCTTGTTTATTCTTACTTTTTTTTCTTTTTAACTCTTCCGTTTTTAATTATTTGGGACACGAGGTGGTGGGTATGGGCCAGGGAGGGGTGGGTGGGAGAAGCGAGAGAGAGAGAGAGAGAGAGAGAGAGAGAGAGAGAGAGAGAGAGAGAGAGAGAGAGAGAGAGGAAGAGGGTTGGGAGAGGGAGAGTGAGAGGTGCAGAGTTGGTTTAAGAGATGGTGGTTGTGGGTTTTGTATGGGATTAAAGGTTGTCGTGTTGGAAATGGGTTGTTGTCTTCCGTGTTTCTTTTCTTTCATCTTTCCTTTCTTTCTTTGTCTTTTATTTAGTCTTGTTCACTTTTTTTTTTCCTTTCGAGTCCTCCTTTCTTAATTATTTGGGACAGAAGAAGATTGTGATGTTAGAAATGCATTTGTTGTCTTTTTTTCACTTTTCCTTTCGTTCTTTATCTTTTATCTAGTCATGTTTACTTTTACTTTTCTTCTTTTTTAACACTTCCTTTCTCTCACTTTTCTTCTTCATTTTCCTAGTTAAGCCCTCTATTTACTATCCTCGTTGTTCTGCTTTTACCTCCTTACTCCTACTATGTACATTTTACCATGCCTTTCAACATTCTCTTCTGTTTTTCCTCAATTTACTTCAATTAACATCTTCTCTTCCTTTCTCTTCCTTTTACCTTCATTTTCCTAGCTAAGCCTCTATCATCTCCATTGGTTTGTCTTTACTTCCTTACTCTTACTGCCTTACCTTACCTTTCAACCTTCTCTGTTTTTACCTCCATTTATTCCACTATCTCTTATCTTCCTCAGTGCGTCTTCGTTTGCCTTCAGGAGAATGACTCACCTGACACTAGTGGCGGCGCAGGAGGAGGTGCAGGAGGTGGTAGTACTTTTATGGTCCGTGTGTGTGTGTGTGTACGTGTGTGTGTGGTGACATCAGCAATAGATAGGCAGTGTGGCAGGCAGGTAAGGCAGGTAGACCGCAGTGGACAGGTAAAGGTGGGCAGACTGGCAGGTGTCCGCGAACTTAAGGATATTTTGGCATATACAGCATAAGCAGGAACCAATCTTCGCTAAGTGCTGAGGCGTGGTGACCCGTGCTTGCTGTGGGATCAGGTGACACACTCCGCCCATTATCGACACACACACACACACACACACACACACACACACACACACACACACACACACACACACACACACACACACACACACACAGGGCCCGCTTAAACATGGTTATCGCACGCACATTGTAAAATACGCGATCTCAACTTCCTTATTCATTTCGTTTTTTTGGTTTTTATTGACGTTTAGTGTGGTTAAGTTACAGTTCGATGTGGAAGGACGCAAGTGAGATCAGGAGGAGGAATGAGTGGCTGGAATCTGTGATCTCTCTTAATCTTATGTTCTAATCCGTCAATTCGTGTAGGTTTTCAAATACTGGAACAAAATTTATGTGTTTTGCCTTGTATTACTGTTTTTCATTCTTTTGTTATTTTCTTTCACGTACCACACTCATTTCTTCCTTCTACCTTAAAGTAGCGTGTTTTTTTAGATTTCTTTTTACTTTAAGGAGGAAAAACAGAACGTTAGAAAATGAATAGTTCCTTAATCATAAAGAAAAGTAGAATGAGATGAAGAGGAAGCAGAAGAAAGAGGAAGAGGAGGAGGAAGAAGAGAGCGTGTGTAGAAGAATAGGTTAGAATGAAAGGTATCACGACCACCGCAGCGCTCAGGTGAAGAAGGAGACACATTCTGCTTCTTCTATCCACCGTATTTGCCACATATTACTAAACATTAGAGCCAGGAACCAGTTTGTCTGCGCTGCCCTTCGCTTGCTGCGCCTCAGGTCTCCCACGCGTTGCTTCGGCTTCCATAAATCATCAGTTTTATGCCTGAATCGGTGAACCCGCACATCACTAAAGATTTCTGGCCTGAATAGATTATGCTTCTCGTCCACAGGAATTGAAGGTTGGTGGTGTGCAGGCGACCCTTGTGCACTTGAGCCGCGGATGAAGGAGAGAAGCGTAGCAGCAAAAAGATGATGGAAGAAAGGAGAATTGGTGATTTGGATAGAAGAGAGGTATGAAAAAGATGTGTGGGGGGGAAAAGAGGTGTATGAAAGAGAGATGCATGAGGAAAGAAATGTGTGTAAAAGTGTGCATAATTGATAAAGAAGCAATATTTGGTGATGGAGATAAAAAATATGTATGAAAGACGTGTATTATAAAACCGAGGCAAGGAGATAAAGAGAAGCATAACGTTAGATGATGGAAGAAAGAATAATCGATGAAGAATAAACTCTGATGATTTGGATGTAAGAGATATGAAAAAAGCGTGAATGATAAGACTGAAGATGAGAGGAGTCAAGAGAGAGTGAAAGGAGGAGAATAACAATGATAGCCGAATAAAAGAAGACAAATGAACAATGAATGAAGACTTGAAGAACGAAAGAGAAGCCGTAGATAATAAAACTGAAGAAGCATGACAGTATAAGAAAAGAAGAGAGAAATGGAGAGAAGAAACAATGAGAGAAGAATTATTTTCTGTGAAGAGGATGAAGAAGTGTGAGGAAGTGAGAAGAGAGGAGAAGAGGAGTAGCGATGATGATGAAGCTTTAAGAAAGAATGAAGACTGAGCCGCGACAGAAGCATTGATAATTCCACCGAGAAAGCGAGGATAATCGAGAATAAAGGACGGAGAGAGAGAGAGAGAGAGAGAGAGAGAGAGAGAGAGAGAGAGAGAGAGAGAGAGAGAGAGAGAGAGAGAGAGAGAGAGAGAGAGAGAGTGTGTGTTGCAATGATCTTTTATAATAGACTTTTTCAACATAATTCTTTCTAAGTAGTAACAAATAAAAATCGATCTCTATTCATGAACACAAAATATTGATGTTGAATTTTTACTGATTTGGTCTTTACATATATTTGGTTTCGAAGAACGCACATAATTCAAAGAAAATGTATCAAAGAAGATGAGAGTAAACATTTCTGTGCCAATAAACGTCCAAATTATGTAGATAAACTTCCTGGCACATGTAAACAAGAATCTTAACCCCTTCAGCACTGTAGCACATTTCCATATTCATTCTACTTATTATTTGTCGATTTTAGACAGCTTTAGATACTTATATGGGGATTAAAACAGTATAGACTCTAGCTATGGACCCTTCCTAATGTTAATAAAATTGTCTAATCACATTCAAAACTCAAGATACAAATACGTTCCAGTGTTGAAAGGGTTAAAAGTACATGAGGAATGTGAAAAGTAATATCAATGTTTTACGCATCGACAGGCACGTGACACACACACACACACACACACACACACACACACACACACACACACACACACACACACACACACACAGACATTAACATTGTTTTACTTCACCAAGGGACCTGCAGCGCCGGTCACACGTGGTGGGTTGGCTGCCATAACCTCTCATTGGCGTGGTTTTCCTGGTATCCTTTCCTCATCCTCCTCCTCCTCCTCCTCCTCCTCCTCATGCCCTGTGACCTTGAACGACGCACTCTCTCGCACACACACACACACACACACACACACACACACGGACCTACTCCCACTAGCCGTCGCGTTTGTGTGGTTTAGAAACTGGATATTGTCATCTGTTACGATTTATTATTAAAGACAACTTGTGGTATAAAATGTGTCCCAATACTGAAGGGTTTGAGAGTATTAACCCATTCAGTACTGGGACACATTTTTACCAGTAGTTTTTGGATGCGATTAGACTATTTTACTGACATTGACAAGAGTCTATGGAGGTCGGAATATTAATGACCTGACTCCGTACTACTTTAATCCAAGACATCAATTTCTGAAGCTATATAAAATCGATAAATAATAAGCAGAATAAGTATTGGAAAAGGTGTCCTAATACTGAAGGAGTTAGCACCACTTTAAGAGCATTGAAACCAAATTTATAATACGCCTATATAAAATCAACAAATAATAAGCAGAATAAATATAAAAAATCCGTCCCTATACCGAAGGAGTTATCACCATCTTAAGAGCATCGAAACCAAACGTATAACACACCTATATAAAATCAACAAATAATACACCGAATAAATATTAAAAGGATTGAACACCACCTCAAGAGGATCCAAACCTAACATGTAGTATTCTAAGCAGTATGCCCCTGTGGCGCAATCGGTTAGCGCACGGTACTTATAGGACAGTTCTTGCGTCTGAGCCATGCCGGGGTTGTGAGTTCGAGCCTCACCAGGGGCAGGTATTTTTTTAGTGTCCCCAAAGTTGTGTGCGTGGATTGCGTCAGAGAGCGGGGGGTGAGGGGGGCAGCGTGTCAGGGCGAGGAAGTTGCCGGAGTGGAGATAAACTCGTAAATGTCATAGGCGGTGAAGCGGAGGAGGAGGTGAAAGATGAGGAAGCTGTCAGTGGTCCAGTGTGTGTTTTTGGTTGTTTGAGAGAGAGGTGATGTGGTGAAACTGATGAGAGGTGAGGTGTTGGTGGACATGACCTTGCCTAACATGACCCAGCTTGACCTAACTTGACCTAATCTTAATGTCGCAGGCATAAGAAAGTTGTCACGTGTCTTTTTAGTTGTTTGAGAGAGAGGTGATGTGGTGAGACTGATGAGAGGTGAGGTGTTGGTGGACATGACCTTGCCTAACTTGACCTGACTTGACCTAACTTAACCTAATCTTAATGTCGCAGGCATAAGAAGGTTGTCACGTGTCTTTTTAGTTGTTTGAGAGGTGAGGCATTGAAACTGAGACGAGGTGATGTGTTTATAGTCCTGACCTCGCCCACGTGACCTAGCCTGACCTAACTTGACCTAACGACGTAATTTCAATATCGTAGGCAGCAGGTGTGGAGTGAGAAATTATTGTCATGTCTTTTTTTTTTTTAAGTTATTTGAGAAGTAATCTATTGAAACTGATAAGAGGTGAGGTGTTGGTAGACATGACCTTCCCTAACTTGACCTGACTTGACCTAACCTGACCATTATAAATCAATGTAAGCCAAACTAAACCTAACCTAACATAACCTAACCTAACCTAACCTGACCAAACCTAAAAAGAACCACAAAATAACCACACCACATTTTTTAGACCTAATTTAACCTAATGTAACCAATTTTACTAATACAATCTAACCTAAACTAACAGATAGATAATACAACCTCTCTCTCTCTCTCTCTCTCTCTCTCTCTCTCTCTCTCTCTCTCTCTCTCTCTCTCTCTCTCTCTCTCTCTCTCTCTCTCTCCAGCGAGGTCTTAAGGTCAAAAAAAGGTCACTATGGCCATTAAGTCATCTAACAAATGGCGTCTTTTCTTCTACTTGATCAACAGTAAACACAATTCATCTCAATTTGCTTCATTTGCGACCATAAAGTGTCCCCCCAGTGTGTGTGTGTGTGTGTGTGTGTGTGTGTGTGACCAGGGCAATACAAAAATGAGACCCGTATTAGGTTGGCGATATTTCTGACCGCCATTAGTAACTCTGTCAACACGAGGACAGTTTTAAAGGGAAGGCGAGGGGGTGAAGGAGGAAGAGGAAGAGAGAGAGGGAGATAGGGAGATAGGGAGATGATAAGAGACACAGATAGGGAGAGTGAGATTGAGGGGAGAGAGGAGAGAAGATGGCATGGAGGAGATTAGAGACAGAGAGAGAGAGGAGGGGGGGAAATGAAGAGGATAGAAAGAAGAGATTAGACAGTCAGGTAGACAATTAAAAATAAAAATAAAGAAAAGAAGAGAGAAGAGATATGAAGGTAAAGTAAATAATAGAGAAGGACAGAGAAAAGATAAACAAGGAAGAAAGACGGAGGAGGAAGAAGACAAAAGAGAAAATGAAATACAGAAAGACAGAAGGAACAAAGGAGACAATGAGATAAAAAGAAGATAAAGGAGATAGACAAAAATAAACAATAGAAAGAGAGGAAAGCGAAGAATAAAAGAAAGGGGGAAGCAGAAGGAAAGTGGAAGGCAGAAAAAAAAAAAAAAACAAAGTAATAGAAAAAAATTGAAAGATATTAAAGAAGAAAAAACAAACGCATACGAAGAAAAAGAGACTAAAAAAAAACAATAAGGAAAAAATAAACAAAACAATGAAATGAAGGAGAAAGAATAGAAAAGGTAGAGAAAAGAGAAGGAAAACCAAAGACAAACGAAGAAGAAAAAAGACAAAAAGAAGCAAATAAAAAAAGAGAGAATAGAATGACAAAAAAGGAGACTAGAAAAAAAAACATGAAAGCAAAGGAGGAAGAATAGAATGAAGTAGATAAATAAAAGAGAGAGAGAGAGAGAGAGAGAGAGAGAGAGAGAGAGAGAGAGAGAGAGAGAGAGAGAGAGAGAGAGAGAGAGAGAGAGAGAGAGTACAAAAAAAAGGAATGTAGAAGGTGAAGCTGCTGCGATTAACTCTAATGGATCGCCAGAGGAGGAGGAGGAACAAAGGGAGAAAGGGAAGAGCGACTCGCAGGTAAGGTGAGGCGGGGGGAGGTGACGCTGACGAAGGTAAACATTCCTCATGTCAACAAGAGCGAGATGAGGCGTAAATGTTTGATGGCTCAATTAAGAAGCGAGGAGATGGTGGGGGAAAAAATCTGCTCAAAATAAGGAGGAGGGGGAGGAGGAGGAGGAGGGATGACTGACACGAGGAGTAGGAACAGTAACAATCAAAGGATAAAAGAGCTGTTACTGTTTTTTAATTTAGTTTCGTCTGCGAAAGTGGAAATATTAAAAAAAGATACGAAAAAAGAAAAGAGAAATGAGTCCGAAAAAGAAAATTTTGAGTACACTGATTGCTAATTGGGCTGTTGTTGTTGTTGTTGTTGTTGTTGTTGTTGTTGTTGTTGTTGTTGTTGTTGTCATCCCTGCTGCTGTTACCAATGTTCTTGATGTTTTTTTTTTGCTGCTGGTGCTGCTGGTGATGCTACTGTTATTGTTGTTGTAGCTGTTGTTGTTGTTGTGGTTGTTGTTGTTGTTGTTGTTGCTCCTGGTACTGCTGTTGTTGTTTGTGCGGGTTACTGTGACAAAGGCAACGGACAAACATTTACTCAAAACAGATGAAATTCGCAATTCACGAGAGCAGAGAGAGAAAAACAAAACTAAAAAAGGATGATTCTCGCAAATGGAAACCTTAATTAAATGCGCTTGTAGGGAAACTTTATGAACAGATTACCTGGTCATGTTTCTAGACAAATGCACGGGAAAATTATCGCCTGTCTTCATGTACCTTTTTACCTTAACTGATGTTGAGCTTTTTAATTAAACTCTTCTTGCATGAAGCATTAAAAATATTTTAAAAAAGATGTATGAAAAGATGGAATTGTACCACCATATTTTCTAACGACACACCAGGGAGTTTTAATACACAGGAGATGGCAAGTCCCAATGCTGCCATGCAAACAAAGTGAAGCCAGTGGGTGGAGCTTATCGAGGCTGCTGGCAGAGCTTACAATCAGTATATACTCGTACATTCAAAACATTGGCCTCTGTCGTGTTAAGCAATGGGAGGGTACTATTTTCTTTTTTCCAAATTAGAAGAAAAATAAGAAAGAATTAATGTTTTAACTTATGTAAAATGCATTATAGTTTCCTGATTATGTTACGTATACCTACTGTTACTGGTATTGATGCCAAGTAACACAGGTAATTGCACAGATATTAAAGGAAGCGTGCTATCTGTAAACAAATCACCCTCAATGATCTATAAATGAAATATGAGGAAAAATACAAGACATGAGAATTTCTAAGCCTGTGTACTGAAAGAATGGATCATATTGATAAGTAAGTCTATATTCAGTTGGGATGCTTCTTTTATTGATTTTATTTGTTGACATAGTTCAATTGAAGACTCAATAAAAGGTTACTTACTTTATGGCTTAAATATTTCTTACATTAGTTTTATCTCTCTACTTGACAGTTCGGTACATAAAAGCCAAAGCATCGGTACACAACAGCCGATGGGACATAGCAGATAGCATTCCTCCCATTCTA
Organism: Callinectes sapidus; assembly: GCA_020233015.1. Classification (NCBI taxonomy): domain Eukaryota; kingdom Metazoa; phylum Arthropoda; class Malacostraca; order Decapoda; family Portunidae; genus Callinectes; species Callinectes sapidus. The sequence continues at coordinate 12,033,282 of CM035214.1, read as the reverse complement.
CCTCCATGCATGATAAACAAACACCATTAAGGAATTTTAAGCTTCACTGACTTCACAAAACTTTTATGAACAGAATTTTGGAAAAAGAGCAGAGAGAGAGAGAGAGAGAGAGAGAGAGAGAGAGAGAGAGAGAGAGAGAGAGAGAGAGAGAGAGAGAGAGAGAGAGAGAGAGAGAGAGAAACAACTGCTTTTCATTTGACATCCAACGGGAACATTTACTGATGAAATATGGGTTTTATCGCGTGTTTACAGTGAGGGAAAAGAGGTTTACCAGCACGCACGCACACACACACACACACACACACACACACACACACACACTTTCACAATTTCAAAACTACGCATATTACAATCCTAAATACATTATCATTCTATTTTTCCTCTCATACGTACATTTATAACACAAAACCTCACCCATCCCCCCCCACCCCACACACACACACAAAAAAAAAAGAATAAAATAAAACAGCAGAAATAAACAAGCTCTATAGACTCACAGAACATCCAAAACAGACAAACAAAAGAGCAAATAAAACAACAAACGTGAAACACCAAACAAACAGTTCATTTCCCAACACGCGTCACCTTACCGCTGCAATAACCATACGGCCCCACAATATAAACATTTGGTACCAGCGCATCATATATTTGTAATCATGACACCTTTACCCCGCCATCAAATACATATCAAAAACCAATTTGTCTGTCTTTCTGTCTGTCTGCCTGCACACCTCCCTGTCTACCTGCCCACCAGTCTATCCATCTATCTATCTATCTATCTATCTCTTTTAATCTCGTGTGTTAGTCTGTTCTCATGACTCGCTTTTCCAGTATTTAATCACTAAAAACAATCTATCATTAGTATCCACATGATCATTAGTTAACTGTATTTGAACACTGTTGTTTCCCGACAGAGAGAAAGAACAAGAGAGAATGTGATACAGATGTGATGGGAAATTTTAATGACAAGCATAACAAGGGAGTTCTCATTTCCCACAGGAAACTCTCTAACGAAGAACAAAACTACCTGGAGAAACGTTCGTTGTTGTTTTTTTTTCCAAGGATTTTTGTTTTGTTATATTTATTCATTTTACTGTGATGTGTTCTGATGAATGGCAATATTGTAGGTAGTGTGTTTCATGCAGGGAGTGCCACGTATGGGGTCTGATGGCTTTTTATAGTTCCACTTATTTCCTTATGCTTTTATATTTGAACTTAACCCCTTCAGAATCATGACGCATTTTCATATTTATTTTGCCTATTATTTGTTAGCTTTTACAGGTTCAGAAACTCATGTAGGGATTAAAACAGGACAGACTCTAACCATTGATCTTCTGACCTCCATAAACCATTTCAAATATCAATAAAATCGTTTAATCACAACCAAAACTCTTGGTAGAAATGTATGCCAGTACTAAAGGTGTTAATGAAACAGTATGGTGCAAATTTTCACCGTGATTTTAAAGGACGCCATAGACAGCGCAAGGATTAAAGGAGCAATGCAAACATTTCACTGGGTAGGAATGCTGCAATATAGGCGTGTTAATGCGTATATTGCAAGAATTCCAGGATTCGAATCTTAATCACGGCTGGAATTTTTCTGGGAAGCCTCGCCGCTCCTGAGTTCACCCAGTCCTGAAATAGGTACTGGAAATGACTGGGAAAGTAAAGGTGGTGAGGAATGAAATTGGCCACTCTATTCCAAATGGCGAGGTCCAGGAAGGTTGGCGCCACCTGCCCTACACCAACTCTCAAGATGGAGTACGGTACCCGCTACGGAGGCTCAATAATCTAATCATATGGGGTTACTCGGGTCTCGGATGTCAAATTACCATATTGAAATTCTTCTCACCTGCCTCACCTACGCTAAAGAATCTATAACCGGCGTGAAGGATGAACTGAAATACAAAATACAAAATTTTTGCCATACACAATGTACATGTATATTACACCTGTACATAACTATTGCTATACTAATCAAAACAGTGATATCCAAACTCACATCCACCACAGCCATTTGTCAGACAGACAGATAGATATGGTTAATGTTGAAATTCATTTGGACCATAACTGTCTGTCAATCAATCTCCTCATCTGTCTGTACGTCTGTCTGCCCGTCTGTACCACCACCACTACAACAACACACGCCAGTTTTCACCAATCAAACAATACCGCAGAACAAGACACAACACGAAAATCCCTCCATCATTAACTAACCCCGCGGGAAAAGATAACACAACAAAATAAGACGACACGAAACTTCCTCCATTAAAAACTTACTCTTACTTATCTACCTACTTACTTACAAAAAAAAATAAATAAAACAACAATACAACACAAAAAAGAAACACAAAGACTGAAACTCCCTCATTCCTCATAAAAAGCAAAAACACAAAAGTACCAAATCACACACATAAAACAAGAGAGAGACTAGAGACAAACAGGCGTGCTGTCACCAAACCAGTCCATTTAAACAAAGAGGCAACCAATCAAGCCAAACAAGTAAAAAGGCGCGCAATCCAAGCTGACAAATGCACAGCGCACATTCCATTTGGGTGTTAATTACGGCGTGTTAAATTTAACGAAACACTGTCGATGGCGTTTATTCCTTGGCAACGGTTCATTCAGCTCAAGTTACGATCGACCGCCGACTCTGGGAGGTTAACGGGGTTCTCCTTACCTGCCTTAACTACCTGCCTGCCGCTCCTTGCTCCCTTTCTTACTTCTTATTCGCCTTTCTCGTATTTCCTTCTTCTTCTTCTTCTTCTTCTTCCCTCCCGGATTCTGTTTTTCATTCCTTTCTTACTTGTCTCCCTCTGTTTTTCTTCTTGCTTCTTGGTTTTCTTCTTTCTTTTTTTCTAGTTTCTTTCTTGTTTCCTCCTTCTTTTTTCTTCTTTTTTCTAATTCTTTCCCTCTCTTTCTTTTCTTTTCTTATTTCGCGTTCAAACTTTTAATACATTTTCTACTTCCTCCCATAGTATTTCTTTTTGTTTATCAAGTTCCTTCTCATTTCCTGTGTCTCTTAAATGGCTTTTTTACTTGTCCTTTCTTTTCTTTGTCATTCTTCTTCATTTCCCATATCTGTGTTTCTTTATTTCTTTGTATTCTGTCTTTACTCTCTTTTTTCCCTTTCCTCCTTTCATGTGATGATGGAAAAGAGAAAGGTATACAAAGGAATGTGATGGGGGGAGTCCTTCTTGTGTTCTATCATCTTCTTCTACATACTCTTGTTATTTATTCATCAACCTGATTTCTGGTCATTTATTTCTATACATTGTCAATAACATAAGTTGGGCAGAGAGAGAGAGAGAGAGAGAGAGAGAGAGAGAGAGAGAGAGAGAGAGAGAGAGAGAGAGAGAGAGAGA
>CM035214.1:11993996-12008026 GCA_020233015.1 Callinectes sapidus | reverse complement strand
GAGTATCCAGCAGAACGCCATTCTCTGGTGAGGTCAGCGTTGGGCACATCTTGCGCACACAGGTCTTATTCAGCTGGTAGCGGTCACCATCCCTCAGACCAGACTCAGACTGCTCAACGTGGAATCCTGAGGTGCCATTTTCTGTAAAGAGCTCATAGCCCAAATTACACAGGCAGGAGAAGGATCCCGGGGAGTTGATGCAGCGCTGGTCACAGCCGCCGTTGTTCTCCCCACACTCGTTGATGTCGGTGCAGTCTTGGCGAGCACATCCCATCAGTTCAAACTTCAGGCACGGAGCTTCGTCATAGTCGGCAATGTTGAGGCGGATGTAGCGTGCCTCGACAGGTGTGGGCAGGTTGACCACCGAGAGGGAGGCACCGGAGGTGATGCGGAACTCAACGGGGGAGCCGTCATTGTTGGTGTACTCACGGAACACATCAGTGAGGTCATCTGTGTACTGCAGACGAATGGACTTAGCAAAGGCAATCTTGCCCTCAGGACGGTCCACAGGCTGCGTGCGGAAGCCAATGATGACGGTAGGCACACGGAGATCCACCATGACCCAGTTACGGCCTGGCACCGGCACAGCGCCACACCATCCCAGCTGAGAGTTGAGGCGAACCGTCTGTGGAGGGAGGGAAGTGAATGAGGGTATGAAGCAAGAACAATGACAAGGGCAGTATGTCTCTCCATCCAGCAGCACTCTCTTTCCACTCCAATGCACAAACACACAAACAGACACATACAATAAGACTCACATTCTTTTCATAGCCAGCAGCTGTTGAGGACACAAATATGGCATTATCAGGAATCCCGCCATCAGACACACCCAGGTCTCCCCTTGGCCGACAGTCCAGGTTTGGTCTGAAGCCATCCTTGCACTTGCAGGAGAAGGCGCCGGGGCTGTTGTGACACTCAGTGGAGGCAGCATCACACTGGGCAGTTTCACACTCATTGATGTCTGCATAACAAACAATATGTGATGATGAAGTACACAAAAGTATTAAACAACTAGCAAGAATTCAAACACATTTTTCATCTGTATTTATGGTTCTGCAGAGTGACATTAAAGTGCATGGCTAATATTACTTTCAAGCATTTAGTCTCAACAAAGAAGAATAGCAAACTTTGAAACTTACATACAACGCAGCTTAATGATCTAATAAAGAATATGAAACAGTATGCACTAATCACACTTTAACATACATACAACTGATGAATTAATGAAGAAGAATAACAAGCTAGGTGCATATACTAATCACCTTAACATGTAGGCACCTCAATAAACTAATAGAAAACATCAAACAGTAAGTACTAATCACCTTGACATGTGGGCAGGTTGATGAATTGTTGCTCTGGGCCACACTTGATGGTAGCAGAGCCCATCAGGCGGTACCCTCGGTGACACTGGACTCGCGCCTCGTTCCCAAAGTAGTAATCCCTGGACAAATCAGTCACGAACCCATTGGCAATCTGTGGAGAAGTGGGAGTGGTGAGTGGTGGTGTGTGGAGTAGGTAGACCAAATACACCCACAAGTATAACTCTTAATACTTCAATGCATTCTGATTAAGAAATAAACACACATGAAATAAATAAACAAGTAAATGTAACAATCATTCCAAAAACAATGATAAATAATAAGAAACAAATAACTGGAACAACAGCAGCCCAGCAACAATCATCAGCAAGACCATGAGGCCCAGTCACTCACTCACCTCTGGGAACTGGTGGCACCTGATCCTGGAGCAAGTGGGAACCTCGCCAGACCAGGAGCCATTGGTCATGCAGTGGATAACAGGCAGGCCGGTGCGATAGTATCCCGGCTCACACTCAAACCTCACCACTGTGCCATAGCTGCGGCCGCCTCCATTGAGGATCTTTGGCTCAGCGTGAGGTGTTTCAGGGAGCGGTGGGCACTGGGAGGCTGTATTGACGAGGAATGGGAAAGGAAAATGTTAGGAGAATATAACAACAAGAGAAAATAAGAGAACTTGTGAGAAGCCATCAGGCCTACACATAGTAATCCCTTTATCAATATCTATCTATTACTACCTCTCATCCTCATCCAATAAAAACTATCTACTGACTCTGAAGATGAAGGATTATTACATACATATACTTTACAACTAGTAAAATCACTTAACACTTCATATAAAATATAAGAAAACGAGATACAATTGATAACTTTGGTTTAAAGACTTATCCTTATTCTAAAATGCTTTGTTCTCTCACCATCACTGCTTTCCAAAGGCTCTAATTGAAGATAATCATGTATTCAAGGGTATTCTAATGGATTGGCAAGATTTCTGGTTTGTCAAAAGGAGAACCTGTCTTGAAAACCCAGCTAGTTGTCACTGTGGCCCTGGGAGGTTGTCATGGTGGGAGAGCAAGGCATATGGGCAGTAACACCACAATTCAGAATCTTTGAGCCACACAGATGCTGGAAAAAGACTCACCCATGCATTCCGGCAGCCTCTCCCAGTGTCCCTTCTCTGTGCACATGACGGACTCGGTGGGCTGGCCGCTGAGGAAGCCAAAGCCAGCATAGCACTGGTAGGTGGCTCGGCCCTCGTAGGTGACATTGGTGGCACCGATGCTGAAGCCGTTATCGATCTGAGGTACCGGTCCGCAGTACACCACTGTTTGGGTTAGGTTAGGTAAGTGTTAGTGTGGGAGGTGGTAATGGTGAGTTCTCTCTCTCTCTCTCTCTCTCTCTCTCTCTCTCTCTCTCTCTCTCTCTCTCTCTCTCTCTCTCTCTCTCTCTCTCTAGTCTTCATGCAATCTTCAAATTCCACTCCAGTTAAACTTACCATTTTCTTGTATTCTTTAATTCTGAAAGTTGTAATTTTCTTCTCTCTCTCTCTCTCTCTCTCTCTCTCTCTCTCTCTCTCTCTCTCTCTCTCTCTCTCTCTCTCTCTCTCTCTTTCACACACACATCTTATCACCATACACCACCCAAACACATCACCATCCACATCAACAGTAGCCCATCCCAGCCTCCCTCACCTTGACACTTTGGGATGTAGTCAATGGACCAGGATCCGCCCGGCTGGCAGGTGGTCATGATGGAGGAGCGGTTGTTGGCGAACTCCTGCCCCACCGGACACGTGAAGGTCACCACGCTGCCGAAGGAGGTGTCCCTGGAGGAGGCAATGGCACCCTCCCCAGCAACCAGTGAGGGACAGTCTGCAGGAAATAAATAAACATTGAAATACAAGGAGGGAAATAAGGGAAGCTGCAAGAAGTCTTTAGGCTTACATGTGGCAGTCCCTATTTGAAATATATCCACCTGTTTCCATCTATCACCCCTGTCTATAATTTTGTGTGATCTTTTTAAAACTTTAATGACCTAACACTAATAGCTTGATCATTGAGTCTTTTCCATTCATCTATCAGTCTATGAAAGAATGAACTTTTTCAAGCTTCAGCTCATTATTTTCATCTCTATTTTGATTATTGATCCAGAAAATTTTCCTGAAATTGATATTGTACTTAGGCCAGCTTCAAATTTACTGCTGATGATATAATGGCTCAAGTACACCACCAGTTTCTGAAGGTTAAGATGGATTTTAAGACTAGCAATTGGTGTAAGAAAAGTTAAAAAGTTACATAGTTAAGAATCTCTGTTAATAAGAGCCCAGAAATCCCATCCCATCACCTCTCCCATGCACTACGCACCAGCAGAGAAGTTAGCAGACCAGCCAACAGAGGAGCGCAGTGGGTCAGAGTTGAACAGCAGCACCATGGCTCCTGAGGCGGCAGTGAGGGTGATGGTGGGCGGGTTGTTGGCAGAGAAACCAGCACCAGAGTGAAGACGGATGCCCTCTGAGGACGTCTTGCCATCGTACACCTGAACAGTATCCTTGTCCTTGACGTTGAAGCTGTTGAACTGCAGGAGGCAAGGAGTGAGTGAGTTTTTTTCTTTTTTTTTATGTAACAGTGTTGTGAGGGAGAGTGGTACTGTGACATACTTTTAAATTCATTATAGAAATAGGAGAAATATAAGCAGCAGGGAACACAGTACATATGAAGTAATGGTCAGTGAATAGCTAAACAAAAAGACTTACTTAATACATAAATTAGGTAATATGAACACAATAAGTTCAAAAAGAAAGAATTAACAAGTTACATGTAAATGATAACTGACAAAATCCAATAAATACATCAGCTTTATTTGAAAGGGTAAAGTAAAAACTATAAACATTACGTAAAACCAAGAATATACTAAAAATCCATACATGTACATCTGTTTTCAAAGAAAGCAAAACTGAAACTGTATGCAAAGGGAAAAGGAAAAATAAAACATTAGTATCAATTATATTCAGAGAAGGCAGAGCAGTGAAGAGATTGAATGAGAAGAATGAATGATGCAGAGTGAAGAGATTACATGATAAAGAAAAGGAGAAAGAGAGAGGGACCAAAGCTTACCTTGAGGGACAACGGGCCACCTCCTGGACGTCTGAGGAGGTATCGGCACTCCTGGTTGGTGGGGTAGTCCTTGATGCCATACGCTGGGGAGGTGATGGTGCCCTGAGTGTCCTCCAGGGAGATGGAGCACCCAGAGTAGTACCTAATGGGATGCAGGGAAAGGTGACATCATATTTTTTATCATAGAAACATCAATGACAGTACAGTATGATGAATCTGGCTTCATCATTACCATTATTTATTGCACTAATATACCTATTTTGTCAATCAAGAAGAAAATTTTAAAATATCAATATCTATGTTAATATTTTACATAGAAAATAAAAATCCCTTTCAATTTCTTCCTACCAACATAAAAAAAGACATTAGATAGAAAGAAGAGATTAAAGAGAGACTCACTTGATCCTGAATCCCCTGTGTGAGATGCCCAGGCTGGTGTAGAAGTAGAAGTAGATGACAGAGCCGGTGGACACAATAAAACGAGGGTTCTCCTCCTGAGGGCCGGAGAGTCTGGCCAGCAGGGAGTCAGAGGGGGAGCTGCCGTCACGAACCAAGATGAAGTCCTTCTCTGTGATGGGAGATGAGGTTACATTAGAGAGGGAAAGGAAGATATTAAGAGAGAAAAGAAAAGATCATGTAAGAGGAAAGAAAAGTGTGTCTGTCACATTATTATAAGAGGAAAGAAAAGTGTATGTCAAATTACTATTAGAGCAAACAAAAGTGTGTCTGTCAAGTTACTATTAGAGGGAAGAAAAGTGTTTGTCAAGTAAAGTAAGATATGTAGGTTATAATGGGAAAAGGAAGTGTGTCTGTCAAGAAAAATAAGAAAAAAATAATAAAAGATGACAGTTTATAATGTGAGAGTTGTGTGTTTATCATGAAAAATAAAAAATAAACGTAGAAACAAAGAACTGAAAACAAACAAATCAACAAAAAAATTCCATTGAAGTTTTCTGCACATCTTGAGTATATATATAACTTTAACTTAATTCTTCACAACACTAATAATAAAAGACAAAAACTATAATTCACACTGGAGAGAAAAAATCACACTTAACACCATCAACAACCACAGAAAACACAACCTACCATTCTCCAGATCAAAGTCAAGGATCTCCAGGGTGATGACGCGTCCTTTCTGGGTGCGGATGAGGTACAGACACTCGAGTCCTCCTGGGTACTCGAGTGGGTAGTTGTAGGAGGTCATGACCTGCTCCTGGGGCGTGGCAATCAGCTCCCCTCCACAGTCTTGAGGTTCTGTCTTCCATGAGGCTCTGTGGAGGGAGGTAATGTTAGAAGGACGTAGTAGTGTAGTAAAACCAGGGACGGCAGACGGATCTCCAAGTGTATAGGCTTCAAGTACATGTCGTCAGCAAGAAATCTACATAATAAAACAACTCTTTAAGGTGTCAATCCATAAAGAAACATAAAAGATAAAACAAAACCAGGAAAATATAAACATATATACATAAAACAGACCCATTAAGATCCCAGGTACTACAGAAAATGAGGCAAAACAGATATAACAAAACCAGAGAAACGTCTTGAGTCCTGAAATTACAGCGACACTCCAACTATCTCACCTGAAACCTCTCTTCTCCACAGTGGCATCAGTCCTGAACTTGAGGATCATGAAATTAGAGGCTGAGATGAAGAGACGATCAGCCAGGTCCTGTCTTCCGGATAGGGTGGTGAGGGACACAGCGGAGTCCTCGGTACGTCCCCCGCTAAGGATCTGCACGGTGTCAAAGTTCTTCTCAGTGTCGAACTCGAAGAACTGGAGGACGATGTTGTGTCCCACGGGTCCCTCCAGAGTCCACTTGCAGTCCATGTTGGGGCCGTACTTCTTGGGGTACTGGGGGCTCTCAATGGAGGCTCCTGATGTGCGCATGTAGAAGTGGCATCGGTCAGGGCAGTCTGTTTCGTCCGACATGTCACCGCAGTCATTCTGGCCGTCACACATGAACGCCTGGGGGAAGAGGAGTAAATAGTGATGGTGGTGGGAATACGGGTTCAACAGAGAGAGAGAGAGAGAGAGAGAGAGAGAGAGAGAGAGAGAGAGAGACTAGAATTCATGTTTCTTTCGGTATTATCAAAATTGTATAAATTAACACACTAATAACTTTTCTCCGGGTAACACAAAGACCACATACTAATGGAAAAAACATAATAAACATCAATAAGACGAAAACAATGAATGAAAATGGAGTGTGTGTGTGTGTGTGTGTGTGTGTGTGTGTGTGTGTGTGTGTGTGTGTGCAAATTAATTACACAAACAGCAAGCACTAACTGGAGAATCAAGCAACAAAAACAAGGCAACTAATCAGAAACACATCAACAAAACAAACAATGAAACGAAACGTGAGAAATATCCAAACTGATTAGACAGAACAAAAAAACAGCAACAATACCAACAAATTAATATCAAGACTTGAATCAAAGACGCGTTACTCTTTCACTTAACCAAATAACTGTGTGAAAACCGGTAATGCCTCGTTGATATTATGAATACAAATTAAAGTGTGGGAAAAATAGCAAAGGATGAGTGAAAAATGTGAGAGACGAAAGTATGGCGTGAGAAAACCATCAGAGAGAGAGAGAGAGAGAGAGAGAGCGTGTCATTCGGATGGAGGACACGATGAGGATGGGTTCAAATAGGTCAAAAGGCGAACCAGGGAGAGGAGAGGGAGGGAAGGGAACGCTGGAAGGAGACGGTGGGAGAGGAGGAAAAAGATTTAGAGGAAGATAAGATGGGAAAGGGAAAGGAGAAAGAAGAGAATGAAGGGAAGGGAGGGGAAGGGAAAGGAAAGGGAAGAGAAAACATAGAGGTGGAAATGGAGGAAGAGGGTGGGAGAGGAGGGAAAGGATGAAGAGGAAGGTGGGAGGGAAGGGAAAGGAGAAAGTAGAGAATGAAGGGAAGTGAGAGGAAGGAGAAGGAAAAACGAAGAAATGACAACAAACGCGAGATTTCGAAAAAATAAGGCAAGAAGCAAATAAAAAATAAACTAAAATAAACAAACAAGAATAAATAAACCTCAAACAAGACCAGGAATAATAAAAAAAATGAATAAAAAAACATGAGAAAAATGGTGCAGACAGGACACGGGACAGAAAGCAGATCAGGACCAGAGGCAAAAAAAAGACAGGAAAGGTTAACCAGAGGAATGTGGATGGACTGAATGACACTGTTCGCATCAACTACGTATGACACAAAAAACACGACCATTGAAAATACAAATCATCATATCAACTACTTTTCTTCTTCCTGTGATTGAAAGGAAAGAAAGTCACCAAAGGATAGGGATCAAGTGTACAATCTTCTCTCTATGGCTACTGGGTTTGTTTTGATTGTTTGCACTCCTATCTAAATCATCGCCATTATAAATCACCCAAACCATCAAATCAATTATTTTTCTTCCTGCTATGGTTGAAAGGAAGGTGTAGATGTGTAATGAAGGTCACCAAAAGAAAGGGAATGATTGTAAAAGCTCTATAAAGCTATTGGTTTTATGTTTTGTTAAGACTTGCATTAACAAAACTGTTTTCAAAGGCTACAGTGATTAGAAGGAAGTATAGAAATGCAATGAAAACCACAAATAAGTCAAAGAAATGTATAAATAAACGATTGTATAACATGAATTCCTCGTTAAAGTATCACTACAATCATGAAAATACCCTTGAAAACCCCTGTGACTTCAACTAAATCCCTTGCAAAGTAATACCCTTGGAAGATAAACACCCTTGAAAACCCCTATGACTCCCACTAGATCCCTTGAAAAACAAATACCCTTGGAAAATAAATACCCTTGAAAACCCCTTTGACTTCCACTATATCCCTTGAAAAGTACAGCTAAAGCCCCTGAAGCATTTATGAATGTCGGTAGTGTGACGGACGCTCCACTAAAGGTACAACACAAATACCATCCACTACTGTACCTTGTTGACGCATCTGCCATTGGAGCAGTGGACGGAGCCGCTGGTGCAGGCCTGGACGCGGCACATGAAGGGAAGGAGGTTCTCGCAGGTGCTCAGCTCCCATGACTGGTGCTGGTCAGTGAGTCGCGCACGCACGCACTCTCCACCTGACACCTGCGGCTGCCCCTGTGACCAGAAGCCTGTGTGGACCAGAAACAGGCGTCAGTAAGGTGCACTGAGGGTCAGGCCAGAGTGAAGGTACGCTAATTGGGTGACTACACGATTAATTTTGATTGACATTAGAAAGGATCTATGGAGATTAGAAGATTAATGGTCACAGTATGTACTATTTCAATCCTTTCACTCCTATTTTATCTATCTTTCCTTAATAACTGATCACTCTCAGAGATTTTTACTGGCTTTATAGTTACCTAAATTTTTTTTAAGTGGGTAGAAATTGCAAAATATATTCATTTTTATGCCTTCCTTTCTCGCAGATGCTAACAAAGATCTCATGCATTGCTGTTTCGTATCCCAGTCAATCCCCACATGAGTTTCTGAAGCTGCATAAAATCGACAAATAATAAGCCAGAAAAAAAATATATATACACGTTCCAGTAATGAAGAAGTTAAATCCTATTCAAAACACCAGCTTTCCTTCCTCATGCCATCAACTTCCTTCCATCACCACACACCACAGATATTCCTTGACGAACACTCTCCTCACCTGAGTACAAGGACACGTGCTTCCCGCTGGCGCTGCCGAGGGTGTTGGTGGAGAGGTCATTGAGAGTGACGAGGCCCAACCAGTAGCTGTTGGTGGTGTCATCCAGGGACCTCTTCGCCAGGGTGTTGGTGAAGTTGTTCTGCTCATAGCTCTCCACCAGCACCAAGTCTGACCCGAACCTGAAGGAGAGGGCGAAAAAGGAAGGGTGTTAAGGTGTGGGTTGGTGGTGGTGGTGGTGATGTAGAGAGTAAGATAGAAGAGAAGAGAAGGCAAAACAAAGCAAAACTAAACAAAAAACAGATAAGAAGAGAGATAAAAGAAGAGACAAGAAGAGAAAAGGAGAGGAGAGGAGAGGAGAGGAGAGAAAAGAAGAGAAGAGAAGGGAAGGGAAGGGAAAGGAAAGGAAAAAAGAAAATAACAACAAAAATAACAAGAAAAACAAGAAGAACAAGAAGCAAGAAGACGTAGAAAAAGTAGCAATAGCAGTAGTCACAATAAAATTCAACAACAACAACGAGAACAACAACAGCAACAACAACAGCAGCCCCAGACAAAAATACCACACGACTAATCAAGAGCACTGTGGGAAAAAACAAACTTCCAAGCCCAGCTAAGTTAGTTTTCACCTGGCCGTGACCTTCATGTAGCGACACTAAACAATTAGCAACGCCTGGTGACTCATGACGGTCTCAAGATAAAGAAGAAAAAGTCACACAAGAAATAATGACTGTCTGAATATAATGGGAAAAAAACGTCATACAAAAAAGGGAGGAGGAAAAGAAGACGAGAAAAATATAATTGAAATAAAGAACCCCAACACTTCACTAAGTAATGATAAGTATAATAAATATGAAAATGCGTCCCAATACTGAAGGGTTAAGGAACGAACACGAAAAACTACAAAAACTTATAAATCAACTACAACATGAACACGAAAAAATACAACATAAAACAAAACAAACCAAAAAAAAACATACACATAACAAAAAAAATAACACTAACAGAAACAGTAATAACCACCACCACCACCACCACCACCATCACTACCATAACAAGACTACCTGTTCATGCTTCACAGGTGAGATTACTGGGTTACGTGCAGGTGTGTGGGGTAATCAGAGCAGGCAGAGAAAGGAGTTACCTGTTACCTGATACCTGCACATTGCGGTCATTCCTAGTTATCTGCTTATTAGCTGAGTCGATTTACGGTCACAGAGAGAGAGAGAGAGAGAGAGAGAGAGAGAGAGAGAGAGAGAGAGAGAGAGAGAGAGAGAGAGAGAGAGAGAGAGAGAGAGAGAGCCAGCCACACCATCCTCTTTATTGTGAAAGTAAAACGAGAAAGAAAGACCAAGATAAGAGAAACTGAAATTTAAAAAGCTAAAAAAAAAAAAAGAAAGAGAAAGAGAGAAAAAAGATCATATAAAACAAGATGAACAAGAGCAAACCCAAAATCAAACACTAAGTTATAAAATTGACCACAAACTCACTTGAACTATAAGAAATACCACACAAATCATCCCTTTAAAACTGTGAAGCAATAATATAACACCAGCAGTCCTCTAGGTGGCTCTTGTAACGTTGCAGATAATTACTTAACCACACACCTGATGGTAAACGACATACCCTGGACTAATACAGAGTGAATAATTACCAATTGAACCTCACCCACTTGTGCCTGCCCGCTTGTAATCATAGTGTAATGGTCATTGGGGATTAATTTGGTGTGATTAGATATTTATTACATCATGGCAGGGAATATTATGGATTTGAGCAGTGACAGTGAGATTATGAAGTAAGTAGCTGATTGAATATAATACAGTGAGAAGAACCAATAAAGTTCTTATTGAAACTAAAAAATGGACAGAGAAGTATATGAAAAAAAACTATGGAAGAGAAAGAATACCACATATAGAGAGAAATATATAACAATAAGTTCCTGTATAGATTATTAAATAGGGAAGTAGAAAAAATTCTAAGGAAATTAGTATATTGAGAGAAAAATGGCTATAGAAGAGGATAGCATTAGTTCGGAAAGAAATTTTACATTAAAAATTAATTCCTAAAAAGAAAAAGAAACGAGTGAAAAGCTGAATCTGGATAACTCTTGAAGTATCCGTCTGAATGATTAAAAAAAAAAAAAATCATGCTCATTACAAAATCTGAACTGAAAGATTAAAATAGAATACTAGCATTAATTCAAGAGAGTTACAGTAGCAACAAAGTAATACGTGAACAAAAAGACTTTACGAGTACTAGATGAAAGCTAGTATTGATATAATGTAAAACGGTGCGAAGCATGACCAATTTTAAAAGAATTTATACGTTTTGTTTTCTGTACAATCATCTCAACTTGATAAAACTAACATTAAAAGATTTTGCAGGTACCGGATGAGAAGCACAATTAATAATAATAAAAAAAAAAAAAACATACAGAAGCGAATACTTAAAAAGTGGGAATCATAAATATTTCAACGTTCATTTATCAAAGGTAACCGCGGTATTAAGACAACTCGTGGTTACACGGTTATAAACGTGTGTTGATAAAAAGCATATAAAAAGAAGAAAATAGACAAAAAAATTCTAATGGCTTAATTTCGAAGCTCAATAAACCATGAAGGAAACTAGTATTCACAGTGTGCCGACTACGAAAGAATATAGCAGATCATAAATAGGGTACTGAGAAAGGGCAAAAACTGAATATGTGATGAAAACAATGGGTAAAAAGTAATCTCTGATTTTCAAAATTCAGTACAAAGAGTCTAATATTATCGGTCCGCTCCACACACAACATAGTGATTTACAAATAACGATGAAACTAGGAATAAAGTAAGAATTGATATATATATATATATATATATATATATATATATATATATATATATATATATATATATATATATATATATATATATATATATTGCAAAATACTGAATTCTCATAATGCTTTCATATTGTGTAATGCCAACACTCTTTATATATGTAAGCTTTCCTTACAATATATTTATTTTTTGCCTATTTATACATTTATGTCTAAGACTTTGATTAAAATTATTCAACATTCTACTTTAAGTGATTGAAGGTTTTTTTTTTTTTCCCTATTCTTTATGAAGGACGTATGTAAAGGTGCATGTAGCTGAGTGTAGAAAAAGAGAGTTAGTTATCTTTAGCGAGTAGGCTGTGACTGCGTCTGTGTTGCGAGACACAAAGGGAAACGTTCAGTGAGGTCACACAGCTGCCTTTGATAACTTCACAGCACTCCCTGAACCAGTGCTGTTAGGCCTCACTGGGAATAATTATCGTTCCGGCAGGTGTTTACTGCTTCCTCCAATCTGCAAAATGCTTTTATCATATTATCTATTAGTTAATATACAGTAACCAGTCCATGTTTGTGCCGGATTTCGGCACGAAAGATGGATAGATAGATAGATAGATAGAGAGAGAGAGAGAGAGAGAGAGAGAGAGAGAGAGAGAGAGAGAGAGAGAGAGAGAGAGAGAGAGAGAGAGAGAGAGAGAGGAGGGGGGGAGGACAAGAGACAAGACACTGAGACCTCCTCCCACACTCTTGGTTTTATTTGCTTCATTAATTGCAGCAAAAATGTGGCTGCCATCATCCTTCCCTCCACCCCTCCCTCTTTCCCTCCATCCCTCGAGAGATTTCTTTTCGTGTGTCCTCCAAGCTTTTGTCAAGCAGCGTAATGTTTCCATAATGAAGGCCACAGAGTTATCTGTCAGAACTCTTACTGCCTCGTGTACATCACCGCACACACACACACACACACACACACACACACACACACACGGTAGACACACAGTAACTCCTGCTATATAAGTCAGCAAGGCAGGGGGGGGCAGGGAGTCGCCCGCCCTATGACGTCACAGCTGATGACGTCACAGCTGATGACGTCACAGCTCAATATTTACGTAGCGCAAACCATTTTGAAAATGACCCCTCGATAAAACGATGACAGATCAATCTATTGCCTCTGTTTCGACGCGATAAATAGGATAACTAATTCCCAAAGTACAAACACTCTCCTAGCAACACCAATTCTGAAGAAATTCTACGGGAAAAAAACGGTTTTGTGAAAATGTGACACTTTTGACCACTCGTTAAATACCCACTAACTGCCACTTCAGCGGAACCAAAACCCATTTCAAGACAATCGATCAATTATTCTTCATTGTTTTAAACACTTTGGAGTGATTTAGAGGCGGAAATAAACTGTTGAGAGGCCGATGATGAAGTTTTTAATGTAACTTTGACACCTCCGAATAACACGGTTCCTCTCCACTCACTTTACTGAACTGACGACACACAACATCATGGTATATGAACTATCTTTTGCCATTAATAACAACTTGATACAACCTCTAATAAAAAAGTGCATTGGGCGTTGCAAGAAATTTAGCCCAAAAATGCCTCCTTATTTACCCCCCCAATACCGCCCACCACAGCTACCTCCACCACACACACGCACGCAAATCACTCCAAACACGCCACAGTACTCATAAAAAGCCTTAAATGTGACTATTGATCCCAAATAAGCAGTCCAAAGGAATACAAAGGAATACAAAGGAATACAAAGGAAGACAAACAGCAACAAACCCTGAGGTCCTTACTGGGCTGTCTGAAACTACTTACTAACTATCAGAGGAGGAAGAGGAGGAGGAGAGGGGAGAATGTGGGAGAAAGAAAAAGGAAATGGTCGAGGTAAGGGAAGGGTGAAAGGAGGAGATTCAGGTGAAGGGAAGGTTTGGGTGACTAAGAGAGGATGTGGACAGTCTTAGGAGGAGGAGGAGGAGGAGGAGGAGGAGGAGGAGGAGGAGGAGGCTAGAGTATTGAGCGGGTGGTGATGGGACCAAGATAACTTCGACCACTAATGAAGAATCCATGTCGCCTCTCTAAGATGTCCTCCTCCTCCTCCTCCTCCTCCTCCTCCTCCTCCTCCTCCTAGCCAC
>CM035214.1:11872492-11915344 GCA_020233015.1 Callinectes sapidus | reverse complement strand
GGTCTGCTAACTTCTCTGCTGGTGCGTAGTGCATGTGAGAGGTGATGGGATGGGAATTCTGGGCTCTTATTAACAGAGATTCTTAACTATGTAACTTTTTAACTTTTTCTTACACCAATTGCTAGTCTTGAAATCCATCTTAACCTTCAGAAACTGGTGGTGTACTTGAGCCATTATATCATCAGCAGTAAATTTGAAGCTGGCCTAAGTACAATATCAATTTCAGGAAAATTTTCAGGATCAATAATCAGAATAGAGATGAAAATAATGAGCTGAAGCTTGAAAAAGTTAGATTTGAGAAAGAGATGGGAAGGAATTAATTCTTTCATAGACTGATAGATGAATGGAACAGACTCATTGATCAAGCTATTAGTGTTAAGTCATTAAAGTTTTAAAAAGATCACACAAAATTATAGACAGGGGTGATATATGGAAACAGGTGGATATATTTCAAATAGGGACTGCCACATGTAAGCCTAAAGACTTCTTGCAGCTTCCCTTATTTCCCTCCTTGTATTTCAATGTTTATTTATTTCCTGCAGACTGTCCCTCACTGGTTGCTGGGGAGGGTGCCATTGCCTCCTCCAGGGACACCTCCTTCGGCAGCGTGGTGACCTTCACGTGTCCGGTGGGGCAGGAGTTCGCCAACAACCGCTCCTCCATCATGACCACCTGCCAGCCGGGCGGATCCTGGTCCATTGACTACATCCCAAAGTGTCAAGGTGAGGGAGGCTGGGATGGGCTACTGTTGATGTGGATGGTGATGTGTTTGGGTGGTGTATGGTGATAAGATGTGTGTGTGAAAGAGAGAGAGAGAGAGAGAGAGAGAGAGAGAGAGAGAGAGAGAGAGAGAGAGAGAGAGAGAGAGAGAGAGAGACGAGAGAGAGAGAGAGAGAGAGAGAGAGAGAGAGAGAGAGAGAGAGAGAGAGAGAGAGAAGAGAGAGAGAGAGAGAGAGAGAGAGAGAGAGAGAGAGAGAGAGAGAGAGAGAGAGAAGAAAATTACAACTTTCAGAATTAAAGAATACAAGAAAATGGTAAGTTTAACTGGAGTGGAATTTGAAGATTGCATGAAGACTAGAGAGAGAGAGAGAGAGAGAGAGAGAGAGAGAGAGAGAGAGAGAGAGAGAGAGAGAGAGAGAGAGAGAGAGAGAGAACTCACCATTACCACCTCCCACACTAACACTTACCTAACCTAACCCAAACAGTGGTGTACTGCGGACCGGTACCTCAGATCGATAACGGCTTCAGCATCGGTGCCACCAATGTCACCTACGAGGGCCGAGCCACCTACCAGTGCTATGCTGGCTTTGGCTTCCTCAGCGGCCAGCCCACCGAGTCCGTCATGTGCACAGAGAAGGGACACTGGGAGAGGCTGCCGGAATGCATGGGTGAGTCTTTTTCCAGCATCTGTGTGGCTCAAAGATTCTGAATTGTGGTGTTACTGCCCATATGCCTTGCTCTCCCACCATGACAACCTCCCAGGGCCACAGTGACAACTAGCTGGGTTTTCAAGACAGGTTCTCCTTTTGACAAACCAGAAATCTTGCCAATCCATTAGAATACCCTTGAATACATGATTATCTTCAATTAGAGCCTTTAGAAAGCAGTGATGGTGAGAGAACAAAGCATTTTAGAATAAGGATAAGTCTTTAAACCAAAGTTATCAATTGTATCTCGTTTTTTATATTTTATATGAAGTGTTAAGTGATTTTACTAGTTGTAAAGTATATGTATGTAATAATCCTTCATCTTCAGAGTCAGTAGATAGTTTTTATTGGATGAGGATGAGAGGTAGTAATAGATAGATATTGATAAAGGGATTACTATGTGTAGGCCGGATGGCTTCTCACAAGTTCTCTTATTTTCTCTTGTTGTTATATTCTCCTAACATTTTCCTTTCCCATTCCTCGTCAATACAGCCTCCCAGTGCCCACCGCTCCCTGAAACACCTCACGCTGAGCCAAAGATCCTCAATGGAGGCGGCCGCAGCTATGGCACAGTGGTGAGGTTTGAGTGTGAGCCGGGATACTATCGCACCGGCCTGCCTGTTATCCACTGCATGACCAACGGCTCCTGGTCTGGCGAGGTTCCCACTTGCTCCAGGATCAGGTGCCACCAGTTCCCAGAGGTGAGTGAGTGACTGGGCCTCATGGTCTTGCTGATGATTGTTGCTGGGCTGCTGTTGTTCCAGTTATTTGTTTCTTATTATTTATCATTGTTTTTGGAATGATTGTTACAATTACTTGTTTATTTATTTCATGTGTGTTTATTTCTTAATCAGAATGCATTGAAGTATTAAGAGTTATACTTGTGGGTGTATTTGGTCTACCTACTCCACACACCACCACTCACCACTCCCATTTCTCCACAGATTGCCAATGGGTTTGTGACTGATTTGTCCAGGGATTACTACTTTGGGAACGAGGCGCGAGTCCAGTGTCACCGAGGGTACCGCCTGATGGGCTCTGCTACCATCAAGTGTGGCCCAGAGCAACAATTCATCAACCTGCCCACATGTCAAGGTGATTAGTACTTACTGTTTGATGTTTTCTATTAGTTTATTGAGGTGCCTACATGTTAAGGTGATTAGTATATGCACCTAGCTTGTTATTCTTCTTCATTAATTCATCAGTTGTATGTATGTTAAAGTGTGATTAGTGCATACTGTTTCATATTCTTTATTAGATCATTAAGCTGCGTTGTATGTAAGTTTCAAAGTTTGCTATTCTTCTTTGTTGAGACTAAATGCTTGAAAGTAATATTAGCCATGCACTTTAATGTCACTCTGCAGAACCATAAATACAGATGAAAAATGTGTTTGAATTCTTGCTAGTTGTTTAATACTTTTGTGTACTTCATCATCACATATTGTTTGTTATGCAGACATCAATGAGTGTGAAACTGCCCAGTGTGATGCTGCCTCCACTGAGTGTCACAACAGCCCCGGCGCCTTCTCCTGCAAGTGCAAGGATGGCTTCAGACCAAACCTGGACTGTCGGCCAAGGGGAGACCTGGGTGTGTCTGATGGCGGGATTCCTGATAATGCCATATTTGTGTCCTCAACAGCTGCTGGCTATGAAAAGAATGTGAGTCTTATTGTATGTGTCTGTTTGTGTGTTTGTGCATTGGAGTGGAAAGAGAGTGCTGCTGGATGGAGAGACATACTGCCCTTGTCATTGTTCTTGCTTCATACCCTCATTCACTTCCCTCCCTCCACAGACGGTTCGCCTCAACTCTCAGCTGGGATGGTGTGGCGCTGTGCCGGTGCCAGGCCGTAACTGGGTCATGGTGGATCTCCGTGTGCCTACCGTCATCATTGGCTTCCGCACGCAGCCTGTGGACCGTCCTGAGGGCAAGATTGCCTTTGCTAAGTCCATTCGTCTGCAGTACACAGATGACCTCACTGACGTGTTCCGTGAGTACACCAACAATGACGGCTCCCCCGTTGAGTTCCGCATCACCTCCGGTGCCTCCCTCTCGGTGGTCAACCTGCCCACACCTGTCGAGGCACGCTACATCCGCCTCAACATTGCCGACTATGACGAAGCTCCGTGCCTGAAGTTTGAACTGATGGGATGTGCTCGCCAAGACTGCACCGACATCAACGAGTGTGGGGAGAACAACGGCGGCTGTGACCAGCGCTGCATCAACTCCCCGGGATCCTTCTCCTGCCTGTGTAATTTGGGCTATGAGCTCTTTACAGAAAATGGCACCTCAGGATTCCACGTTGAGCAGTCTGAGTCTGGTCTGAGGGATGGTGACCGCTACCAGCTGAATAAGACCTGTGTGCGCAAGATGTGCCCAACGCTGACCTCACCAGAGAATGGCGTTCTGCTGGATACTCGCAAAATGTTCCACTATGGTGATGTGGTCAGCTTCCAGTGTAACTTTGGATATGTGATGGTGGGAACGGACACACTGGTCTGTACCAGCAATGGCATTTGGAATGGCACTTTGCCAGAGTGCCGCTATGCAAGCTGTGAGCTCCTGCCTGATGACCCTGCCCAAGGGCTCAGTCTTGAAGGTGGCGATGCAGAGACCTCTCTCGTGCCCTTCATGCAGAATGTCACTGTGACCTGTGGTGCCGAGGGCCGTCCGTCGAGAGACACCCTCACTGCTGGTTTCCGTCAGTGTGTGTACGACCCTCTGACTGGCAGAACTGACTACTGGCTGTCTGGCGTCATTCCAGAGTGTCCCCGTGTGGACTGTGGAGAACCCGCTGAGACTCCTGGTGCCACATATGGCTTTACTCTGGACACACAGTTCCAGTCTTCTTTCTTCTTTGGGTGTGAGGAGACCTTCAGTCTGGCGGGCCAGACAAGCCTCAATGACAATGCTGTGCGCTGCCAAGATGACTCCACCTGGGACTTTGGTGACCTGCGCTGTGAGGGGCCTGTCTGCTCTGACCCAGGCCACCCTCCTGAGGGTGTACAGATTGCCACCAGCTATGAGCAAGGTTCCAAGGTGAGCTTCCAGTGCACTCGGCAAGGTTACATCCCCATCACGGACGACCCCATCACCTGCGTGCGGGAGCCCGAGTGCCGCGTGGTGGCACCCATTGGCATTACTTCAGGCAAGATCCCAGCATCAGCCATCAACGCCACCTCACAGCGAGTGAACTATGAGGCTTTCAACATCCGCCTCAACTCTGCCACAGGCTGGTGTGGACAGCAGGAAGCTTTCACTTATGTGGCTGTGGATCTTGGTGTGGTGCACCGCATCAAGGCCATGCTGGTGAAGGGTGTTATCACCAATGATGTTGTGGGGCGACCCACTGAGATTCGTTTCTTCTACAAGGAGAATGATGCAGACAACTACATTGTGTATTACCCGAACTTCAACCTGACAGCACGTGACCCTGGCAACTATGGTGAACTGGCCATGATCACACTGCCCACCGTGGTGAAGGCACGCTTTGTTATCTTGGGCATCGTGAGTTACGACAAGAACCCTTGCCTCAAGTTTGAGTTGATGGGCTGCCAGGATGAGCCCCCGAGCCAGCGCCTTCTCGGCTACGACATGGGATACCCGTGGTGCGTTGATAATGAGCCACCACAGTTTGCTGATTGTCCCATTAACCCCATTGTGGTACGGAAGAATGTGGATGGCTATAAGGCTGTCAATTTCACAGTGCCCACTGCCTTTGATAACTCTGGTAGCATTGCTAGAACTGAAGTTCGCCCTGCTGGATTTACACTACCAAGGTTTGTTCTTGAGGATATGATGGTGGAGTATCTTGCCTTTGACTTTGATGGAAACGTTGCCATTTGTCAGATCAACATCACGGTGCTGGATGATACCCCACCTGCCCTCACCTGTCCACAGAGCTATGTCATTGAGCTGGTGGAGCAGCAGGAGAACTATCGAGTCAATTTTAACTCATCCATCACTCTAGCCAGTGTCAACGCGAGCGACAACAGTGGCGAATACCAGCTTCAGGTGCGACCCGAGGTGGCCCTGATCAGAGTGGGCGGCTACGAGAATGTCAGTGTTATTGCCACAGATCCATCAGGCAATACAGCCGCCTGCAGCTTCCAGGTGGCTGTGCAAGCCACAGCTTGTGTTGAGTGGGAACTGAAACCACCAGCTAATGGACGACTGAACTGTGCCCCAGACTTAGGGGAGGGTGTGGAGTGTGTGGCCACCTGTGACTCAGGCTTCAGGTTCACTGACAACATGCCCTCTAAGACTTTCACTTGCAAACAAGACCTGTCGTGGCAGCCGACCCGCGTTGTGCCAGACTGTGTCAGTGAAAACACACAACAGGCAAACTATGATGTGGTGGCTGACGTGACGTACCGTGCCAACGGGGCCGTGCAGCCCACCTGTCTGCCTCAGTACAAGTCCCTACTTGAGCAGTACTATGAGAGCCTCAACGGGGTACTTTCTGGTAGGTGTTCTGCTGCCTTCAATGTGGCAATTGACCTCGTGTTCCAAGACACACGTCTGGACCTGACTGAGGAGAATGTGGTCTCTGTAGAGTATGTGGTGCGCCTCACACCAGAGGTGAATCAGAAGGAGCTGTATGACCTGTGTGGCTCTACACTGTCCCTCATCTTTGATCTTAGTGTGCCATCCACCTCAGCTGTCATTGAACCGCTCCTCAGTCTGTCCTCTGCCGGCAACGCCTGCCCACCCATGCGTGCCCTCAACTCCAATGTGACTCGCGGCTTCACCTGCAATGTTGGCGAGGTGCTCAACACAGAGACCACTGTGGTACCCCGCTGCCTGCACTGCCCTGCAGGAACCTATGCACCAAGGAATGAGGGGATGTGCTCCCCATGCAAGCGAGGATTCTACCAGGATGAAAGCCGCCAGGGTTCTTGCAAGCAGTGCCCACCTGGCACCTACACACGTCATGAAGGCAGCAAAGCCCTGTTGGACTGTGTGCCTGTTTGTGGATATGGAACCTACTCCCCTACTGGCCTGGTGCCATGTCTCAACTGTCCCCACAACTCCTACACAGAGACACCCCCTGTGGATGGGTTCAAGGAATGTAAGGCCTGTCCCCCCGAAACTTTCACTTACTCCGCTGCCACTTCCTCACAGCAACTGTGCCGCCGCAAGTGCCGCCCTGGCTCTTACTCTGACACCGGCCTGGAGCCCTGTGCCCTCTGCCCTGTCAACTTCTACCAGCCCTTTGAAGGCCGTACCACCTGCCTGGAGTGTGAGACTGGCAACCGCACTGTGAACGCCGGCTCAACCACCCCTCGTGACTGTCAGCCCGTCACCTGCACAGAGGGCACCTGCCAGAATGGCGGAGTGTGTCTGGCACGACAGCACCAGGTGCAGTGCTACTGTCCAGCTGGCTTCACCGGAAGGTTCTGTGAGGTAGATGTGAATGAGTGTGCCTCAAGGCCATGCTACAATGGTGGCACCTGTGTTGACCTGCCACAGGGCTACCGCTGTGACTGTTCACCCAGCTACACTGGCCAGCAGTGCCAGGAAGAAGAGACTGACTGCATGGAGGACGCCTGTCCCGCCCGTGCCATGTGCAAGGATAACCCCGGCAGGAACTCATACGAGTGCCTCTGTCGCTCTGGTTACACAGGCCCTGCCTGCAACGTCACTGTCGACCCATGCATGGAGAGTGGTAATCCATGTGCCAATGATGCCATCTGTGTGCCACTAGAGCAGGGCCGCTTCCGCTGCCAGTGCCAACCTGGCTGGGAGGGTCGTCTCTGTGAGACCAACATTGATGACTGTGCTGATGTTCCATGTCTGCTTGATGCCAACTGCACTGACCTCGTGCACGACTTCCGCTGCGACTGTCCCACTGGCTTCACCGGCAAGCGGTGCCACATCAAGGTGGACCTGTGCCAGCCTTCTCCTTGTGCTAACGGCATTTGTGTCGATCGATTCTTTGAGCACGAGTGCATCTGTCACCCGGGCTGGTCAGGCGAGGAGTGCGACATCAATGATGATGAGTGCGCCTCCAACCCCTGCATGAATGGTGGCCAGTGTCTGGATGAGGTGGATGGCTTCCGCTGTGCCTGTGATACTGGTTACACTGGCAGCACCTGCCAGCACACCATTGATGACTGTGCTTCTGACCCCTGCCAGAATGGCGGCACCTGTGTGGATGAGCTGGACGGCTTCACCTGTGAGTGTCGACCAGGCTTCGTGGGCTTGCAGTGTGAGGCTTCCATCGATGAGTGCATCAGCAATCCCTGCAATCCTGAGGGCACTGCCAAGTGTCTTGATCTGGACAACATGTTCCGCTGCCGCTGCAACCCAGGCTATGAGGGAGAATTCTGCGAGCACAACATCGATGAATGTTCCTCCAACCCGTGCTTGAACGGCGCCGTCTGCCTTGACGGGGTGAATGACTTCTCGTGCACCTGTAAGGCAGGCTGGACCGGAAAGCGATGTGAGAATGACATTGGCGGTTGCGACGGCCTGCCGTGCCTCAATGCTGCCCAGTGCATCAACCTGTTCCAGGACTACTTCTGTGTCTGTCCCTCCGGCACTGATGGCAAGCGGTGCCAGGTGACTCCTGAACGCTGCGTGGGTAACCCCTGCATGAACGGCGCCTCGTGCCAGGACTATGGCTCTGGCCTGAACTGCACCTGCTCCAGGGACTACACCGGTGTGGGCTGCCAGTATGAGTTTGATGCCTGCGAGGCCGGACTGTGCCAGAATGGTGCCACCTGTGTGGACCGTGGTGCTGGGTATGAATGTGTGTGTCCTCCAGGATACACAGGCACCCACTGTGATCAGGACATCATGGACTGCACCCAGACATCCTGCCCACCAGGAGCAACCTGCATTGATCTCACAAATGACTTCTACTGCAAGTGTCCCTTCAACCTCACTGGTGAGGACTGCAGGAAAGTCATTAATATTGACTATGAACTTTACATCAATGATGAGAGCAAAGCTTCCAGTGCATCCCTGGCCACGCCCTTCGAGCTGGGTGAACCCACCTCCTTCACTCTGGCCTTCTGGGTACAGTTTGCTGTCCAGGATGATCTCGGCACCATCTTCACGCTCTACTCTGTCTCGTAAGTCTAGAAGAGAACTGCAGTTGTTGTGTGTACTGTGGATTGGAAATTATTTTTAGAAATAATCCATTCATGTTATAGGTAAACACTGCAGTGCAGCTGAAAGATAGAGTGATCAAGAGAAATAAAGCACATGATCATTTAGTTTTTTCTTGATATAGGATGTAATTACTTAGTTTCCTTGATATACTTTGCATAATATGTATGTGTTGATGGTTTCCTTTGACCTCACCATGCCTCTCCTTCCCCCTCACAGGAGCCCCTACGTGCCCACCAACAGGCGGGTGATGCTTCAGGCCACCAACACCGGCATAGCGATAGAGTTCTTTGAGGACATCAAGGAGTTTGTGACGTACCGCACCAACATCCCGGTGAATGACGGCCAGTGGCATCACGTGGCACTGGTGTGGGATGGCATGGCCGGCACCATCACGCTGACCACTGATGCTGTGGTGGTGGCTCAGGTGGAAGACTTTGGTCAAGGTCGCCATCTGCCCATGTTGTGAGTACCTACAGTGTGTGTGTTCATAAGATATCTAATTCATTGTTTATGTGGAACACTCTGGGAATCAAGAGATGTAGAGGCCTCAGGTAAAAGTGCCATCAGTGAACAAGATTGGTTATCTGCTTCTCTTATATTTTGCTATGGCTGCAGCTCCCTCATACTTGTGATTTGTTCTGCAGTGGCTGGGTCACACTCGGATCAGTGGAATCTGAATTTAGTGGCTACAAGAATGAGCGAGGCTTCCATGGACGCATTGCTCGCCTCAATGCTTGGAACAGACCACTGGACTTCAGAGCAGAAATTCCGAAGATGGTATGTGTGTATGTGTGTGTGTGTGTGTCTGTGTGTGTGTGTGTGTGTGTGTGTGTGTTGGGAAGAGTGGAGACACAAAGCAATAACAAGCAACAAATCCTTACCATGACATTCACTGCTGCCCTTCACAGGTTCGCTCCTGCATGAACTCTCCTGTGATGTTTGATGGCCTGCTGCTGCGCTGGTCTGGCTACGACAAGGTGAAAGGCAACGTGGAGCGCATTGGACCGTCCACCTGCGGCCAGTATGTGTGTCCGCCGGGCTACACCAGGGACTGCATGGTGCTGGAGAGGGACAAGACACCACCCCGCGTTGACCACTGCCCTGGCGACATGTGGGTCATCACTCACAATGGCTCGGCTGTGGTGGACTGGGACGAGCCACTCTTCACTGACAACATTGGCGTCACAAACCACCTTGACAAATCTGGCTACTCTCCAGGACAGGTGAGTGTTGTTCTGCCACACTTCACTCTTTATTTGCATTCTGTTATTGCACACCTCAGTATCCTCAACTATGTGAGTTTTCATGTATTATAATTGTACTTAGAAATATTTAATCATCAGTACCATTAAAGCGTCCAATTTCCCATATCTCACTGACTCTCATGATCACCTTCAGGCCTTTTCTTTGGTACCTACAATGTGTCTTGTATTCTAATTGTGCCTACAAATACACCAGGACATCATTAAGGCTTCTAATTTCCCACATCTCACCTGACTCTCTTGACTGTCACCTTCAGGCCTTCTCCTGGGGCACCTATGATGTGGCCAGAGTGGCTTACGATGCTGCAGGAAACGCCGGCACTTGCTACTTCAAAGTGTATGTGTTGGAGGACTTCTGCCCCAAACTAGAGGATCCTGTGGGTGGCATCCAGCGCTGCACGGACTGGGGCCCCGGTGGCAGGTTCAAGGTGTGCAAGATTGAGTGTAATGAAGGACTCAAGTTCTCCACTGAGGTAAGAAAGAGAATTTAATTTACTCTTTGCATGTATAGTTATCAGTATTTGTTTCTACATTATTGTTAGTTTATGTATTTTAGTTTATTTGCTTGGATTTGTTTCTTGTTTTTTTAGCTACCACTGTTCTCATCTCTGTGTCACCCTATTTTCATATTTGTATTTTTGTTTTTATGATAAGAGTTTTCTCTGAGTTCTCTTTTTTCTACTTTTATGAACATTTACTTATATATTAAAGTAGGGCATACCTTATAAGTATCTTCTCTCTCTCTCTCTCTCTCTCTCTCTCTCTCTCTCTCTCTCCCCTTTCCTTTGCTTTCTCCTCTTCTTCTACATGTCATTACTAACACACTCTCTACAGGTACCAGACTTCTATACGTGTGGCGCTGAGGGCTTCTGGCGACCCACAGAGGACCCCACTGCCCAGATGGTGTACCCTGCCTGTGCCCCCTCCACCCCTGCCCAGAGGGTCTTCAACATCAACATGCAGTTCCCATCATCCGTCATTTGCAACGCCGCTGGCCAGAATGTGCTCAGTGAGAGAATCAGACATGTGAGTATTAAATATTGGATAAGTATAGTATTTCCTGGAGTACACCTGCTACAATTAATGAAAGAATATGTTTTTTCTTGTGGAAAGCAATTCAGTCACACTTCCCTGCATTTCAAAGATCATCAACCAACCATTTTCTTGAATCTGTCTTAATTTCTGACTCCCTCTTCCTCCTCAGGCTCTCAACAAACTCAACTCTCGGTGGAACTTCTGTACTGACACCACGGCCTCCAGCGGAAAGTGCAATGGTCTGGATGTCTTGGTGGACTGCTCCAGGAGGAACAGAATCGCTCGGGAAGCAGAGCCAGAGAGGCAGAAGCGCCAGGCTGCCCCAGAGACAGATGACGTGTATGAGGTCAAGATTACCTTCCCCTCAGTCAAGTAAGTTTTCATAAGGATGTGTGTGTTTGTGAGCAGCTCATGATTAAAATCTGTCTGTTTTTATCTTTCTTTTGAACATCTACATCAGTTTGTCTCTGTAATGAATGTTAACTCACTTTACATTACTGAGTCTTTTGTCTTTTGATAGTTTTCATTGGAAGTGTCTTCTTGCCTTGACTCCTGCCAAGGACCTCCTTTCTTTACCTCCAGTGGAAGTCTAACTTTCTCTTTGCTATGAGAAAACTTAATTTGTTGATCTAAATTGTCATTGACCAACTTTCAATATCTGATTATGGTGAACTTATTTTTAATTTTGTAGAAGGAAAGTAACATCCATAAGTCATATAATAGTGACTTGTTTCAATGTGGGATGATTTATTGACTTCATTTGACAGGCACAGAAAAATGATAATTGACTACATGTCTTCATAGAATTACCAGTGTGTCTTATATCAGAGACATTTTAGTGCTTTTTCAAATGATTAAATGCATTTCAGCAAACACCAAAAACTAAATTCCCCAGCCACTGCCTTAAACACATCACCACCACCACCACCACCACCACCACCACCACCACCACCAGCGCATCCTAGCATGACACAACCATGATTCCAAGCCACACTAAACTCAAACACAGCATGATTTATTTGCACATTAATAGAGAGAGAGAGAGAGAGAGAGAGAGAGAGAGAGAGAGAGAGAGAGAGAGAGAGAGAGCGAAACACATAAACAACCCACTCAAAACAAAGATGAACGATGCAGTCACAGAAAACCCCTTGACCTTGACTTTCTCCTTTGACCTGACCTGACCTTCCCCCAGTGAGGAGCGCCAGAAGAGGGACACAGATCAGGCTTACCAGT
Organism: Callinectes sapidus; assembly: GCA_020233015.1. Taxonomy (NCBI): domain Eukaryota; kingdom Metazoa; phylum Arthropoda; class Malacostraca; order Decapoda; family Portunidae; genus Callinectes; species Callinectes sapidus. The sequence continues at coordinate 11,903,270 of CM035214.1, read as the reverse complement.
ATAACCTGAGAGTGTCCTTCCAGTCCAAGAAGTAAGAGTTGCGGTGTCCCATAAATAAAGAAGCGAAATAAACAAAAGCACCTCCACTAACTAGCCTGTAATAGCCACCTAGACTGTACCATATAACTAGCATCTTAAATTTTTAGTCGGTTTTTTGCTCACATTAGCCATCTCACCATAGCATAGATACCTTGATATTTTTTTTAATCTAGTACATGTAAAGATATTAGTGGTTATTTTATGGTGTTGTGGTTTATAGATATTATTTTTATTATTGTGTTTATAAAGTGCAGTATGTGTAGATCTTATCTTAGTTTTCTTCCTTGGATTTTTATGATTTTGGTTTGACTTTTTTTTTTTATCTTTTGATTTTTTGACATTATAGTACTGTTGCTATTAAAAGATTGCTTTGCTTTCACTGGAACTTAGCACTTTACATTGCTGTGGTGCTGGGAGGTGGTGCTTCAGTCCTAGATCCTGCTTAGTTGATGACATATCCTGCTCAGGGAAGGATGTGATAGAATAGATAAATAGAAGTATAAGCTGAACCACTTAACTGAGAAATGTATTGAAAAGCTGGTGATGGAGAAGAAATGTGAAAAAAAGTATCTAATAATATGCTACGTTGATAGAAAGGCATTATAGAAGCGCTGGGTGATTGATGAGTGATGGAAGGGATGAGGGTTATCTCAGTGCATCAGGAACCTATTGCTTGAGAAGTATTTGGAGGGAAGTGGTGAGAGACTAAAAATGTATATAGATAGGTAAATAGACTCTCAGATAATCAACAAGGGATTCTTTGCAGCACTGTAGAAAAAAACTAGAGGAAAGCAAAAGGAGTCAAAAGAAGTGGGGAAGTAGATGGAGAGAAAATATCAAAAGTTGGGGAAGATAGTGATAGACCAAAGATGTATATAAAGAGGTAGATAAACGTTCAGATAATCAACAAGGGATTCTTAGCAGTACTATAGAAAGACAACCAGAGGAAAGCAAAAGAAGTAGTGAAGTAAATTGAGAAAGGATTGGAAGTTAAGCTATAGTGGCCTGGAATAGATAAGCACAAGATGAGATGAGTAAAGAAGGTTGAGTTGTCATCATGCAGTAATCATAGAGGTTGATGATGGCAATAGTCACAGTGTATTGTGATTGATAGTTCAAAGCCAATATAGTTATTACACCTTCATCAGCTGCCAGCCCTTCAATGTGGTTGTGATGGCCACCAGTCTATACCTCTCCCTGCTAGGTGAGGTGAAGGTGAAAGGTGGTGAGGTGTACAATATTGGGCTTGTGTTGTGTGGTGTGTGTGGTGCTGCCTGCAGGTGCTGAGTGGCCTACATACTGGTCTGAGTGGAGTGCTTGCTGAACTTTTTGCTGCTATGTGAAGTGAACGCCCTCCTCTTCCCTCCCACCAGCCTTTCTTCCTTCTGTCCGCTACACACTCATAAAGCTTACATTTTATATGCAATAATTAACACAAACCTATTTACAATCATACTTACAGTTACAATTAAGCTTGTCACTAGGTAGTATTTTGAACTGAATATATAATCATTGTTACCAGAACACATTACATTCAGACAAGCTTCTATGCTACCTCTTAAAGTCTTGAAACAAAATTTGTGGAAGAATTTTGTTGAACAAATGTAAATGGAGTAGTACCATAACAAATTAATGTTTTGGGGGTTTTATAATTTTTTATGTGAGAAAGTTGTTATTTTTATTAATTTGATTTTATCTTGCCTCCCTCCTCATCGCTGCACAGTGACCCAATCTCTACCACGGATGACCAGTTAGAGTCTACAGTGAGGCAGGTGATTGAGTCCATCATTCTGGAGGAAGATCAGTTTGATGTGCGGGACGCCTTGCCCAATGTGGTGCCCGACCCGTCCTCCCTCCTGCTGAAGTCTGAGTACTCCTGTCCTGTTGGAAAGGTGAGTATGGGTCTGGATGTCTGTTGTTCCTGTTTTGAAGCAGCTTTCTATGATATCATGTTTACAATATTCATGTTACTGGTATAGTTAAACAAATACAGTTTGCTGCTGCCGTGCTTGTGTCATCTTGGGATGCCAGAGTATTTCCTAACAGAGTGTGTTTTGCCACAGGTTGTGGTAGGCAGTGAGTGTGTGGACTGTGCCACTGGATCTTACTACAAGCTGGAGACAAGACAATGTGTGCCTTGTGAACTAGGCTCATACCAAAATGAGATTGGACAGGTGGCATGCAAGCCCTGCCCACAAATTGCTGGTCGTGGCGGCGTCACCAAGAACACTGGTGCTCGCTCCGTGGGTGAGTGCCAGGAGCGCTGTGCTGCAGGAAGGTACTTTGATGAGGAGATTGGTGTGTGTCGTTCTTGTGGCTACGGCTACTACCAGCCCGAAGAAGGTAAGTTTGCCTGCACAAGGTGCGCCCGAGGCCTCACCACCCGCACCAGGGAAGCTGTCTCCTCTTCTGAGTGCCGAGAGGAGTGTGAGTCTGGACTCCAACTAGGCAAGACTGGACCCTGCGAGCCCTGCCAGCGTGGCACTTACCGCACTAAGGGCATCCATGCTGCCTGTGTGCCCTGCCCACAGGACCGCACCACCCTGGGACCCGGCGCCTCCACCGTGGAGGAGTGCTCTCTGCCTACCTGCACCGCTGGCACCTTCCTCTCCAGCCTCAATGGTGTGCATGAGTGTCTCAAGTGTCCCAAGGGCACATACCAGCCTGAGGCACTGCAGACCTCCTGCATTGACTGCCCACAAGACACCTCTACTCGTGATGTGGGTGCCACCTCCCTGGAGGAATGCTCCAACCCCTGCGAGGTGCACGGTGAAAAGATGCTGTGCGATCCCAACGCTCTCTGCCTCTTCATTGCTGACACCAACGACTTTGAATGTCAGTGCAAGCCAGGCTTCAACGGCACTGGGAAGTACTGCTCAGGTGAGTACTCTGGCTGCCTCCCCTGGGCTAAGCTAGGGCTGTGGTGGGCAGCCTTCCTCTCTGAAGGTTGTGCAAACAAAGCCCTTAGATAAGACTCACCTCATCTGGAACATACTTTTGAACTTGGCAAATATCCTGACTTATTAAATAGAAGGTGCTCTTACCAAAGCAGAACAGTACACAGTATAATTAGTTTACAAGTAGTACAGTTAGGTGATGCATGCAATGGTGTGATCATTGATGTGTGTTTGTGTTACTTAGACAAGTGTGAGAACTTCTGCCAGAATAATGGTGTCTGCAAGAAGGATGACGATGGAGAGCCCTACTGTGTGTGCTCCGGCTCCTTTACCGGCAACAAGTGTCACGTGAGTACCAGCCACATGTGGACTTCAAACACCAGCAGACCTTTAGACAGTAATACAGGGAAAAAAGTAGCTACAATACTAAATGAGAGAAATGTGTAATTTAAGCCTACCCTTGTTTGTGAAGGATACAAATACCTATTGTTAAAGTAATGTGTTGTGTCTGTAGTATATATGGGTGCAGTGTAGAGGTTGTGTGTGCTTTTGTGTCAGCAATAGGTGGCATTCTATTCTTTGACACACTAATACAAAGATTAGGCATGATTTCAAGTAACATATAAGTCATCAAAGCACCATAAACTAGAAGCAAACTTTTCTGAATCATCCAAAAACATCATAACATTTCAGTACATATCACTAACAGTGGCCAAACCATCTCCTTTCCTCTCTGTGCAGGTGAAGAGTGACTTCACATACATTGCTGGTGGCATCGCAGGGGCTGTTGTGTTCCTCATTCTGATTGTGCTGCTTGTCTGGATGATCTGTATCAGGGCAACCAGGAAGAGGGAACCCAAGAAGAGCTTCCTTGCCCAGCCCTCAATTGACCCCAACGGCTCTCAGGTAAAGGAGATGTACTAACAGCAGCAGCAGCAGCAGGAACAGTATTGATAATAAGTGTAGCAAGAGCAGTATAATAGCACCTTCCTTTCCACACATTGCTCAAACAGGCCATCAATCCACAGGTGAACTTCTACTATGGAGCCCCTGCACCTTACGCAGAAAGCATCGCTCCTTCCCACCACTCCACCTATGCTCACTACTATGATGATGAAGAGGACGCCTGGGAGATGCCAAACTTCTACAATGAGACTTACATGAAGAGTACGTCTTGAGGAGCTACCCCTATTCTTACCCTTGCTCTCCTCATGCCCAGAACTGACTGATTGACTGACTGAGTGGTGGGGTGCATTGTGTCTTATCAGTCAGTCATGCATGTTTCTTGCTCTGACTGACTGACTGGTTAATAGACAGAGTGCTGTGTCAATGTTTGTGTCTTGTCAGTCCATGTTTCCTGTCTTTGTCTCTGTGTTTCTCATTGACTGACTGATGAAGGGAGAGAACTGTTATGAGTCAGTGTTTGTGTCCTTTGTCACTCACTCTGTCCCTTTTCTGTGCATTCTTCAGTGCCATCTGACTGATCGACTGACTGGCAGGGAATGTTGTATGTCAGTCCATGTCCTGTATTTGTCTGTCTTTGTTACCCTGACATTCATTGCATCTAAATGACTGATTGACTGACTGACTGACTGACTGATGGGTGGACTGAGTGGCAGGGAGGCAGTGTTTCTTTCTCAGTCAGCCTGTCATGCATGTGTTTTTCTTGCTGATAATTTTTATACAGTTTTGTTGGCACTTCATCTCTCTACTGCTGTTCCCATTCATTCTCTCATTACTGGTTCACTCTCATTCTGTATTCTTAGTGACAGCAATTGAAAAAGGTTGTACTATGTTTGTTGAATAAAGTGTGCTGTTTTGTACAAAGTTTACAATGATAATGATTACAATGCATGTTATATATAGTCTTAATATACTATTTATGTGAACTGTGCCTCTACGTTACTAATATAATACCATACAATTTTGTTAAGCGTTGTTTGCATGCCTCTAGTGTCTTTGATTTAAACTCCCAACTAACCCTGACCTCCCCAAACCAGCTGGATTCCAGAATGGCGCTGGGAACAGCCTGGCTCGATCCAACGCGTCCATCTACGGCAACAAGGAAGACCTGTATGACCGCCTCCGCAAACACGCTTATCAGGGGAAGAAAGGTGAGGAGGACTGAGCAGGAGAGGAGAGAAGGAGGCACAGCTGGCTGGCTGGCTGACAGGATGCTCTGCTTTGTGTGAGCTTGCATGTGAGGAACAAAATATGTGTTTGAGAAAGTACCACATAACATTGAGATGAACGTGTAAGCCCTCCAAGCACGTGTTTGTCATTAAGAGCTTGAAGTATGGACACCTCCTGATGGCAGCCGAGGAAAGCAGCATGAGAGCCACAGCAGCTGTGGCCTGAGCTACTTAAACAACCCGAGCAAACACACTCACACACACCCTTAAAAAAACGAGAAGGATGAATCAAATACTCATCACTCATAGCTGCATGTCAGTCAGCTCGTATGTACTGTTACTGCAGGACTGCATGATGTTGTGTTGTATTTATGTGAGCACTGGATGACAAGCTGCATGTGTTGAGCTGCTGCACATAGAGATGCCTTAAGCTGATGGATGTGACTGTGTTTGAGAGTGCAAGTGCGTGTGTGTGTACTTTGAGAATGGAGGGTGCCAGCAACACTGAAAGCCATAAATCCAGACTTTCTATGACTTCAGACTTCCCAGTTCACAATGTCAAGACAGTGCTATGCTCATTGCATGCTGTAGATGAAATGTAGACAACCAAACAATCCTAGCAACCAACACAAAAATCTTGAACATCATATTGACAACACACAAACAACACATTATTTTCACTGGCATTGATGATGGGGAAAGTATCCTTATTCCTGTGATGGTAACCTGTTGTTTCTTTCTCGCTCTTTCTCTCTTTCACTCTCTTGATTTTTTCCTCTAGTTGTCCTGCATTGCTCTTGAGAAGTCCCAGTATGACAAGTTGTTGTTGTGCATGTTGCTGTTTGATGTTAACACAACTGACTCTTTCTTGTTTGTGGCTGATAGACTTGTTTCTCAGTTATGCATGCAGGTGTGTGGATATGGTATTCAGTTAAGAGGTAAAAGGTGATCTTTGTTTTGTTTCATCTCCCATCCCTAATTTTTATTCTTAAAAAGAAGTGTTTTCATTGTTAATTTCTCATATTCATCTCTCTAGTTGGTGATAGTGGCCAGATAAATTTCCTAATGATCTTAGTGAATTTTCTATATGATTAAAGAAATGGAATTAGTTCTAAAGGATCTTGGTTATAGAATTTTTTGGTTATCTTTTTTCCTGGATTTTCTTTTTAGATGAAATTCATGATCTTTCTCCTGGAGACCAATGGTGATTTCCTATTTACACAAGACTTTGAAATCAGAAGAAGGAAAATATCAAACTAATTATACCCTCACTTCACATAAGCCAAAAAGAAACTACCTCTTCTGTCTTACTATCACTATCATCACCACAACCATCATTGTCATCTTCACTGGTGTTTCTCCTCAACAGATAAAGATGAGACAGGAGACAGTGACGACCAGGCCCGTTGAGAAATTGAATAGATAGAACTCATAAAAAATTGTGTTGTATGGTGTGTGTGAGAGCAAAAAAAGAGACACAGGTGCTTACATAGGGATAACAACTAGCCAGCTCCCTATTGCTCTTCTTCATCGAGTATTACACTGTCAGCTTTGAGAGAAAACATGGCATTATCTCCTACATATCAGCCGCCATTAACCGCTGGACTTAACCACTCAAATGTCAGTCAATCTTAAGGTGCCTTGAATGGAGAGCAGCTGTGACTTACCCTTCTACTATTACTGCATTAGCTGCCATGTTCTTTGTATCATTAATGCTCATTGTGGGAATCTTAGTGTGTGACAAGTGTGTGAGACTGACTGCTGTTTTTTTTATATGATTCTTTGGGGAAGTTTAGTATATTTGAATCTGCTAGCTGGCGGGAGGCGGAGAAGGAGCCGTCATCCGAGGTGCAATTCAGGTGAGATTTGGAGGGTGAAAAATGGATGACCTGCTCCGTCCCCACCTCAGAAATTACTCGTGAACATACAGTAGGTAATAATGATGAGGTTTAGTTGCGATTTTGCTGAACTCAGGTGTGTGTGTGTGTGTGTGTGTGTGTGTGTGTGTGTGTGTGTGCGTGTGCGCGCGCCTACCTATCTTCTAGTACCATTCTTTTATACATACACGTTGCACTCTTTTCCCTTTAATTGTTGCATACTATTTATTCATGATAGGAGACAATACCATTCTTGGACCAGTTTGTGTGTGTGTGTGTGTGTGTGTGTGCATGTGTGTGTGTGTGTGTGTGTGTGTGTGTGCATATGTGTGTGTTACTGAGTTCCAGGACGTGTGTGGGGGATTTGATTTTTTTGATTAACTTTTTTTTTTTTTTTTTTTTTTTGTACCATAGTTTGCATAGTGGATACGTTATCATTTGAGGTGCGAGAGTTGTGTATGTTATGTATACTTTGCTTTCATTAATGCGTAAATAAAAAAAAACTAAGAAATTCCATGGACACCCTCCTTTCCGTCCCGCTCAAGACTGTGAATAAAGATACATTCTGTCAAATATATGTATAATGTAATATTAACAAACCTAACTGTAAGACTTTCTTCTTCAATAAACATGATTGTGTATAATATGTTGTTTTCTTTGGTAACTCTTAACCCCCTTCAGAACTGAGATGCATTTTTATGAGTCATAAGTGTAATTAGATGATTTTACTGACATTAGGAAGAGTCAATGGAGGTGAGAAGATTAATGACCTGGGCCTGATTTAACAGAGATTCTAAAGTATGCAACATTCTGAGACAAATTTCTAGTTTTAAAATCCACCTCAGCTGCTTTAAATTGGATTTGTAGTTTAGCCATTATCCCATCACTAGCTACAAATTTACAGCTAATGAGATAATGGCCAAAGTACGAGGCCACCGTGGTACAGTGGAACCCCTTGCACTCTGGAGGCCTTGAGATCCTCGAGCGCATGGGTTTGAATCCTGGCTAAGTGAGTGGAGATTGGGCGTCCACTCGGGGTAACGGTTCCTTAGTGGGTGGACTTTCAGATAGGAGGTCTCCATTAGGTGGTCTCCTTTAGTCCATAAATTCTCTTAAAAAGCCCAGATTGTTAGAAAAAGAGTACAACACCAATTTTTAGAGGTTAAGGTGGATTTCAAAAGTAGAAATTCATCTAAGAAAAAGTTACCGTGTATAAGATGTATAAGAGTATAAGATGACTTTTTTTGCCAATTTTTGAGACTCCTAAATCGAGGGGTCGTCTTAACTCCGGTGATAAAATACAAACCTGGCTCTGAGGTGAACACTATTATCTCTCACGTGCCGAGGTGTTAGTCCACCGTAGTATGTGGAAAAAAGAGAGAGAAAAAAAAAAAAAAATTAGTGGAAGAACTTGTTGGAAGCAGCAGAGTAAGAAGATAGAAACAGCATCAGGGGAGCACCGGCATAAAGGCAAAGCTTCCCAAACTACACCTGACCTGACCTGACTTGGCAGAGATGATTAAGTGAGCCAGTGACGTGGTGGTGGTGGTGGTGAAGGAGACAGTGTGAGAGATGCTGGAGTGTGAGAGGTATGCCAGAGACAGGAATGAGATGGAAGTGGTGCTGTTTTTCTTTCTTTTTTTTTTGGCCATCACCCAATCATTTATAATGAAAGAATTAACTGTAGAGAGGCGGGTGGAAGTCTTAGAGTGTAGAGTCACATAGGTCGCTTTATTTGGGTCAATGTTCAGTCTGGCAGTCAGGAGTCGTTGATCAGTCCGTCCGGCATGGAGGGGGTGCACCCCCCTCCTACAGGACGGGAGCGGGACGCAAGTGGGAGGAGGTCAGGGAGGAGTTTCCTAAGGTCAGATTGTCCTGCCAAACCACTCTAGGGGGGCCGGACGGTGTTAACTCATCCCAAAAGCACGCTCAGGACCAACACATACATGTTGTGTTGGTCCTGAGCACGCTCACTGAGGCGGATCCTCCGTAGGTGAGAGAGGAAAGACAATCTGACTCGGTGGCAACTGGCAACAGACACCTTCTGTTGCCGCTAAGGACGAGGAAGTGAACAGCAAATCTAAAATCACGGGGAATGGGAAACCTAACTTTATTTATATAAAACCCTAGGCCAGATGGGCGTACAAAAAAAATCCACGCAGAGGTGGCAGAAAGGACATGTGTTAGTAGCACGGTGTCTGGGCTCAGTCTCTGCTCATTGCGCTCGACTTTAATGCGGGAGTTGAATAATGGCTTACGCCTTACCTCTGGGTGGTTGGAGGGGGAACCTGTCACCAGAACGCCCGGGAACTTCTAATTTCAGTGGCCAAAGTGTAAAAACAAAACGAGTGAGTCACAAGAAACGTGCATACTCGCTTGAGGACAAAGAAAATATTATTGCAGTGATCGAGAGTGGTGCCTGGAACATTGAAATCGTGAGGAAGGTGAACTGTCCTGAGTCTACAGTACGAAATATAAAGAGAAACCTTGAGGAAACCAAGAAGAGTATTGCACTGGCTAAGAAATACTATGGTAGTGATGGAAATAACAAGCGAGCTATGAAAGATAAAAGTGATAAAACAGATTGTTAGTGATTAGAGAATTTTTTTTTAGTGAAATGGCTAGCACGAAGAAACAAAGAAAATGCAAGTTGTCATGGCAGTGCGATTCGTGAACAGGTAAAGGTCTTGTATGCTGCAATTGCCCGAAAGAAAAACATTAAGTCTTCCCCTCCTTTCAATGCCTCAGTAGGGTGGCTACATAAATTCAGAAGTAGAAGTGGCACAAAGCATGCAGTGTATCATGGTGAAGTGTCCTCAGCTGATTTGGTGGCCACAGATTCTTTCCCTGAAATTGCCACCAAAATTGTTCAGGAAGGAGGTTATACCCTAGATCAAGATTTTAACTGCGACGAAACAGGGCTGTTTTGGAAAAAAAGCACCAAAGTCGACATTTATTTCTAAGAAAGAAAAACAAGCAACAGGCATGAAAATGTCCAAGGATCGCTTCAGTGTCCTTTTAACCTGCAATGCATCGGGGGACTATCTCATGAAGCCTTTGGTGATTTACAAATATGAAAGGCCAAGGGGTTATTAGGGATGTGATATGACTAAACTTAATGTCTACTGGGAACAAACTAAGAAAGGTTACATGTCTACCGCGTTATCGAGACAATGGTTTGAGGAATGTTTCGTCAAGGACGCCAAAGAGTACTGCCAGAAAAAGAATCTTGCCTTTAAAGTCTGACTTTTCTGTAATGTAATGACTATTTATTAATTGGATGTTTCGTGTATTGTCGGGGATTCGGGTTGTCTTGTTTTCTGTTAGAGGCTTCAGCTGGAACGAATGGAGCTGCCATGTCATCAGCCTACGAAACAGTCAAGGCAGGTGGTGACGAGCGGGGCGAGCAGAGCGAGACTGGACGAGCACTGGCTTGGTCACCGCCACTCCCCACCCTGTACCCGCAGCCGACACAAGCTTACTCCTGCACCTTCTCTCTCAATAAAGAGAAGACTTTTGTGAAGTGTTTTCATCACTGCCTCAAGCTATCTAGGCAGTATGGAGGGCCAAGCACTCAGTCCCTTGTGGAGTGGCTGGAGAAACTGGAATTCGTGTGGGAACTCCGAGGTGTCACGGACGTTGCCAGCGTGATTCCTCTCCGCCTTAGTGGGGTGCGTTTGCGATGCATCTGCAGTTAGATGAAGACGTCAGAAAGAGCAAGGAGAAAGTAAAAGAAGCACTGCTTGCTGCGTTTGCTGTCGATCCCTACGAGGCCTACGAGCTGTTCATCGCCAGAAGACTGCCAGCTGGAGAGTCACCGGACGTATACTTAGCTGAGCTGCGGCGTTTGGCATCCCTCTTCAGCGGAATGACAGACAAGGCCCTCGCCTGTGCTTTCGTGCCCGGGCTGCCCGAGAGCGTCCGTCAACTGTTGAGGGCTGGCTCTCGTATGGAGGCGCTGGACTTACAGCAGATTCTGGCGCGTGAGAGGGCAGTCGTCAAGGACGAGCGTTCATCTGAATCATTGGTGACGTGCCTTGGAGCCAAGGCCCACCGTGATGTTGTAATGCCTCGAGTGATAGTCGAAAGTGAACAGATCAGTGAGCGCTTCCAAGTGTTGTGCTGTACGGGGTGGGGGGGGGGGGGAGTGCAGCGAAGAGTGTTAGTGGACACCGGGTGTTCACGAAGCATTGCTCGTGCTCGTGAAGAGGATGAAGAAATTGATGACATTGGTGAATTGCTTGCTGATTTTGACTTCACTGGGTTTGAGGAGTGTTGATGGACCTGCGTGAGCCAGACCCAGACTGCGGCGAGAGTACGGAAGGGGCCAGCGTACATATGCCTCGGTAGCATAGCCTCCATAGCCTCGGAACATTCATCACACCAAACACCTTTATTAACTTCTTTAAGTGAGTATTTATATTACGTTTGGCAATCTGATAATTATCAATGGTGATAGGAGAGCTTCAAATGGGAAAGGTGGGTGAAACTCCTGGGGTGGCGGCACCAATTAACCCTAAATACATGTATGTCAATGTCACGCAAATAACGTTTTCACAAATAACGGTGTTTTTCAGGCACCAATCAATCGTTGTTGGTGTGAGCTAACTGTAATCTTTTTACTGTTCCGTTAACTTTTTCCGACGTCTTGATGAGTCAGACGAAATTAACGCTCCGTTTTCCTGTACCGTCCATTTGTAGTCTAAATAACCTCTATCTATCTATGGCTTGTAATTGATACTTTTAGAATTCAGTTTATTTTTTGTCAATCAGAATAATGCTATTATCTTAACTAGGTAAAATGTTATAAGTTGTGATATATATATATATATATATATATATATATATATATATATATATATATATATATATATATATATATATATATATATATATGGCAGGAGGTAGATAGATAGATAGTTTATTAAGCACAGCAACTTTACATGGGTGCAATATTTTTTTAGCATAATATGGTCCATCACAAATCATCAGCAATATGGTATAATATTTATATTAACATTAAATCAGGTGAAACTTTACTCCTAATAAAATACTAAAACCTTCAATTATCAAACTGTCACTCAACATTCATACATTACATCATTCGTAAAACACAGGCTAGACTAAACATTCAATTAAAACTTTAAAGAGCTATTAAAAAGTGTTAATACGCCAACGGTACATTAAAATACGTAAATACTAAAATGATCAGTTAAAAAAAAAAAAAAGTTAAATGGTCAAAATACTAGTAAGAATAAAACTGTCGATTATTTCAATCATAAATACCTAAAATTTGACTAATTATTTTACATGTTAAATCATCATCAAATGTCACTAAAAATACCTCCCATTGTGGAAAAATTATGTAAGTTTCGTATTTGTTGTGTTAGTGTACACATACAATGGTGGAGAAAGTGACGCTCTGTTTGTTTGTGCGTATGTCTCCACACACACACACACACACACACACACACACAGCCGCTCCTCCACCGGCAGCAGTCGGCCACGCCCCCTCCTACTCCACCAGCCCACCTCCACCGCCAGGGAGTGGCTCGACACACTCTGAATCGTGTGAAGGATACGTGGTCTGTTTCAGGCACGGCACAACTTGATGCTTTAATTAATTAAGTAGATCAGGTGAGCACACAAACTTGGGTTCATATCTACATAGGTTATTCGTGTAGTAGACGATGTTGTAGAATGTTGCACTGCACTGCACTGCGCTCCGCTCACTACACTCCTCATCTCAATCTCCACATCATCTACGTACATCGTGTTATGAATGAGGTGGTCCTATGCAGAGAGTGAGTGAGTGAGTGAGTGAGATTGTTTTCATGTTTTCCAGCATTAGTTTTGTTTCCCCATTGTTTTCTTCGTTTTTCGGACAGGGAAGGGGGGAGAGGGAATGATGGCAGGGAAGATGGAGTGAGGTGGGACGGAGAAAATATACAGGAGAGACGGGTGGGAGGGATGGGAGAGTCAGTGGGATGAAGGTAGGGGTGGAGGGGGGTAGGGGGGTGTTTAGATTAGGGATGGTAGGCTGAGAGAGAGAGAGAGAGAGAGAGAGAGGCAGGCGGAAGATTTGGAGGGGTGGGGCAGAGAAGGGGGAGTGTGGGTGTGATGGAAGGGGGGAGTGGCGCGTGGAGGAAAGGCAGGGAAAGGAGAGGGGGGAGGGAGTAGGGGAAGGAAGGAAAATGTAGGGAAAAAGAGAGGGGGAGATTGGGTGATGGTAAAGCAGGGGTGTCAAACTCATTTATCCCAAGGGGCCAGATTTCACCTTCACATTCAATGTGCGGGCCAGATAATCACGTATGACCATAATAATATTAATAGTAATAATAATAATAACAATAACAATAATAATAATAATAATAATAATAATAATAATAATAGGTAATTATGTAATAATAATAATAATAATAGGTAATTATATAATAATAATAATAATAATATATTCTACCTTCACTCGCGTTTGCACACACGTACTAACCAAAAGATAAACCAGTAAAGAAAAGGAAGCATCATTTACCTTAGTTCCTGGTCGTGCTGCTCCCAGAAACTTGGCACCTCTTGGTCTGTACAAGTTCGTCTATGTTTGGCGCCAGAGACTGAGCAATGGCTACTTTCAGTGTTGAGTTGAGGTGTTCATTAGTGAGCCGAGACCTGAGTCCAGACTTGTTCAAGTTCATCAGTGAGAAGAGTTGCTCACAGACATAGGTACTGCCGAACATTGACATAATCTTTGATGCCAAACATTTGATTCGAGGATATCTTGGCCCAACATATTGATAGAATGTACCAACATCAACACTTGAGAACTTTTCCTTCAACGCAGAATCGCACTGAAGATCAATTAGTTCTAACTGAATATCCTCTGGTGTCTCATCAGGATTTGCAGCGAAAGGATTTCGAAAGATCGAGAAATCACTCTCAAGGTTCTTTAAGTCTGCAAATCTTTCTCCAAATTCGTTCAGTAACTTGGAAATCATGTTGCAGTACTTTTCTCTGCTGATAATTCCACGAAACTCAGGTGTGCTTTGCAATGATTTCAGTGTAGGAAAGTGTGCAGCATTATTCGCTGCTAGTTGACGTTCAAAAAGTTTGAGCTTCACCTCAAAAGCACGAATGGACTCATGCATGTCTGTCACCAATTTATTGCGACCTTGCAGTCTTGTATTGAGCAAATTCAAGTGTTCTGTCATATCTACCATGAAGGCTAAATCTTGAAGCCAATCATAGTCTTTCAGTTCCTGGACATTTCTTCCTTTGTTATGCATGAAACTTTGTATTTCACTTCTTAATTCATAAAAGCGCTTCAGCACAATTCCCCGGCTTAACCAACGAACATCAGTGTGATAAGGCAGACCGTGAGAGTGAGTTTCCTCCAATAGGCAGTTGAACTGTCTGTGGTTCAGACCTCGCGCTCGTATAAAGTTTACTGCCTTGACAACAACATCCATAACGTGATCCATCTTTAATATTTTACTGCAAAGCACTTCCCTGTGAATTATGCAATGAACACTGTGAATTTGATGGTCTGAATTCAGGGTGAGTAGTTTTTCCTTTAACTTTGCTGTCACGCCAGCCTTTCTACCAACCATTTGAGATGCTCCATCTGTTGTCAGACTCACAGTTTTCTTCCAGTCAACACCTATCCTATCAAGTGCACCAGTCAAACTCACAAATATATCATCCCCTGTTGTTGTTCCTTTCATTGGTACTAATTCCACAAATTCTTCAGTTACCTGCATATTTTCATCAACACCACGTATGAACACTGCTAGTTGTGCTATGTCAGTAATGTCTGTACTTTCATCGATTGCTACAGAAAATGCTACAAATTTAGCAACTTTTCTTTGAGCTGACTATTAAGATTTTCTGACAGTTCATTTACTCTTTCTGCAACTGTATTTCTTGAAAGGCTTATGTTTGCAAATGATCTACGTTTTTCAGGGCAAATATCTTCTGCGGCCATCATCATGCATTTCTTTATAAAGTCCCCTTCTGAAAATAGTTTCGATGACACAGCTATTTCCCGTGCAATCCTATAACTTGCCCGTACTGCAGTGTCACTGGCTTCATGAACACGCTGATACACTGACTGCTGCCTTTTGAGAGACTGTTCTAGCGTCTTTACTTTTTCTTCACGAAGTTTTCCACTATACACATCATACTTTGAAGCATGAGTGCTTGTGTAATGTCGCCGAATGTTATATTCTTTTGACACCGCTATAGTTTGGTTGCAAATCAAACAAGTTGGTTTTCCATTCACTTCAGCAAAAAAGTAAGATATTTTCCACTTTTCCTGCATCACACGATGTTCTTCAGTAACTGTTCGCTTCTTGTAAATCATGATGAGATGATATGCAGTAAGAGTCACACCAAAATCTGACGCTGTGACGCTCTCGAAGGACAAAGCAGGACTGAAGTCAAGGGCCGATTCTCGGTGAGACGGAGGAATGACGAGTTATGGTCACGTCTAATACATGTATATTACGGAGCAGGGCCAGTACGACTACGTGTATTCTCGTCATATATAGTCACTGGCTTTGGAACGCAGTCGACGAGACGAAATGGTCACATGAGTTACGTAAAAATATATGAGAATAATTCATTCACTACAAAACACGATAGGAAACTTGAAGCAGATGGTAAAGTTCCTGCTGGTGACATTGTGTTTGCAATCACTTACTTTTATTAAGAAAAATACTTTTAACAATAACAGAGAGAGAGAGAGAGAGAAAGAGAGAGAGAGAGAGAGAGAGAGAGACAGAGAGAGAGAGAGAGAGAGAGAGAGAGAGAGAGAGAGAGAGAGAGAGAGAATGTTGGCGGGTGGCGGCGAGCCGGACACACACACACACACACACACAACACACACACACACACTTGACGAGGTTGGGAGTTACTATACCACAGAGGAACATCACCGCCCAAAGAATATAATAGTATCTTTATATCTTTATATAATGACTTTAAAATGCAAAGGGCTGGCTGGCTTAATCATTCCTGTAAAAAGACCTAAGATTGAAATATGAGACGTGCCGCGGGCCGCACATAGTAGTGTGGCGGGCCGCATGCGGCTTCCCTCCCTTTACCAGGTAAAGGGAGGGAAGGAAGGAGGGGGAGTGGGTGAGTGATTCAAGTAGGCGCTACAACAGCCAGCAGGAACGAAGGAAGGGAAGAGTGAGGGGGGTAGGAGGGAGAGAGGGAGGGAAGGAGAGGGCAAGGGGATGGGTGGTAGGGGGGGAAGGTGGAAGGTGGAAGCATGTTCGTGGGGAGAGGTGGGAGGGGAGTGGTTAGTGGGAGTTTAAGGGTAAGAGAGGCGTACAATGAGGCGGGGTAGGAAAGGGTTGAGGGAGAGAACATAATATATAGACGTATATAAACATGTATATGTACCCCAGAACGCAGAACCAGATCACCTTGTGTATAGTCCGGCATATACGTCAATTAGAAATGTCTATCACTGTTAAAAGTTCATTGAGAGGGATAGAGAGAGAGATTGTTTTCATGTTTTCCAGCATTGGTTTTATTTCCCCCTTGTTTTCTTCGTTTTTCGGACAGAGGAGGGAGGGGGGTATGAAGGCAGGGAAGATGGAGTGAGGTGAGACGGAAGAAAATATACAGGAGAGAGGGGTTGGAGGGATGGGAGAGTCAGTGGGATGAAGGTAGGGGTGGAGGGGGATAGGAGGAGGGGGGGTAGGTGGGTGAGTGGGGGCTGTGTGGGCAGTTTTCTTCGTTTGTTTACTTGCTTACGCTTTTTCATTACATTCTTTTTATTGCTTTGGTGTTTTGCGAGTGTTTGATAACTTGTTTTATTGGTTTAGTTTGTTTCAGTTAGTTTAGTATTTCAGATTGATTTTGTTGTATTTCTTGCTTTTCTGGTTGTTTCAAGTGTCAAGTTAACTTGTTGCCTTGATTGCCCTTGTTCGCTTATTTATGTGTTATTTCGTTAATTAGTTTTCCTTTGACGTTTCTGGTGTTTTATCTTTATTGTTCCATTGTTCATGTGTGTTAGTTGCATCACCTACTTGATTTCTTAGCGCATATACTGTGTGAATAGCAAATTAGCAAGATATGACTACTGGTCGTTCCAGGCCGTGACGTGTGTGTTCCTGCCATACGTCAGCAATGCAGGGTGGGAGGGCCGAGGGTCTGTCTGTCTGTCGGTCTGGCAGTCTGGCTCAGTTTGTTGTGGGGTGAGAGTGTGAGCGGGTGGAAAGGTCTTACTATCCTATTGAAAAGCCTCTGGTTGAACAAACTCGGGTTCTTGAAGTGTTTGACCATTCTAATGACATATTATTAAGACTTTTTTTTTTACCTTTCAAACCCTGGGAGGAAGTGACAAGGGGATTGAACGATCTAAGGACAGAATAATAATGATGAGACCCTGCTGCTGGTGCTTCAGTGTTCAATGTGTCATCTTAGTACTGGACTAAAGCCGCAAGATGGAATCACAGAGGGTGGAATACGTTATTAAGGTGACTACAGCCATTGTGACACCAGGCTTTACCGTGTCAATGTTTATTTACCTATATAGGAGGGGGGGCTACCCCTCCACAGATCCCGGCGCTATCTTGGATTCTTATTTCATCGGTCATTTTTACCCTTATCACTCATTATTATAAGCTCATCTTGCCACATTATACAGCCATTGTACTAAGCTTGCATATTAGCCATTCAGACATAGCTTTCGTGGTCAAGTTTAAGTTTAGTGAAGGGTTAAGTGAGATATGAGGGGAGGTTCCGGAGTTAATCCGCCGCCGCTGCCGCCACCATCGCCACTGCCGCCGGCACCGCCGCCGCCGCCGCCGCCACCGCCACCGCCGCCGCCCGCTAGCCGGCTCATATTTAAGGATATTTTCATTTATGTCTGGACTATTTATTTGGGCTCAACAGTAAAATTTAATGCTTTCTATGAGTACTGTGTGCTGTTTTGAAGGTCTGCCATGCATGTGGGGGGAGGAGATAGCTGTGGTTGCCGTTATTATGATCGTAAATAAGGGCGGCTTTTGGCGCCAAAATTATTGGAATGCCCAAGACCATTCTTTATTTGAGGCAGTATCGAGTTCTTATTAATTGCCGAAGATAGTCCATATCAAACCATGTTTTGTGCGCAAAGCTCAGTGAAATCAGTTAAGGTTAAAAGTGTTTGCTAGCGGTGTTAAAGTTGCATTAATTTATTTATTGATCAGCCTGTGAATGATTTATTTCTGCCTCTAGATCACTCTGAAGTGTTAAGAATAATTAGAAAGAATTACTCAAGTGCTTTGAAGTGGTTTTGGGTTTCTTTGAAGTGGCAGGGAGTGAGTATTTAATGAGTTTTAAAAAGGGTCATATTTTTATAAAATCCTTTTTTCTAGTGGAAATTCTTTACAATTACTGTTGTTTGTAGTTTATTTGTGCTTTGGGAATTAGTTAGAGTATTTATGCAGCCGGAATATGTCAATTTTTTTGTTCTAAAAGCGTTTTTTCGAAGGGTCATTTTTAAAATGGTCTCCCCTAAAATATGTACGTAAATATGGACAGTCAACATAGAGCACGGGGCTAGGCTGTGACGTCATCAGCCGTGACGTCACAATGATGGCCGCCGCTTGCAGCCTTCTCTTTCTGAATCTTATCTTCCAAATATATTACGATTTACTGTGTTTACCGTGTGAATGCGTGCGTGTGTGCGCGCGTGCGCGTGTCTGTGTGTTTAATCAATAGGCAGGGGATAGATAATACGTAGAAATCTCTCGGTATATTGATGTTTGCTACAGGACCTGCCATATACAGATCTGATGTCTTGTTGCAGCATCTTCTTCCCTTCATTTCTTGTGTTGTAACCGAATCAGCTGTTTTTGTGAATGTATTTAACGAATGAACATTATTAATTTGCGTCTCCTCTCTCCCCAGCACCTCCTGCACCGCCTCCGTTGTTCCCCCCATTGACTAGCCAGTTGATGTCTGCTGGGACATGGTGATACAGCCAATGACACAAGGTAAACTACTTGCTGCCTTGTTTATTTGTCAATGATTACGTTCTTTTTACTGTCTGAAATCTGATTTGCTTAAGGTTTGAGAGTAAAGTTGTTATTATTAACAGAACTCAACTTTCCGCGTACGCAGTTCTCTCCCTCTCTCTCTCTCTCTCTCTCTCTCACTGAACATCTTCACTCTGTTCTCTGTACTACTGTACTTCTCTCTGCATTGAACTCTTGTCACATTTAATCTCTTGTTCCAACTCATTCTGTGTGAGATTTTTTTCTAAACAGGACTCAGGGAAGAGGAGGAGAAGAGTGGCGAGATGAGAAGAAGAAGAATAGAAGAAAGTGTAAGCAGTAATGAACATGTTACTCAGACGTTCATGGTGGTCAACACGTGCAAAAGTCTTACCACTGAGCCATGAGGTGTGTATGTGTGTAGGTGTGTGTGTGTGTGTTAACCTCCAAAGCGTTGTAATGTATTTTAATCAAGCCTAATCTATCTATAAATTTGTGAAGTATATAAAGAATCCTAACCTATCTATGAATTCATTAAGTAAATCAGAATGTAACTTCATCTATTATAATTTCTCTCTAAGCTAACCTCTAAAATCTTGTAATGCATCTTGATCTAACTTATCCTAACATAACCCAAACTAACCTATCTATGAATTCAATAAGTATATCTAAATCTAATATTATTTCTCCACTAAGTTAACATTTTCTAAAATATTGCTATTTATCTATCTCTAATATGACTTAATACAACCAAATTCAAATTCAAATAGTTTATTCATGTAAAAAAAAAAAAAAATACATCAAAGGGAGCAGTGAGACCATGCTGAGATGCCCACCCAACTGATCTTGCAAAACAAAGCCTTACAATTTGATTGGAGATAATTCTACTCGAGAAAGGAAATATTCATGCCTACATGCATTTATACATAGGAAAATATATATACATACATACATATACTTAGATATGTTCACACACACACACACACACACACACACACACACACACACACACACACACACACGAGACACAACAATACATACATAAATACATGCTATCAGAGTGGCTCACCTCCTCCTCTAAAACACAGTAATTAGTAAACACACATACGTCTCCTTCTATATATTGCATAATAGATCATATCGTGGAAGCAAAAAATTTGTACATCTTTAGGATGCTGGGTTCTATATTGTTATTGATTCTATGGCAAGCTTGCCTGGTGACACCACCTTTATTGTTAGGGTCCCTAAAGTTGTCAATTTTTGGACAAGAACATAGATAGATAGTGTTGCAATGTGTGTGAGAATTTTCTTCCTTACAAAGCTTGCATGGTATGCCATCCTCAGCAGTTATGTACTGCCAACAGTACTTATATCCTAACCTTAGCAGCATAGTAACACTATCAACTCTGGTGGATGATCTACCGTACATAGCATACATTGGTGTTATTAAATACATGTTACATAGTGTGTCTCATACTTTCACTTCCGCTATCTAAGATTTTTACAATATTTTTTCGTGGTCCCATTGTCTTCTCTTACTTACTCGCTGAGATACCCTTAACTCTTTGAAAGCTCAGTGTAGCCTCTGAATCAACTGAAATATATAATATGTTGTAATGCCTCCTTTGCTAGTTTGTCAGCAGTTTCTTTGAGACAAATTGCAACATGAGATGGTATCCACATCAATTGCACAACATAGCCATTAGCTTTCAGCTGAAAGAGAACAGCTTTACATTGGAGAACTAAGGCATGCATCATTTAAAGAACCAAGAAATAACAAAGCACTCTGACTGTCAACAAAAACATCAATATCTTGACATTTCAAACATGCAATTAACAATCCCTCATATATAGCCTGAAGTTCTGCATCTGAAGTACTGGATGAAAAATTGCCGCCACGTCTCTTAGATAGATGTTCATCAGTACATAAACCCTCTTGAAAAAATTCTCTAATTACTGCCCCACATCCTGCCTTACCATCACAATACATCATATGTACCACGTTGTTTCTGGGTAAAATATTAATTTTAGATTAGAAAACTTGCTTCAACTCTAAAGGACAGAGATCACCTTTCCTATAGCATTCAAGTGCAGAATATCAATCTTAATTTTCTCCTGCTGCCAGGGTGGAATATGTGCAATAATGAAGTGCCTCGTACTCTAGTAAGATTTGCTACAACTTCCTGCCATAAATATTTACTCTGTTAGAAGTACGGGCAGTCCGGAAGGTGTTCAACAAGGATATCAATGCATCATCACTTCTTCTAGTCATTCTAATTGCAGCAGATATAATCAATTCTTTAATTCTGCACTGAATACTTGGAAAATACAGTTCCATTCTCATCATTTCTATTCTAGTAGTTCTTGCACATCCTAATGTAGTTCTCATAGCGTTGTTTTGCACCACTTCTAAAGGTTGCAGGCTTTTCTGTGGAAGAGACACAAGGACAGGGGCAGCATAATCAATTATTGATTTAATAGTACTAATAATATATATGGTCCATAGTACAGTACAGGTATACCTACCCCACTTCCATTATTTGCCAATACTCTCAAAGGTTTCAATCTTGCCTTACAAATATTTTTCACATAGTTCACAGCACTCTGAGTTGAGTGAAAGCTGACATATATTCCAAGGTACTTATGATTAGCAACTATTTCCAGTCTTTGTCCATTGAACATAACTACTCTGTCAGTTGCATCCTTTGACTGATATTTGGTTTTCTCACCATTTTATTCCTCTTTTCCCCCCCAGAGATCATGTTTGATTCATTCAACGTGCCTGGGCTGTACGTTGCAGTGCAGGCAGTGCTGTCTGTCCCTGGCGGCGGCGTCCTTGGCATCACGGCAGTTACCTTCACCCTACAGAGAGAGAGATTCAGCTCCATCTGCCCGGACATTGCCAAGGAGTTCAATAAATACAATAGTGACAGTGACAGTGACCCGGCCGAGTAGATAAGGAAATACGAAGGCAAGAATCCTGTGAAGAACAATCAATGAAGCCTTTACTATTGACATTGGCTATGAGTGAGGCTTCCTGGGACCTGAGATCTTCTTCCATCCTGAGGTGAGAATGTGTGTATATGTGACATTATTGTTAGTCATTTATTCAAATGGCCTTCCTGTTGAAAAGTGTGTGTGTGTGTGTGTGTGTGTGTGTGTGTGTGTGTGTGTGTGTTTGTGTTTGTTGTGTTTGTAGGTAAATTGGCAGGTTTTTTTTTTTTATGTTATTCTATTTTGGTTGTAAAGTGTTTGTGGTATTTTGGTTTTAAGTGGGAGATTGGAAATGTGCCAATTTTTACTAACCTCTATGTGTGAGTGTATTTTGGTTGGTTCATAGAGAGTGAGAAAGATTTATGTATGTATAAATTTATCTAGTTGCGTGTGTGTGTGTATAAGTGAGTAAGAGATAATGTGTATTGAGATGTATTTACCTAGTGTGTGTGTTGGAAAGATAGTGAGTGTGTGTGTGTATGTGTGTGTGTGTGTGTTGCAAAGACAGAGAATGTATATGTGTTGTAAAGATAGAGTATATGTGTGTGTGTGTGTGTGTTTGTATGTGAGAGGGAGAGATAGGGAGAGTGCACAATTGAATCATTCCTCACTAATACTAATGATTATCTGGGGGGTAATAAATCAATAGATAAAGAAGAACTAATCAGATTCACATTTTTTAATTTTTCTTCGCTCAGTGACGCCATTTTTTTTCCTTGTGACTTTCTCTTATATATATATATATATATATATATATATATATATATATATATATATATATATATATATATATATATATATATATATATATATATATATATGATAATACATTTTATTGTTTATCCAATTTTTCAATCCCTCTACCTTTCATTTCCTTCCTTTTTTTTTTATCATGGGGTTGTCTCTTATAAAGGGATCCTTGGGGAAAGAGGAGACAAAAGATTAAAGTGGAATGAAAAATGGAGGAAAATAGAGAACAAAAAATAATATACGAACAATATAACAGAGAAAACATACAATATAGGCCTACTACTACTACTACTACTACTACTACTACTACTACTACTACTACTACTACTACTACTACTACTACTACTACTACTATTACTACTACTACTACTACTACTACTACTACTACTACTACTACTACTGCTACTACTACTATGAGGCAAAACTGTAGTTGTTACCATCGGTGAAGAATATTTAGGCGCCGGCTGAATATGGGATTTTCCCGTGAGCTACGTTGTCACATCTCCACAGGACCAGAGAGAGGGGGAGATTGTTTTCATGATTTCCAGCATTAGTTTTTTTTCCCCCTTGTTTTCTTCTTTTGTTTACTTGCTTACTGTTTTTCTTTACATTTTTTTTATTGCTTTGGTGTTTTGCGAGTGCTTGATAAGTTGTTTTATTGGTTTAGTTTGTTTTAGTTAGTTTAGTATTTCAGATTGATTTTGTTGTATTTCTTGATTTTCTTGTTGTGTTTTAAGTGTCAAGTTAACTTGTTGCCTTGGTTGCCATTGTTCGCTTATTTATGTGTTATTTCGTTAATTAGTTTTCCTTTGACGTTTCTGGTGTTTTATCTTTATTGTTCCATTGTTCATGTGTGTTAGTTGCATCACCTACTTGATTTCTTAGCGCATATACTGTGTGAATAGCAAATTAGCAAGATATGACTACTGGTCGTTCCAGGCCGTGACGTGTGTGTTCCTGCCATACGTCAGCAATGCAGGGTGGGAGGGCCGAGGGTCTGTCTGTCTGTCGGTCTGGCAGTCTGGCTCAGTTTGTTGTGGGGTGAGAGTGTGAGCGGGTGGAAAGGTCTTACTATCCTATTGAAAAGCCTCTGGTTGAACAAACTCGGGTTCTTGAAGTGTTTGACCATTCTAATGACATATTATTAAGACTTTTTTTTTTACCTTTCAAACCCTGGGAGGAAGTGACAAGGGGATTGAACGATCTAAGGACAGAATAATAATGATGAGACACTGCTGCTGGTGCTTCAGTGTTCAATGTGTCATCTTAGTACTGGACTAAAGCCGCAAGATGGAATCACAGAGGGTGGAATACGTTATTAAGGTGACTACAGCCATTGTGACACCAGGCTTTACCGTGTCAATGTTTATTTACCTATATAGGAGGGGGGGCTACCCCTCCACAGATCCCGGCGCTATCTTGGATTCTTATTTCATCGGTCATTTTTACCCTTATCACTCATTATTATAAGCTCATCTTGCCACATTATACAGGCATTGTACTAAGCTTGCATATTAGCCATTCAGACATAGCTTTCGTGGTCAAGTTTAAGTATAGTGAAGGGTTAAGTGAGATATGAGGGGAGGTTCCGGAGTTAACCCGCCGCCGCTGCCGCCACCATCGCCACTGCCGCCGCCACCGCCGCCGCCGCCACCGCCACCGCCGCCGCCCGCGGCCGCCCGCTAGCCAGCTCATATTTAAGGATATTTTCATTTATGTCTGGACTATTTATTTGGGCTCAACAGTAAAATTTAATGTTTTCTATGAGTACTGTGTGCTATTTTGAAGGTCTGCCATGGATGTGGGGAGTGAAGATAGATGTGGTTGGCGTTATTATGATCGTAAATAAGGGCGGCTTTTGGCGCCAAAATTATTGGAATGCCCAAGACCATTCTTTATTTGAGGCAGTATCGAGTTCTTATTAATTGCCGAAGATAGTCCATATCAAACCATGTTTTGTGCGCAAAGCTCAGTGAAATCAGTTAAGGTTAAAAGTGTTTGCTAGCGGTGTTAAAGTTTCATTAATTTATTTATTGATCAGCCTGTGAATGATTTATTTCTGCCTCTAGATCACTCTGAAGTGTTAAGAATAATTAGAAAGAATTACTCAAGTGTTTTGAAGTGGTTTTGGATTTCTTTGAAGTGGCAGGGAGTGAGTATTTAATGAGTTTTAAAAAGGGTCATATTTTTATAAAATCCTTTTTTTCTAGTGGAAATTCTTTACAATTACTGTTGTTTGTAGTTTATTTGTGCTTTGGGAATTAGTTAGAGTATTTATGCAGCCGGAATATGTCCATTTTTTTGTTCTAAAAGCGTTTTTTCGAAGGATCATTTTTAAAATGGTCTCCCCTAAAATATGTACGTAAATATGGACAGTCAACATAGAGCACGGGCCAGGCTGTGACGTCATCAGCCGTGACGTCACAATGATGGCCCCTCTTGCAGCCTTCTCTTTCTGAATTTTATCTTCCACATATATTACGATTTACTGTGTTTACCGTGTGTGTGCGTGCGTGCGTGCGTGCGCGCGCGCGCGCGCGCGCGTGTGTGTGTGTGTGTCTGTGTGCTTAATCAATAGGCAGGGGATAGATAATATGTAGAAATATCTCGGTATATTGATGTTTGCTACAGGACCTGCCATATACAGATCTGATATCTTGTTGCAGCATCTTCTTCCCTTCATTTCTAGTGTTGTAACCGCGACAGCTGTTTTTGTGAATGTATTTAACGGATGAACATTATTAATTTGCGTCTCCTCTCTCCCCAGCACCTCCTGCACCGCCTCCGCTGTTCCCCAGTGACTAGCCAGTTGATGTCTGCTGGGACATGGTGAGACAGCCAAGGACACAAGGTAAACTACTTGCTGCCTTGTTTATTTGTCAATGATTACGTTCTTTTTACTGTCTGAAATCTGATTTGCTTAAGGTTTGAGAGTAAAGTTGTTATTATTAACAGAACTCAACTTTCCGTGTACGCAGTTATCTCTCTCTCTCTCTCTCTCTCTCTCTCTCTCTCTCTCTCTCTCTCTCTCTCTCTCTCTCTCTCTCTCTCTCTCTCTCTCTCTCTCACTGAACATCTTAGCTCTGTCCTTCCTATACTACTGTACTTCTCTCGGCATTAAACTCTTGTCACATTTAATCTCTTGTTCCAACTCATTCTGTGCGAGATATTTTCCTAAACAGGACTCAGGGAAGAGGAGAAGAGTGGCGAGATGAGAAGAAGAAGAATAGGAGAAGAAAGTATAAACAGTAATGAACATGTTACTCAGACGTTCATGGTGGTCAACAAATGCAAAATTCTTACCACTGAGCCATGAGGTGTGTATGTGTGTAGGTGTTTGTGTGTTAACCTCCAAAGTGTTTTCATGTATTTTAATCTAGCGTAATCTATCTATAAATTTGTGAAGTATATAAAGAATCCTAACTTATCTATGAATTCATTAAGTAAATCAGAATGTAACTTCATCTATTATAATTTCTCTCTAAGCTATCCTCTAAAATCTTGTAATGCATCTTCATCTAACTTATCCAAACATAACCCAAACTAACCTATCTATGAATTCAATAAGTATATCTAAATCTAATATTATTTCTCCACTAAGTTAACCTTTTCTAAAATATTGCTATGTATCTATCTCTAATATGACTTAACACAACCAAATTCAAATTCAAATAGTTTATTCATGTAAAAAAAAATACATCAAAGGGAGCAGTGAGACCATGCTGAGATGCCCACCCAACTGATCTTGCAAAACAAAGCCTTACAATTTGATTGGAGATAATTCTACTCGAGAAAGGAAATATTCATGCCTACATGCATTTATACATAGGAAAATATATATACCTACATACCTATACTTAGATATATTCACACACACACACACACACACACACACACACACACACACACACACACACACACACACACACACGAGACACAACAATACATACATAAATACATGATATCAGATTGGCTCATCTCCTCCTATAAAACACATAATTAGTAAACACACGTACGTCTGTGTACGTGTATGCTTGCAATATGACAATCTATACCAGGCCACCAATCCTGTCAAATAGTAGTAATAGTAGTCTTTACAGGACCATAACCATGAACAAAGCCTCAATATTCACACCTTTAGCCTCTCGGATAGTTGTAGTAATAGTAATAGTAGTCTCTCTGTCTATACAGGGTGGGTAGACAAAGCATGCACAATCACCATTCACACTCCTAACCCTCTCCGATAGTAGTAGTAAAAGCAGTGTATCTATCTTTACACGGTGGCTAGACAAAGTATAGATGGAAGTGGTGTTCTCCAGTTTGTGTTATTCAGTGAGAATGAACAGCCACAGATGCATTATATAACGTAATGTAGCCCAAGAAAGTGCTTTTATTTTGAAATATTCTTGTGTTTCTGCTTCACAAAGATGTACTATGTCTTTGCAATTCTTTTTATTCATCTTTTCTCTTGTTTGTCTTCATAACCCTCTTTCTTGTTCTCATTCTTTTCTTCCTCTAGTTCCTCTTTTTCCTTCATTTCATACTCTTCTTATTTCCTCATTCTTTTCTTCTTATTCCCCTTCCTTTTCATTTTTACCCCTCATCTTTTATCCTCATTCTTTTCTCTCCAGTTTCCTCTTTCTCATTTATGCCATACTTTTCTTTCTTATTCTCATTCTTTTCTTCCTCACGTTCCCCTTCCTCGTTCATTTCATCCTCTTCTTCCTCATTTTCCCATTCTTCCTCTTTTTCCAGATTCTCTTCTTCCTTCCCAGTGAAAGAAGTAGATTTTATTATATTTAACTTTTTGTATTTTTTTGCTGTTTTGTTTCAATCTATATATTGTATTTTTTTTCAAATTTTCATAGCAATGATCTCAAAGGATTTCAAATCAAGTGACAGTGTCTTTCTTTACTCTGTGTTTATATTAAGTACATTTAGAAGACAAATAACTCAGATGCAAATAATATTGATACGAGTAAGTACTAAATAGTACAATCCCGAAAAATGTCTCTCGTCATCAGCTTTACTTTACCTGTACGTTTCCTCAGTATTATTAGTGGCAGGTTTACAGTTTCCATTAAAGTTGTCAAGTTTACGTAGTATTTGATGGTGCCACTCTGTAGAAATGACATTTATACTTAACATGAGTCAGTCAGTCTTACAAGTTTTTGACAGATGTGCTCAAACAGATGATTGATTACTTGTAAGATGCAAACTCTCCTTTGTAGTAGGTTTGTATGTGAGGGATGCAGAAATAAGCTTTGCCTTACTAACACTGCATTTTCTTCTTCTTCTTCTTCTTCTTCTTCTTCTTCTTCTTCTTCTTCTTCTTCTTCTTCTTCT
Organism: Callinectes sapidus; assembly: GCA_020233015.1. Taxonomy (NCBI): domain Eukaryota; kingdom Metazoa; phylum Arthropoda; class Malacostraca; order Decapoda; family Portunidae; genus Callinectes; species Callinectes sapidus. The sequence continues at coordinate 11,875,251 of CM035214.1, read as the reverse complement.
TCTGTGGAGGAAGAGTTTCATCATTGTCAGGACAGTGAGTGCTGAGGAAACGGAAATGTTATATTATGAGACTGATACTTGTTCCTCATGTTGTGTAGTTTCCCCGTCAGAGTAGGTACCGTATATAGTGCATGATGATAACGAGTGGTTATGTGGGTAGGTTTGATGTCTTCCTTCGTGATCAGGTTCATGATATGGGACCACAGCTATTATTACACGCTTGTTGGAGTTATACCGAACAAAAAGAAAGAAGAAAAGAACGGCTAGATAGAAAGGTGGTAGTATAGCCTATAATTTCTGCTATAGGTACACTTGAATCTTCTTTTTTGTTTATAGTTAAAGTTGCTGAGATAAAGAAATATGGATTTGATTATTCTAATTATTTTTTTTTCATTTATTCTTGTACGGCTTCTCATGTTGGTGTAATTAGATATTTTAGATATACAACGAGCGCTCTTGTGTGTGTGTGTGTGTGTGTGTGTGTGTCACTAAAAATGTTATTCCATGATATTCTTATTATCTGAAGTTACTTGTTAAATGAAGTAATCTTAAGAATAATATCAAAGTTTTCTAGCGTGTTCCATCGTAATTATCAATATTGTTTTCTCTAGTATTTTTCACCATGTCTGTATCAAAAGTTTTAAAAGTAAAGCAATTATATAAAGATCGATGTCCTTAACCAGTGTTGTAATCTGCCAACTCTCCGAAAGACTAAAGCAACAACACAACACTCACACAAGAGAAAGAAGGAAAACTTGTATGGCCTTAGAATCAATTTCCATCAACCGTGCCATGCTCTTCACTTGACAACATGATTTTTGCCTTATTACGGTGAAACTTCCCCCTCATTTCCTCTCCCCGATCTTTCTTCTTCACAGTTCCAATTACATCATTACAGCGCACGCATTTCCCTCAAGACCTGAAGAAAAAAAAAAAAAAAAAAAACGTTCCATGAGGTACCTGAACCACCTTTCTTAGAGATAAATACAGTGATTACACGAAAAGATATCCAGGTTGTGAGGCTGAACCGTAAGATGGTTTGATATTGTGATAGGCTACGAGAGAACGAGAGAACGAGAGAGAGAGAGAGAGAGAGAGAGAGAGAGAGAGAGAGAGAGAGAGAGAGAGAGAGAGAGAGAGAGAGAGAGAGAGAGAGAGAGAGCTGGGAAAATGATGCTAAGGAAGAAAGAGAGCGAGGAAAAGTGAAGAAATTCTTGTTTTATTTTAGGATTTGGATAGATGGAGGAAAAAAAGGAAGGAAAAAAGAAAAAAAATTGGATAGTAGGAATATATGTACGTTTTCTTTCAAATAAAACAGGAAAAAGATGTGGAAAATTTGTAAAGGTTAGGAAAAGACTGATAAAAAGTTGAAAAAAGGAAAGTTTGAGGTTTGTTAAGGAAAATAAAATACTTGTTAGGGTTTAAGGATACGAAAAGATACTGGATTTTTAGAAAGTAGAAAAGAAGTGGGAAAATGCACTCTGTATTTGTAAAGCGAAAAAAATGAGGAAAAGAAGAAAGAGAAAGAAAGAAAGAAAGAAAGAAAAGAGAAGAAAGAAAGAAAAGAAAGAAAAAGAAAAAATACACTGTACAAGGAAAAAAGAAAGTTTAAGATGTTTATTGCAAGAAAAATAGAGAGAGATGGAAAAGAGAGGAGGAAAACTGACCTTGAGTTTGTAAGGAGGGAAGGAAAAGAGAGTAATGAGAGAAAAGGAAGGAAAATATTCGTCGAAGGGGAAAAAAATTAAGGGAAATCTGAACTGATATAGAGGAAAAGGATAAAAGCATATTCATTGGAAGGATAGAAAATAGAGGATAAAAAGATACAAAAGAAAAAAGAGGAACAGGGAAAATTTTCAGTTTTTACAAGGGATAAGAAAAATATTAAATTCCTATATGAGAAAAAGAGAAGATTAATTTTTGGCAGTTTTTGAAAGGGTGTAAACTGAATTTGGTTATGATGAAAGGATAAAAGAAAGAAAAATTTGGGGATTTGTAAAGAGGTGAGGAGGAAAGAAAGGTATATAGGAGGAAACTGAGAAAGAAACAGGGGTTGTTGAGAGCAAAGGAGGAAAGGGATTCTATTGGGAGTTGTAAAGGAAAGAAAGAGAATATGTAAAGGAGAGGGAGAGGAAAATATTGTTGTGGCTTTTGTTTGTTAAAAGTAAAGTAAACGAAAGAAAGAAAAGAAAGAAAAGATAGAAAGATTGAAACAGATATAGATAGATAGATAGATAGATAGATAGATACATAGATAGAAAGATATAAATGCAGAAAAAATAGAGAAAAGAAAATGAAAAATGAGGGAAAAAGTGAAGAGAGGAGGAAAACTGATAGATAGAGACAGATGCAGAGAACATAAAGAGAATAAAAATAAAAGGGTAAAGAAAAACGAGGAGAAAAAAATAAGAAAAAAAGGAAGAAAAGAAGAAAACGAACGAGAAAAAAATAGGAAAGAACAAAACAAGTAAATACAAAAAAACGAAAGGAAAAAAAAAGGAAGCAAGAAATAAAAAACGCAACACAAAACCACGAGACAAACAAGGAAAACCAAAACAAACAAGGGGAGAAAAAGAAAGATTCTGAAAGCCAATATGAAGGAGGCAATGAAGAGAAGGGTAAGGAGGAGGACTCGCCAGTGAATAAGGTTTGTGAAGTAATGAATAATGAGACCCGGCGGCAGGAGTACCCTTGGAGAGAGAGAGAGAGAGAGAGAGAGAGAGAGAGAGAGAGAGAGAGAGAGAGAGAGAGAGAGAGAG
>CM035214.1:11732786-11745025 GCA_020233015.1 Callinectes sapidus | reverse complement strand
ATTTAATCTTATTTATCCTAACATTAGCGTATTTCACATAGACTGGATAAGAATAGGCTACCATTTAACCTTATTTATCCTAATAAATAGAAAAGATAAGGATAGGCTACCATTTAATCTTATTTATCCTAACCTTAGCGTATTTCACATAGACTAGATAAGAATAGGCTACTATTTAACCTTATTTATCCTAACCTTAGCGTATTTCACATAGACTAACATTTAAACTTATTTATCCTTACCTGTCGATAAACTCGTCAGCCGAAGGTAGATCTGCTGATTTTGATTTTCCAGCAATGTCAAGTTTACATATTCCATGGCGATTCTTAAATCTGTGTAGCCAGCCATCAGAGACTGGCAGGTTTCCGCTAACGACATCTTGCTAGCGAGGTCACGTCCTTTTCTTGCAGAATCAGGCTTGTTATAGATAGACCTTCAGATCTTTTCAGGCAAAACCACTCATACAACACTTTATTCAAGGTGTCCACACGGTTAAACTGTAGGGTGTGACGTTTTTCAGCAGCTTTTGGGGAGTCTGTGTCCTTCACAAAATCAGGTAACTTCTTGGATTGGGCCTTGATGTCATAGATCGTAGATGAACCTATGCCGTATTCATCCATGATTAACTTCATGTTTTCTCCTTTCTCTAAACGTCTGCATATGTCCACCTTCTGCTTAATTAAGCGTAAGCACCACACGTTTTCGTTTATCAACTCTGGGCATGATGAGATTTCACTGGCTAGCACGTGGATGAATGTAGAGGAGAACCAGTTGAACATACAAACACGAGCGTGGAGCGTGGCGGGAGTGACTCCAGAGGCTGGCTAGCGGGCCACGGCATCCCAGCAGTCCCACAGAGCGTGGTGCTGTCTGGCTAGCAGCCGCGGGGGCAACTACAGCCTCATGCGAGAATTTTCTATAGATTTAAATTGATTTTATATATATTTATAAATATATATTTTCATGTTTTGATGCTTGGAAAAAATATGCCGAATACTTAAAGTTGCCGGTTACTTAGATGCCGGATACAAGGGCTTTTACTGTATATATATATATATATATATATATATATATATATATATATATATATATATTATATATATATATATATAATCTATATATATATATATATACATACATACATACATACATACATACATACATACAGTAGGGCACTATTCAGCGCGAGACCAATTAGCGTGAGCTACCATCTACCATCAAAAAAATTAATCAGCACAACAGCCCCAGCTAGAGCAAGCCGCCACCACGACCGAATTTTGAAAATTAAGCCAAGCCGCCATGATAGGCGCTACCACCACCCACAACACGACGCCCCTGCCACATGGTCCCACCCTCACAGCACACTTGGCTACCCACTGTACTGAGGCAGATTTTTCCCTTATCCCGACAGTCCATAGGGATGGAAAGTGAGTGCATTTGACCCACACCACTGTGGCATACACCGCACACCACTGTAGTGGGTTGTGTTCCATCCATATCCCAACAATCCTTATGGTTGAAAAGAGTGTGGCCTAAACCAGCGGACCAGTATTTATTCCGGCAGTCTCTACCGGTAGAAAGTGAGTGCGTTCTTCCCTCACCACTGTGGCGTAAGCCGCGAACCGCTGTTGTTTATTGTGTTCCTTATTACTGCAGCCCTTATGGGTGAAAATCGAGTGCGTTCTTCCCTCACCACTGTTTCGAACTGCTGTTGTGTTGTGTTCCTTATTGCTGCAGCCCTTATAGGTGAAAATCGAGTGCGTTTGCCCCTCACCACTGTGGCATCACATGGGCCAGTGTTGTGTATTGTGTTCCTTATTACTGCAGCCCTTATGTATTTTTTTTTTTTTTAATACGAGTGTCGGAGCCACTGCACCAAATTATTTTTTTCCTATTGGTTACTTTGTTCAGTCAAAGCGAATCTACTTAGCGCGATTGTTTTCATCCACCAATTTCTCGTGTTAATTGGGGCTCTATTGTGTATATATATATATATATATATAGGAACACATCCCCGCGTAAATCAAGAGGTATATATATATATTCAATTTGTTTTTTGTTTTCTATGATCTCTACAAAAACACATCTCTCGCATAAATTGAGATACCTGTACCCATACCTTTAAACTGCAACCTAGACTTAGCACACACTCCTTATCTGTACCATGAAACCACAACATACCCTAACCACACCCTCCCTGTCCGTACCTTAAAACTGCACCTTATCCTCACCACACCCTCCCTCTTGGTACCCTTTAACCACACCCTAGCTTCACCAATACTCCCTTATCTGTACCTTGAAACTTCACTTTACCTTCATCACTACTTTCTGTCTATACCTTTAAACCACACTAGACTCGCCACACAATTGCTGCCCTCAGATCATTGCCGAAATATGAGTCACTACCCCAGAACACCGCAGACCTCCTTGTCCTGGGCATCAGCATCAACACCAACTACACCTCCAAGATCGTCCCCTCCGACACACCAGGCGAGCTGCCCAAACAACTCGGGAACAAAACGGAGTGTGCGTTGCTGGGTTTTGTCACCGATCTGGGCCGTAGTTATGTGACGGTGAGGAAGAACAACCCAGAGGAGAAGTTCATTAAGGTGTACACTTTTAATTCCGCACGAAAGTCAATGTCTACGGTGGTACCTCTTGGTGTTGGCGGCTTCAGGCTCTTCACCAAGGGAGCTTCCGAGATGGTGGTGAGGAAGTGAGTATTGGTGTTGTGTGTGTGTGTGTGTATGTTTTATGTAAAGAGGAAGGTAGCAAGGGCAACAAAGACAATAAAAATAGCACACTAAACAGAACAAAAATTGGTGATTAGTTGTGTTAGTTTAGATATTGGTGCTTTAAAGGTGTTGTTTTGGGGTTGATGTTAGGAGGTGAGTATTGGGGGTTTGTAAAGGTGTTGTGTTTGGTGTTGTAAGATGTTGTAGTGTTGATTTTTTTTTCAGTGTTAGTGTTAGATGTTGCTCAAATGTTTATTGTGCCTTTTATGTCTCATTAACTCCCCTCCCTCCTTTCCTTTTCTTTCGTCTTCCCTCTCCTTTGTCTTCCTTCTCCTCTTCCTCTTCCTCTCCCTTTCTTGCTTTTTCTTTCTCTTCCTTCTTTTTTCCTTCTCTAACTTGTCTCCTTTCACTTATATAACTCTTTACTTATACCTCAACTTCCCCCTCCCTTTCCTTTATTCCCCCTTTTCCTTGCTTCCCTCTCTTTTCTCTTCCTTTCTGTTTCTTTCATTCACTTCCCTACCACTTCACCCCCCCCCCCTATCTCTCTCTCTCTCTCTCTCTCTCTCTCTCTCTCTCTCTCTCTCTCTCTCTCTCTCTCTCTCTCTCTCTCTCTCTCTCTCTCTCTCTCCCTCTCCCTCTCCTCCCAGGTGTGGCTATGTGCTGAATGAGAAGGGTGACGCAGAGAAGCTGTCAGAGGATGACCAGAGGCAGCTTGAGTCAGACATCATTGAGAAGCTTGCATCAGATGGCCTGAGAACCATTGGCCTGGCTTACCGTGACTTTGTACCCTTTGACGCCAGTGTGAACCAGGTGTGTGTAATTCACTGTAATTCACTGTCATGGTTGCATGCTGGTCACCCAGCCAGCCTTTTCAAATAATCTTGCATCCATTCTAGTACTTTCCCTCTCAGTCCACCTATGTGTTTCAGTTTCCATAAGAGTCTCTTGCGTGGAACTCTATCACATGCTTTTTTGATATCTAGGTAGACAGCATCCACCCACCCATCTCTGTTTTTTATTCCTTCAATTACTCGTGTAAAGAAACTCAGTATGTTCATCACACTTGATTTTCCTTGTCTGAATCCAAATTGCCTATTAGATATAACTCCATTGTCTTCCAAATATCTCACCCATTTCTCTTTAATTAACATCCCACAGATTTTGCTGACTATACTTGTTAATGACATAGGTCTATAATTTGGTGTGTCAGTCTTCTTTCCTCCTTTGTAAATGGGCACTATGTTGGTCCTCTTCCACTCTTATGGCATGCTCCCCTCTTCTATTGAGCTGGTAATTACTTCCCAAATTGGCTGTATAAGTTGATCATTACATTCCCTTAGTGTCCAGCCTGACACCCCATCTGGTCCCATTGCTTTTCTACATCCAAACTTCCCATCAGTCTGCCAACATCTTGCTTCTGTACCACAACCTCCTTGAATACCTCATGTGCCTCTTTCATGTTTGGTTCTGTAAATGCCTCCTCTTCTGTGAATGCAAATTTGAAGCTCTCATTCATAATTTCAATAAGCTCTTCTGCTGTTTGTTATGTTTTTCTCCTTTTACTATTTTATCTATGGTTTCTTTACACTTCATCTTTCCATTTATATACTTATAGAAAAGTTTGGGTTAATTTTCATACTTCTCTACCACTTCCTTTTCAAAAGCAATTTCTTCCTCTCTTCTTATCCTGACACTCATTTCTTGCTTCTTTGTATCCCTCTCTATTACTTTCATTCCTCTGCTTCTTCAGTTTCCTCCAAGTTCTGTCCTTTGCCCTCTTAACCTCTGCACATCTGCATTGTACCATCTGTGTTTGCTACTCCTTATTTTGCATTTAGGTACATATCTTTCCACTCCTCCTGTGCTGTTTTACCACTCATGATCCCTCTCCATTCTAGACTTTCAAAAAATTTCCTTAAGTCTTCAAAGTTGGCCCTTGCATAATTTAACCTTCCATTTTTATAATCCTCTTCTCTTCTTACCAATGCCCATTCTTATAATTCCATTTCAATCAAGACATGATCAATTTTCCCCACTGGGCTTAGGTACTTCATGATGGGACGGAGTTCTGCTTTATTTATTCATTTATTTATTTATTTTTTTTTTTTACTTTTTTTGTATGTGTGGCTTTTTTCTCAAGTGTATTTTTGTCCTTTTTTGTTAATATTTTTATTTATATGTTGAGCACCTTTTTTTCTCTTTTATCTTTGTCCCTCCTTGTGTTTCTTTCTGTTATATCTTTCATTTTTTTCATTTTCTTTTTTTATTGGTATGGCATCTTGTTTCTGTCTTTGTCTCTTTTTTCTCTTCTATTTTTGTTTCTTTGTGTTCTTTTCTGTTATTTCTTTTTGTTTCTCTTATTCTCTTCTTTTTGTATTGATATGTCTTATTTTCTGTCTATCTATTTTTTTCTATTTCTGTTCTTTGTTTTTTTCTGTTTTCTCTTTTTGTTTCTTTTTTCTTTCTTTTATTGTTATGATATCTTACATTGTTGCTTTTTTCTTCTATTTCTATCTTTCCATGTGCTTATCTCTCATCTCTCTTTGCTCTATCTCTTTCTTGTCTAGTGTCTTTTCTTCATTGGTTTGATATCTTGTTTTTGTCTGTCTTATTTTCTAATTCTTATTTTATATAAAAAAACAATACTTCAATATTCCAGTAATTTGCAATATTTTCCATGATATTTGTATTTCTCAGGTATACTAGACTAACAAAAAGAAAATCATACCTCACATTACATAAACCGTCAAACTCTTAAACCTTCCTTTTAATTTGTAATGTTTTCTATAATATTTGTGTTTCTGAGGTATACAGGAATAACATCAATAAGATTAAACCTTACATTATACAAACCACAAATGTCTTGTACCTCCCTTTAATTTGTAATGTTTTCCGTAATGATTGTGTTTCTTATGATTCTGTTCCTCCTTACAGACGTCCATCACAGAGGAGCCAAACTGGGACAAGGAGGAGGAGATTGTGACCAGCCTGACATTAATAGGAGTAGTGGGTGTTGAGGATCCTGTGAGGCCTGAGGTAGGACAAGGCAGGAAGGGTCAGCTGGGGTCAGGGAAGGTCAGAGGGTCATTTTTGTTCATTTGATCTAATTTTGTGTTTTCTTTATTTTTACTTTGTTTTTCTTCTTTCTTTGCTTTATTTTGTCTTTTCAGTAGCAAAACATGAAAATGATATTATAGCCTGTTGTAAATCATTGCATCTCTTTACTTGATCATAATGTTTAGTTTCTTTCACTTTAGAACACTGAAGCAACAATAATTTTCCACAACACCTGAAAAGAGTTTCATTATTACAACCAATAGTGTATTCAAACCTTCCCAACTCTATCTCTTACATCATGATACTTATTTTCTTTTGCCTTAAAACAAGGAACAATTTTCCAAAAGCTAGAAATATAAAAAGTATCATTATAGCAACCGTAAAACACTCAAACTGTAGCAAGGCATGAAAAAATCACCATTATAACAAGCTTAAGATAATTAAACCTTACAAAGACATGAAAAAGTCACCATAACAGCAACCATTAGTGCATTGACTCCGCCCCCCACTCCCTCCTGACCCCTCCTAACAGGTTCCCAAGGCCATTGAGCTGTGCCAGAGAGCCGGGGTGACAGTCCGCATGGTGACAGGGGACAATGTGAACACTGCCCGGGCCATCGCGTCCAAGTGTGGCATCCTGCGGCCCAAGGATGATGGCCTGGTGATGGATAGTCGGCAGTTCAACACAATGATTAAGGATGAGAAAGGAGAGGTGAGGGGAAGGGTTGATGGGTGTGTGTGTGTGTGTGTGTGTGTGTGTGTGTTTGTTTGTTGCTAGAAATGTGTGGATGGGGAGGTGATGGGGGGGGGGTGTATTTACCTAGTTGTGCCATACAGGTTGTACCTTACAGCTATGCGTGTGTGCGTGTGTGCAATATCTCGTCTTTTGAGTGAGGCGTTACGTGATATACTCATTTGTGTGTGTGTGTGTGTGTGTGTGTGTGTGTGAGTGTTTGTGTGTGTTTGTTGTGGATGTATGTTGTAGGAGGTTACAGAGAAACTTTATGCTTCATTCAAGACTGATGCTTCAAAAGTTGGCCATATCCAATGCAGTAACGGCAAATTTTACATTTTACATTACACAATCTTCAAAAAACTTCACATTGGACCAAATAGACATTTCAAACTTCGTCCTTCACCCATCACAGAAACTTCAAAATTTGTGCGTCACCCAACACACTTTAAACTTCATTCCTTACTAAACTCAGTAATTTACATCTCACCCAACACACAAACTTGAAACAAACTTCACATTGCACCCAATACAGAAACTTCAACAAACTTCACATTGCACCCAACACTAATACATCAAGCTTTACACTGTACATAACATGGAAACTTTAAAAAATATTCAAACTTCCTCCTTCACCTAACACACATACTTGAACTTTTACTACTCACCCAATAGAGGAACTTCAAAAAACTTCCCTACCCCCAACACACAGACATCAATTTCATACTGCACCCAACATAGAAACCTAAAAAATAAAAATAAAACTTCCCCCCTTCACCCAGTACAGAAACTTCAAACTTCCCACTACACCAAACACAGAAAGTTAAAAAAGACTTCACACCACACCCTTCACCCAACAAAAACCTCACTCCTCACTCCTACCCAACACAAACTTCAACCTTCCCTCCCCCCCTCATCCAACACACTTCACCCCTCCTCCCCCTCCAGGTGTCCCAGGATCTCATAGACAAGGTATGGCCCAGACTGAGGGTCCTGGCTCGCTCCTCCCCCCAAGACAAGTATGTGCTGGTGAAGGGCATCATCAACTCACACGCTGGGGACATGAGGCAGGTGGTGGCGGTGACTGGTGATGGGACTAATGATGCACCGGCTCTCAAGATGGCCGATGTGGGCTTTGCAATGGTGAGTGTGTGTTGTGGTTTGGTGCGTGATGGGCATATACAGGTACCGCTTGTTTTATGCGTTTTTTAATTTTACACGAGATCAACCCCCCCCCCCCCAAAAAAAAAAAAAAAAAATATTATGATTTACATTTCTTTTCACGTATACATATGCAATATTTAATTGAGTGACCAACAGATGTCTCTCATGAGTTCCTCTACACCACCCAAACAACAACAGTTACACAATCACATGTGTGTACAATAGGCTCCTTTCACACTAGTTACCTTCCATGCTTTCACACAAGAACACCAGTGTCCGCCATCGATCAAATTTATGCCTGGACGCTAGTGTCTCATGAACCCGCCGCTCCTTGTCAGTCTGAAGAATGGCTAAAAAGAAACGTAAGAGGCGCTCTGCAGAAAGGAAAGTGCATGTGCATCCTGTATTATACTCAAGGATGTACACATCAGGAGTGCATCATACACTTTTCCCTGATTTGTGTGCAGACGAAAAGAAGTTTTTCAACTATTTTCGCATGAGCAAGCCGTCATTTGAAGAACTTCTCAGCTACGTCAGGAAAGACATCACAGGGACTACAACAACGTTGAGAGAATGTATTTCACCAGACGAGAAACTGAGCATGATAGGGGTCTGGCCAGTGAGCGGCGGCGGTGGCGGACACTGCTGGTGGCGTAGTGTGAAAGCTTCCATTCAAAACCATGAAGCTCTACAGTGAGTGGCGGACATTGCCAGTGTCAGTGTCCGCCACTAGTTGCGGAAGTGAGACACCGAAATGTTAGTGTCCCGGAAGTTGCCCGGTCGAGACACTGCAGTGGCCTAGTGTGAAAGTGTCCATTGCAAAGCATGGAAGGCAACTAGTGTCTGCCACCAGTGGCGCACACTAGTGTCCTAGTGTGAAAGGGCCCATATATATATATATATATATATGTGTGTGTGTGTGTGTGTGTGTGTGTGTGTATATATATATATATATATATATATATATATATATATATATATATATATATATATATATATATATATTGGTGCCCTCACTCAATTACATCATTATCATGAGAAAATTCACTGACCTTAATGTGCACAATTCCTGATATAACTGAGCTCCAAATGAAAGAAATATTCATTACTTCCTTTTTGTGATGAGTGCTAATTGTCACAATTGTACCAACCCAACCTAACCAGACCAGACCAGAGCAAAACCTAACCTGACCCAAGCTTACCAAACTCAACCTAACCTAACCTTTATCCCACACAGGGCATCACTGGCACAGACGTAGCCAAAGAAGCGTGCGACATTGTACTGACAGACGACAACTTCAGTTCCATTGTGAAGGCAGTGATGTGGGGCCGAAACGTGTATGACTCCATTGCAAAGTTCCTTCAGTTCCAGCTCACCGTCAATGTGGTGGCGGTGACGGTGGCGTTTGTCAGTGTGTGCATCATCAGTGACTCGCCCCTCAAGGTGTGTTGGCGGGCGGAAGGAGGTGGAAGGGAGGAGTGATTGAGTGACTGGGTTTAGATTGATTAAGTTTGTGAATTTAGTGATTGATGATGGTTGCCTTTAGAGGAAATTGAGTATGTTTTTAGTGAAGAGGAAAAGCATATTATTTGTGAAGAGTTTAAGGTTGTCAAAGAAATTCACAGATGAGAGGGACAAATTATCTCCCCTATTTTCTTTTGGAAGAAAAAGGGTGGAAGTATTAGAATGATTCTTAATGTAAAGAAACTTAATGAACACATTAATTGTAAACTTTTCAAACTGGTGAATTTTGAGTAGGCTATTCAACTTATTAACATCGGCTCCTACATAGCATCTGTTGATATAAGATATGTTTACTATTCTGTTAAAATTGCTTATGGACAGCAGAGATTTCTGTATTTTAAATGGCAAAATTTACCAGTTCACCTGTCTTCCTAATGGGGTTGCAGAAGGCCCAGGTCTGTTCACTAGATTAATGAAACGTGTTTTTTGCCAAGCTGAGAGAGAGAGAGTTTTATTGATGACACGTATTTCACACTACACCATTGAAGGATGTTAAGAGAGTACTCACGCTGCTGTAGAATTCCTCAGGAAGATTGCTTTTTGCATTAATAATGACAAATCTGTCTTGGTTCCCACAAAACATTTAGAGTATTTGGGAAACGTTACTGACTCAAACCTAATGACAGTAACACTACCGGAGAGGAGGCAACAAAAAACAGTTTAAAGCTGCAAACAGTTATTCAATGTTGCTAGAGCAAAAACAAGGGATGTTGCCAAAGTCACTGGTTTATTGGTTGCAGCATTTCAGCAGTAGAAAGGAGAAAAGTATTCCAGCAAGTCACCTCTGCTAGAGAGGAGCATTCACATGTCCTCCACTCCCTCCCTATGCTAACCAGCGTCTGATGATTCAACGCTGAGTGATAAGAAAAGTATTCCAGCAAGTCACCTCTGCTAGAGGGGAGCATTCACATGTCCTCCACTCCCTCCCTATGCTAACCAGCGTCTGATGATTCAACGCTGAGTGATAAGAAAAGTATTCCAGCAAGTCACCTCTGCTAGAGAGGAGCATTCACTTGCCCTCCACTCCCTCCCAATGCTAACCAGCGTCTGATGATTCAACGCTGAGTGATAAGAAAAGTATTCCAGCAAGTCACCTCTGCTAGAGAGGAGCATTCACATGTCCTCCACTCCCTCCCTATGCTAACCAGCGTCTGATGATTCAACGCTGAGTGATGAGAAATGAGGAATTAACTTTGATGTGGGTGATGGTATATACTCTTTAAAGTGTGGTGGTGTGTGGCGGCACAGTGAATGGCCCCCTCTAGCAGAGGGACTTGCTTTGTAAAATTTGAAGCACATTTCAACTGACGATACAGTAAGTCTCGTGTACTTCATCAATTATTTTGTATTGCAGTGAAAGAATGAAATAGGTGGGTGGATTAAGTGATTGAATGGTTGGGTTTAGAAGGATTGATTAAGTAAGCAGGTGGATTTGCAATGTCTTCTTAGGTCAGAGGGTGGTAGAAGGTTGTAGAAGGAGGTGAAGGGAAGAGGGAGTGAGTGACTAGAAATGTAGTGAGGAAGGAAGTTGACAGAAGGAAGGAAGAAAAGAAGGAGTGAGTGGCCAGATTTCTAGTGAAGGATGTGAGAAGGATTACCTAACCTAACTTAGCTTAAGCTATGTAACCTAACCTGGCCTGACCTAGCCTATCCTAACCTAACCATAATTTAACCTATCCTTCTTCCCACAGACTGTTCAGATGCTGTGGGTGAACCTGATAATGGACACTTTAGCCTCCCTCGCCCTGGCTACTGAGGCGCCCTCCCTGGCCCTCCTGCACCGCCAGCCCTACGGGAGAACAATGCCCCTTGTGTCGTCCATCATGCTCAGGAACATCATTGGACAGGCTGCCTTTATGGTGCTCGTCATCTTCCTCCTCTTGTTCTATGGTGAGGTGGTGAGGTGTTTGTGTGTGTGGTGAGGTGGAGGAAGAGGAGGAGGAGGAGGAGGAGGTAGATGAGGGTATGTATTATATTGTGTGATAGTGATGTGGTGGAGGAGGGATGTGTGTCTGTGTGGTAAGGAAGATGAGGAGGAGGAGGAGTAGGAGGTGGTAATGTATGTGTTCTATGGTAAATCATAGCTAGATAAATACACACACACACACACACACACACACACACACACACACACACTCACACACACACACATACACTCGGCAGAAGCCTCCTCCAACAGGTTCCATATCTATTACAAAATCTTCATTTCTACTAAAAGAGAGAATTTTTCTTGCCAGTTTTTCAGTTTCATCCTTAGACAGTTTTTCTTGCCAATTTTTCAGTTTCATACTCATTAAGTCATATAAATTCTCCTCTCTCTCTCTCTCTCTCTCTCTCTCTCTCTCTCTCTCTCTCTCCCTCTCTCTCTCTCTCTCTCTCTCTCTCTCTCTCTCTCTCTCTCTCTCTCTCTCTCTCTCTCTCTCTCTCTCTCTCTCTCTCTCTCTCTCACGAGACACCTTTTATTAGACAATTTTCTCATTTTACCCTAATTCTAACCTAACCTAACGTAACCTAACCCTCTCTCTCTCTCTCTCTCCCCAGGCCACATCATGCTGGACATAGACGACGGGCTGTACAAGGAGCGCGGGGAGCCTCCGTCGCAACACTTCACCCTCATCTTCAACACCTTTGTGATGATGACGCTCTTCAATGAGGTGAATGCCAGGAAGATCCACGGGGAACACAACATCTTTGAGGGCATCACTGGCAACCCTCTCTTCTACTGCATCTGGGTGGTGACCTTTGTGGCGCAGGTTGGTGGCGGTGGTGGTGGTGTTAGTGAGGGATTGGAAGTTTGCTTTTTTTTTTTTTTTTTTTTTTTTTTTTTTTTTTTTTTTTTAGTTTTTTTATTGTATTTTAATTTTTGTTTTGTCTTTTTAAGGCCCCTTTCACACTAGGACACCAATGTCTGCCACTGGTGGTGGACACTAGTTACCTTCCATGCTTTCACACTAGGACACCAGTGTCTGCCATTGGTGGTGGACACTAGTTACCTTCCATGCTTTCACACTAGGACACCGGT
>CM035214.1:11563343-11597469 GCA_020233015.1 Callinectes sapidus | reverse complement strand
CAGGAGGAGGGAAGAATGGCTGCATATCTGAGGGAGGCGCATTGGCTGGGAGTAACCTTCATTTTTGTCCCCAGGGGCGGCAGCGGGTGGCGGTGCCGCGGGGGAAGGGCGGCGGCAACACGTGGGGAGGCGGGGCGATAAAAAGGACATCTGGCGGAGCTCTCTCACAACTCGACCATTAAAAAGGACATCTGGCGGAGCTCTCTCACAACTCGACCATTCTCCTTCACGCGAGCTTCCTTTTACCACAGACTTGCCCTAACCACACACACACACACACACACACACACACACACACACACACACACACACACACACACACACACACACACACTGTATGATATTCTGCCACAATATGGTTGAGAAAATAAAATTGAAAGACTGCAAACTGATCATTGACTTTCTATCACACAATGTCCTTACACCCAAAGCAAGGAATGGTGAAATATAACGTTGTGGCTATCTAAATAGGATGAATCATGGTATGTGGTGAGAAGTATGTTATGAAAGAGCTCAACGATAGATAGATTATGATTAAAATAGGAAAAAAAAAAAAAAACGATAGATTTGTGACTTGTCTAAAAGTCATCACATTAACACTTACTTTGCTTTTTAGTATATATTTTTCCAGGAGATTTAATGAGCGATAACAATATAGTTTATAGTTATTTGTCTTCCTTGCACTATACATATAAAAAAAACCTCATACAATATCCTATTTAAGTCGTTTCTTCATCCCTTGTAATAGAATAGTAATAATGATTCACGTGATTATCTCGCTAATGCTGAAGTCTAAGTTTCAAGCCTAGCAAACATATTCCTTTTAACACTTCTTCTTATTCAACGCGTGGTAATGGTAATATGATTGATCGAATTCGCTAATGCCGCATAAGATTTCTCCCAACACCACTTCAATAGTGGCTAAATTACCAACCATTGTGTTTAGCTCGCTTCCCACACCCTACAGCGCTCCCCACTGTTTGCTTTCTCATTCCTCCCCATTTCATTCAATACGTGTAATACTTCATTGATTTCTCCTGTTGATACATCCAAGATTCTATCATAGCATATCTCACTTAATTCATTCCTTTACAAGAGATATATAATGCAAGGTAACAAGTTTATCTCGTCACACCCCCCCCCCTCATTAACAAAATACCCATAATTGTCATTACCCAGTTAGTTCGTTCCTCATTTAATATTGCTTGACAGTATGACACTTAAGAATTATTCATCCCACTTTCGTTACAAGTACGGCAAAACCCTACAATTCCTCACGACAATAACAAACCTAATAAACCACCTTACCCAGAGTGACCCGGATCAACCTGACACATCTTGTTATTCCCACACATGTCACTCGCACATACCTTCTGAATCTGCCCCTCGCTAGTCCGGTCCCCCAGTGCCTCGGAGTGATGGGAGCACAAGATAGACAAGACACACTACACGGCAAATGGTTGAAGGATGAGATGAATGGCCCAGCAGGTGGAGAGGACGCCTGCCTACCTGCCTGCCTGCTGGGTATCGCAGGGGAAGGTGAAGTGCGCACGCAAGTCGCCTGTGCCACCGTGTCAGCTTTGTTTTACTGTCAAGCATAATACTTCATTCATCTTCACAACCCAGTACTATCAGTAGATCAATGTATTAAGTAATTCTGTAATATGACGATATGGAATCATTAAGGAAAAATAAAGAATGAATATAAATAACTTAGAATTGCGGCTTTCAGTAATCTTGAATATTATTCCTAGACTCCAGTAACTTTTATCATCATACACAGTCCAGCCAGCCTCAGCAGACTGTAAAACATGAAACCGTGGAGAAAAAATCATATGCAAGTAAGAAAGGCTACTCATTAAAAGTATTAAACTTTATTGAGCACAGATGCACATACATATCTCTGGATAAATAATTAAAACTTGTAAAGAATTTTGTATTAGGAAAAGATCCGCCTAGAAATAATGAAGTCTACAGCGGACAGACTAGAGAGGGGCGGAGGGCACGCAACCTTCCTTCCCCGCACGGGAGGGTGACAAATAAACATTAAATACAAAATGAACAGAATCCATGTTTCTCACTGAACATAACACAAGAAATGAACAAAACCTGCCAGTAACGTTAAGTTGGGTGAATGTCTGTGTAAATGTCAGCACCATTTAGCTCCTGTGTGGCTGAGAGCGGGACAATGAGTGGTGGGTGGCGCGCCTCGGGCAAGGCGGCAGCTACAAGTGCTCAAGTTGTCACAATCATCACGGGAAATTAAAGGAAGCGTTGACTGAAGTATGCTGCACTTTAGCTCTAGGCACTCCTAACGCGCTGGCATTGGTAAAAGTTTGATTCAGTTCACGGCCAGCAGCCAACCGAGGAGTTATCGCGCTCCCAGTAATGACTTTTTTTTTTTTTTAGAATAGGAAAACTGTTAGCCTATTGTACCTCAAGCTTGTGGGAGTTTTCACTGCTTGATTTTTTGACATGCGCAGTTCATAAACCTAGGAAGTAGCTGGGTCTACTAATGCTGGTTATTCACAATTTGAATTTCTGTGTAGTAAAAACCATAGATACACTGAATTACTCCATCATTCCATAACTTTTGACGTGACAAGTTCATAATAAGCCTATCATTACATGTGTTTAGAAAGAAGGCTGCTCACTTACTATTCAAAATTGTCCTAATATCAGCTTGGCCATTGTCTTCAGTCCTCAGTCATTGCTTGGTTAGCTTCCATCACTGGTCATGACAGAGCTAACACAAAGAACAGACTTCCTCTTTTCTTACTATCTTTTGCTCACTCTTCCTTTCAGTCCCACACAAACTGCAGATGCCACCCAGAAATTCTGAAATGCTCACAACTCTTCACTGCCAAACACAGTCACATTGCAGTAATTATTTTCAAACCTGGAACATCCCTCTCAGGGAGAAATTCTGCACATGTAATACAACACACTTCACACTTGATTTATTCCATGATCAAAACTTAAACTTAATTTGGATAGCAGTGCTCATGAGAATTATCCAGGTCCGAGATATTTAATGCATAACAGATAGACTGCCCATACGTGGGATCATCATATTATTGCTTATTTGACATTTAAACTAAAATTACCATATCCTGCAGCTGCATGATTCTGTCAATAACACAAATATGATAGAAAAAACTTATGAATACTTGTATAAATTTGACATGCTTCTTGGCACAGACACACACACAGATTCTTGGTTCACTCAGTTCTTGATCACACCTCATAGCAATGAAGCATTTGGCACACACAAAGTTGGCAGACAGAATGGACAAGAGTCACTAGCAAAGAGAACCAGACGTATATACACAATGTTGCTGTGTTGAGTGAAGGGTTTATGATCCAGTAATATGTACACTATCAACAACCTTTTTTGTACAAACACATAGTCTGTGCACTTGTTTTCTTCTCCAGAGCTAAGAACACTTCCCCACTTTCTCCAGCACAAGGACACGTCTTCAAACAGCTTGGTGCATAATGCTATATATATATATTATATATATTATATATGTATATAGTATATACTTTTATATATAAAATATTACAGGTATAAAAATTGGCAATGGCGACAGTGGATAATGAGGACTACCTAGCATGCAGGATATTTTGGGGACCGGCAGGGAGACGAACATTGATGGATACACTTTGGTTGTTCTCGCCGGTCGTCCCCTCGGCACTTGGCACTCAGCTGGCTGCCAGGCCTCCGCAGTGATACCAATTCAGACTTGTGATGGATAGTTTTGATGAGCTGCATCCTAAATGAAAATGCTGGAGTTCCTTTTTCTGCTTTGACACTTAGGAAAATATTGATATAGGAACTGAATGCTCTGTGTACTGTACCACCTCATAGCCTATGTTTGGTCTGCACTTCAAAGCCAAGTTTCTATACATTATTATTAGGATGACACATATAGCTTTTTAAATTACTGGTGATTATAAATTACATAATAGATTTTGAGAAAATTCAAAATCACTGTCTTTAAACTAGGAATACAATTTCTTTCAATTATTGTCTGGAGTTTCAAGAGTTCACAAGTTGGACGTTTTTAGGCAAAGAGACTACACCTAGTACACAATGGCTTCTCAACATTCAAAAATGACTCAATGAAGAATGAAAGGCTGGTGAAAATGACCATGAAGATTAATGAATGAAAAAATGGACACGTCTCCAGGAAAAATCATTCTTGGGACCCTGAGGGCTTCATCGATGTAGTTTATAAACAGCAAACACAAGAATCATACACATCCACCACTAACCTTAAGTATGAAAAATGAACGGCCCAATAACAGCACAAGGGATCATCGGACACTCCTCTTGGCAACCCTCAATGAAGGGAGAGGCTTACCAAGCACTCTCGAATCAAAGATCAATGCGTTCCGTGGGTTTGTATCTCTTTAGTGACTTCTCCATACTGACCCTGTGTCCAACACGTCTCACTCCCAGGTTGATGAGAGTGTCATTGTTGAGTCCCATTAGCTTCCTGCCATCGATGTCTTGCTCCTCAAAGGAATCCTTGTACTCGGGCATAAAGATGCTCTCCAGCCACTCTGTGGTGTCTTTTGTGGTCCATTCTGTCAGTGTCTTGTGTCGAAACTGTGGTGTGTCTTCCTCAGGTTCCTCCTCCAGCTCCTGTTGCTGCTGCAGCTGTTGTTGCTGCTGATATTGTTGCTGCTGATATTGTTGCTGTTGTAGCTGCTGCTGCTGGAGTTGTTGTTGATGTAGCTGTTGATGCTGTAGCTGCTGATGCTGTAGCTGCTGATGCTGTAGCTGCTGATGTTGTAGATGCTGTTGCTGTAGATGCTGTTGCTGTAGTTGTTGCTGCTGCAGCTGCTGCTGTTGTAGCTGTTGTTGCTGAAGTTGTTGTTGCTGGAGTTGTTGCTGCTGCTGTTGATGATGATGGTGTAAGTGATGATGGTGGTGATGGTGGTGGTGGTGCCTGGATGACCCCACCACACTGACAGGTGGGTCCTGGGTGTCGCTGGAAATGTGAATCACTGTTTTGTTCCTGCGTGGTTGTTGATGCTCAGCCAGGGACATGTCGCAGAACTCTGGTGGAGGTGCCAGCACCACTTCCCCGCCTCCCCCAGCCCCTGGCACTCCAGCCAGAGTGTTCACCTCATTCAAGGAGTCCATGTGCATGCGGATCAGCTGCAAAGACTCCTCAATGCTGCGCTCATACTCTGTCTCTCCACCATCTGCACCCTTGTAGGATGAACGGTCCAGTGTGCGAGCAGCCGGCGGTGCACTCTTCTCTCGCAGCAATCCTGCTGCTTCTTCTGCTCCCCACAGCTGCTCCCGGGTACGACCTCGAGCAAGGGAGCCTCCCACAATTCCCTTCATGCCATGGGTGGTCTGTGGTGGGGCTGAGGCAGCACGAGAGACAGCTGTGGGTGTCCTGGGCAGGGTGGTCCTCATCTGTGGGTGAGATGCTGAGGGCAAGGAGTGCTGGGCCTGAATGACAGGTGGGTGAGACCTTTCTCGCTCCCCTGCACTGCCCCCAGAGCCTGAGGAGAGGCTGCTGAGGGAGGACACAGTACTGAGAGTGTCTTGGTCACCCTGTCTGGCTGCCTCACCCTCTACATCAGCCTCTGTGGTTTCCTGTGGTGGCGGCAGCTTTACCAGTGACACAGCATTGCGGGTCAGTGAGCCGGAGCGCCGAGCACCATTGGAGTCACTGTCACGACTTGAGTCACTTCGGTCACCACTGCGCTCATTTGTCAAGATCCATGTGCGGTCACTCGCCTCATCGGAACTCTCTGAGGCTTCCGAACTGTCATCGCGTGATCCCTGGCGGCCAAGGAATCTGTCTGAACCACCATTGCCACTTGGGGCAGCAGAAATGGTGTCCGACTCAGTATTGATGACGGTGACGTAAGCCTCAGCAGGGTCCTGATCGCTGCTCACACCGCTGGAGGAGTTATCACCGTCCTCCAGGAACTCGTTGGGACAGGACTTGGAGTTTCTCATGATACGGCCA
Source organism: Callinectes sapidus (assembly GCA_020233015.1). NCBI lineage: Eukaryota > Metazoa > Arthropoda > Malacostraca > Decapoda > Portunidae > Callinectes > Callinectes sapidus. The sequence continues at coordinate 11,591,470 of CM035214.1, read as the reverse complement.
GTCTTGAGGTCTTCACTGGGGCCTGGTGCTGGCCGGCCACTCTGAGGGGCAGGGGAACTCTTCTCTCGTTGTCTGTTGAACAAGGCTGACTCCTGGATGGCGTCTCCCAGTGCTCCATTACCATTCCCATTGTTCAGTCTCTTGGCTGGGCTGGAGTTGGCCGACTGTGAGCCCTCAGGTCCATCATCCTGCCTGGCTTGTCTCTCAGCCGCCTTCTGCGCAATCATATCTCTGAAGTTATTGCTCCCGAGGGACCCAAGGGGTGCAGGGCTCCTGGCTGGGGCAGCATAGTGTGGCCCGTCGGCATCCTGCTGGGGTGGTGTGGGTGGCCCTGCTGCAGTCACCAGGTTGGGTGAGAAGGCCACTGACTGTTTCTTCTTCTTGAGGGTTCTCGTCTTCCTAGAATCGTCCTGGGACAGCGACAGGGCAGCCGAAGACTGTTCATCAGAGCTGTAGTCTGGCTCAGGGATGTCTGGGGCAGGGGTGGTGGGGGGTGCAGCACGGGCTACCTGGGGACACACCCTGTTGGGTGAGCTGCCCTCGGTAATCTCCTGTACGCTGCGGTTGTTCTTTGGCCGGGCGTAAGTCACAGCGTCACTCACAGGCGGCCGGCTTGGTGCTGCTGTGGATGCTGGTGTGAGTGGCTCCTGACTCCTGCTGCCCTCCCTACCACCTTCACCCCGGAAGGTGGAGTAGGAGGAGGCAGAGTATGCGGCTTGGGCAGCCCTCTCAGGGGAGCCACGCTGCACGCTGGGCCGGGAGGTGCTGGGTGGTAAGCTTTGTGAGCGGGTCTTGACGCTGGCACCCTTACGGCCGGCTGAGTCTGGGCTGCGGTAGCCCACAGCCTTCACCTCCTCTGGGGAGGCGTACAGCTTGGCACTGTCTGTCGGCCGGAAGCTGGACTGGATGGCTGGGGAGAGCGGAGCAGAGTCAGGGGTTGAGGGTGCCAGGCCCACTGTGGCATAGTCACTCTTGGAGCGGCTGATGTCCACCTTCACCAGTTGGCCCAGTGGTGGTGGGGGTGGGGGATGGGTGGGTGGGGGGTGGAGGCCAGCACGGCGCAGCATGGCGGCGTTGACGGCAGACTGGGAGCGCCGCAGCATCCTGTACTCCATTGGTCCTGGGGAACGGTTAGGCGAGTCACTGCTCCCCTCCTCTTCCTCTTCCTCCTCATCATCCTCCCCGCTGGGCCAGGAGTCTCTAGACCCGAGAGACCCCCCGCCAACAGGACTCCTCCCCAGGGTGGAGGAGCGGCGTGGCGGACAGACTAGGGAATGTCGTGATCCCTGGCCATTCAGTGTCGGGATGAACAAGTCTTCCTGGGAAATGGACTTTCGCTTCTCCTCTGCTGAGGTGGCTGGCATGGCTGCCGTGACCCCGGCCTTGAGGTCTGGTGTAGAATGGAACACCTTGTGCAGGCGTGCGAGCTTGCCCATATGCCTGGACTTCATAGCCTGGAGGGGGAATGTGAGTGAGTCTTCAGGTAAGCAAGTATGGTTCCTTATGGCTATCATTGCAAAATAGACTACATACAATATGCTCACATGAACACACTAACCTCTGCAGTGATTCTCATCCCTTGATAAAAAAAAGACAAGATCACAGTGTGGAAAAGGACAGGACAACAAGGGAAGGCTGGGAGGACAAGGGGTCACAGGAGGGGGACATGCTGGGGCCACAGTGCCTTACTTACCCACCCTTCCCATTGTGAACAACACTCCTCTATCTTCCTCAAAGCACAATCCAGGTTAAAGTCCTGCCTTTAACACTGCTGTCAACAACTGAGGGCTACAGATGGGCCACACTCACCTTTGCCTTCTTCATTTCGGCCACGCTGGCATACACCTGTGGCTGTCGGGCTGAGGGGCTGGTGGGGGGTGAGGTGGTGCCGTGCTGAAGTAAATCCTCGACCTCTGCCGCTGTCATGCGTTTTGAGCTCGGACGCGCCTTAATGGATGCAACTTTAGGGCCTGGTGGAGTGCCAACTGGGGTGCCCATGGAGGGGGTGCCCTGGGGGGAGCCATAAAGCCCCACTCCATAGTGCTCTCCGGCAGAACGGGACATCACATCCCCATTCTCTCGCATGCTGGCATCCAGGGCTTCTAAGGGGCAGAGTGCAGCAGTCAGTGACATACTCACCAGGGCGGACCACATACCACATGCACGGCTCACTGTCTCTTATCCACTACACTGATCCACTCACCTCTTCATACTGCAACTCTCCTCACATCACACTGATTAACACACCTACACAAATAGAAAGTAAATTTGCCTCACACTGACACTAATGACTTTTCAATCTTGTTGAGACAGCTTTCCTGCCTCACTGAACTTATTTACTCTTTACCTTACTGAAAGTATTTACTCTTCCTAAAGTTCATGTCATCATTTCATTTTTTTCTCTTACTCCCAGTTAAGTAACAAGACTTGTACTATTCATATTACCTTTAATGTCTTAAATAATAAAGTGGCTTTAGCTAAATCTCCATTGATCAAATATTCTAGATCAGGTCTTACCAGATATGTCTTGCTAAGAGTACAAATTCAGATGAACCTAATAATAACTTATCAAATTGTCTGGGCTTTTTAGAGTTGAAGTATTAAAATCTTTCTATGCTGCCTTGCTTTAGAATAATTTTATTTTCAGTGTTTTAAATCATTTTAATAAGCATGCATTTATTATTCCCAGTCACCATTTCCATGAGGAGATGAACGGGTGAATGGCCGAGTGCTCCATGCTCATGCTCAGCTGTGCCTTCATGCACTCATTCAACTCAGCAAAGACATTTTCACATAACCTCACACCAATTCATGAATCTTATATATTTCACTGTTAAATAACGGTTTATGGTAGTACTTAATTAGACGATAAAGCCAAAAATAAGCCGTCACCAAAATGAAATCACAAAACAAATGAAGGACAGTAATCTCAAAGCTGTCTAACATCAATGTTTAAAAAATGGTATGGCTGATGTAAAGGTTTCCCTAATGCTCATCAGACTGAAAGATAACATGCAAGAACATTCCACAATAACAATATGTATTCTCTCAATAATAAGTAATAAAAGAAGGGTATGTATGCACCAAAAGAAATTAAACTTTTATCAGCTGCTGCATTCAACAATAACTTTATCAGCTGCTGCATACAACAATAACTTAAGAAATTTAACTAATACTTATCTGATACCTAAATCATCCCAAACAAAATTTCATAAGGAAACAATGCTAGAGGGGACAATCATAGCTTAAGAATGTAACTGGAGATCACATTTCCAAAATTGGACCTCGGTTTGTTCTTCCTTTACTTTGGACATCCACCTCCTTCAACAAATTAGGTACAGAATTTTATCCAGAGCCAAAAATGCCTTTTCTTTCTCCTTCCCCAGTCTCCTGCACTACACTGTACAACTCAGGGGACAGCACTCACCCTACTGGCAAAAGGCTGCAAGTCTAGCCTGGCTCAAAGCCGTTTCCCAGTGGGGTGTGTTGTCCTGTGTTGTAAATCTGTCACCACCACCTCACCTCACTCTTGTGACATCTAAACTCATTCTATTTATAATTTACAAACTGCCTTATCAAGACATTCTCAGCTACACTTGCCAGATGCAAAGAAAATTTCATAGTAGCAAATAAAACAAATCACTGCTGAAGAGTATCTACAAACATAATGGAACCTTAGTCTTACCAATATCCTGAAGTCCGGCCACCATGGATTTGGCCCTTGCTCGGCCCACACTGAGGGTAGTTCTGGGGTCCCTTGGGGGGGGAGCTGGGGGGGCTTGGGACGATCGCACTAGAGGGAGACACAGGCACAGTTAGTGGGAGTGAAAGGCCAGCCAGCAGGAAGCAGCGGGAGACACAGAGACTGCCACTGTGCAGGTCTGTGCCACGCTTGTAATGGGTTACTCCAAACTTGTCACAGGAGAATTGCAGTGTAGACTTTGTTGTTCAAAATTGTGACATGGGAAGGGAGAAACAGTGCTATATGCATTGATGTTTGTGTAGGCAACTCAAGTGTGTGGCAAACTGAGAAGATGAACTTTTACATGGCATATTCTGGGCATTTATGTGAGGTAATATACTTTAGAGAGTTTAGAGAACAGGTGAGGCTTAAATGGGTTTCTTAAGATTTGTATTGCAAGTTAGTTGTCTACTGAGTCTGTATACACAACAATCAATCAGCTGCTCAATATCAGTTATAACTTACATGAAATTTACTTACTCTTCAAAGCAACAAGGGTGACACAAATTTCTACAGCATAGAAATTTGCATCTTTGTTTAGTAACACATCAAGGAAGAAATCAATAGGAGTATGATTTATTACAGCAAAACATCTACTAGTGCAGCAGCTGCTAAATTGTGCCTCAAACAACAGCACAGTCTCTCCATACTGTCAAACAATGGCATGTGTGCAGAGTGAGTGAGTGAGTAAGTGCAATCTATTCTGTAATTCATCCTTGACAAGTCCTCATGTTTCTAGTAGCAAAACAAAAGCCAAGTAATTAGTTTTGTTCCTGAGAAGACAAAAGCACACTCAAAGAAAACTCAGAGCTTGAGATGAAAAAAAATCTGGATGCAAAGACACACAGGTCCACTGAAAACACTGGGAACACTGTGCACTGAATTATATCTGATGCATCGTGACTCACTGACTTGTCTCAATCTGATATTATTCCTTAGACTACAGAAAAACAAAAAACGTATGTACAGTACAAAAAATTCTCCAGCAGGTAGTGGAAACACCAAGGGATCAGACCAAAGGTGCATCATCACCAAATAGTTAAAGGTGGGCACTGCTGCCACTGTGAAAAATGGCACTTCAACCAACGAACCAAGCTCAAAGAGTGAAATACGTGACTGAGTGAAGGAAATGCAGGATCACTCACTCAAAACATTCACATGGAGATTAGGATGACAAATCACAAGTGACATCCACATGCTCAAATGTGACAAAATAAAGGATACTGACAATACCTATTTGTTCTTTTACATTTGTGGTGCTTAATAATGATAATGATGAGCATTAAATACACTCACAGATGCATGTGCATGTAATATTAATTAACTCTTAACATGCTGTTAGTTTGTTAGTTTCTGGAATCACAAACGCAAGATAAACATTAGTACGCAAGTTACAGACATAAATTAAGACAATATTAAAGACACCAGTGGGTAAATTAAGTAGGGAATTAGTCAACCAGTGCAGAGATCAGAGGGACACAGAGAGGGAAGGAGAGTCAGCCTCAAACCACTGACGACACCCGGCAGGCGGCACCCAGTCACCAAGTCACCCAGGCAACACCCACGATTCAGTCCGGCCAAGCTCAGGACCAGCGAGGGGCCTGACGTACTGTGGCTTAAGGGAGTCTAGGGGCTGGGAGAGGGAGAGGATGAGGAGAGACAAGACAAGGCGAGAGAAGAGAAGAGAAATGAGATGAAAGAAAGATGAGATGAAAGAGAGACGAAAGAAAGATGAGATGAGAGAGAGAGAGAGAGAGAGAGAGAGAGAGAGAGAGAGAGAGAGAGAGAGAGAGAGAGAGAGAGAGAAGAGGTAAGAGAGAGAGAGAAGAGGTAAGAGAGAGAGAGAGAGATAGATATGGAAGGAGGGGAGGAGGGAGGAAGGCTTCATGCATCTACCTGCGTGGAGTTTTCTGGGTAGTGTCTGGCACCCACGTCTTATCGTGCCAATGTTTCCAATGGGAGGCTTGAGAGCTGTGAAGGAGGTCATGGGGCTTGGAGTCACCACCACCATCTGTACCAGGTCGCCAGACTTACGGATCAAGGTCACAACATGCTCGTGAGACGCCTGAGACACATCTTCTCCATTAATCTGAGAACGAGACATGCAATGGTGAGGAGTAAGAAAAGTGGACTGTCACTTTAAAAACTATAATGGCTTGAGAGGAAAACACAAGCTTCTCTATTCAAAAAAACTGTCTTGTCTCAATTGAAAAAATAAAACAAAAAGAAGCTTGTCACTTTATGAACTCTGGCTATAGTTTCCCTGAGTGTGTATAACTCCATCTTTACCACTAACAAACTACTTCCTCTTACCTTTAACAAATAATCTCCCTTCTTGAGGCCGGCCAGGTCTGCCACGCCTCCTGGGTCCACATCATCCAGGTACTGAAGGGCTGGTCCTCGCTCATGTGGCCGCTCCATTAGGGGGGATGTGGCCTTGGCCCCTCGCAGCACAAACCCAAAGCCTTTCTTTCCTCGGTGAAGGACAACAGTGCGTGGTTCGTTGACTCTGCGGGGAAGACACTCAGTGAACCAGGATGTTGGATGGAAAGTTTCAAGTTCATTTATGGTGTTGTAGCAAAATGATTTCCAAACGCCATGCAAGATCTTAAGTGAAAGTCAATTATGCTTTTTGAATTCTACTAAAATGCATCTTGTACTTAAGCTCAACACACACACTAAGGGGCCTGGCAAATTAGTGGGCTTTTTATCTTCACTGTTTTTGTTGCCCTTGGCTAGCTTCCCCCTTTAAAATAAAAAGAAAGTACGCATATGAAGACAGCTCTGGAAATCATAACTACGTACCTAAATACATTCACACACACACACACGCCAAAGCCCCACTCACGGTTTTCTTATCCTTGGTGCAGTGCCGTAGTGAGGGGGCACCATCTCTCGCCGGCCCTGCACTCTGGCAACTTGGGGTGCGATCAGGGACTCCCTCACAGCCTGGGGGTTGCGCAGTCGCACCTCCTGAACACAGTGAGGAGGGAACACCCCAGTGATGCCCCTCAGCACCCCCTCCAACATGCCATCATCAGTGCTGCCCGTCACTGTGAGAGAAAACCACTTTATTATCTAGAATAGTAGTTCTGAGCACAATCACAGTGAAATTTGTCCTTATTATACAGTATGCAAAATGAAGAAAGCTGCAGTGGTCATCCAAGAACGCTTAATGGGCTGTTTGGGAAAAATTAACACGCCATTAAAAATGACAAACATAATAAAGTGATTGAAGCATTTTGAAATGTTTGGTGGCTGACCTTCCAGTATGTCACCGGCATTGATGTCCAGATGGCCGGCCTTGTGTGGTGCGTACTGCTGCAGACACACCACCAGCATGCCCATGTCAAACTGTGTCACATCAGTGGGCGTGGCATCGTAGCTCTCCGCACTGCCGCTGTTGGAGGTGCACACGCCGGAGCTGTCACTCACCATGTCGCAGCAGTCCATGCCCGCTGTAGAAAGGACACTTTTAGGATGGGAGTCATTATAAGCCCAGTTAAAAGTATCTTCCAGTGGCTTTCTTGTAAAAAATAGCAAAATTCTACCAGAAAAACAAAAGTAGTTCTTTTTATCATCGCAAAAAAAAAAAGATGCTGATGATATCTTTATAAAAAATTCTCTCAGAAAAATTTGTTGTTCATCATTCACAAAATATGGTGATGCATTATTACTAAGAAGGAAGTCTCTTACTGTCGTCTAAACTGGCTGCTGCTCTTTTCATTGCCAGAGATAGCAGGGCTTTCTGTGACACTGCAAGAAATGATCCATTACTGCATTGCAAAAAAAATCACAAAATAAAACAAACCCTCGGAACAATGCACAGAGAACTCTAGAGAGCCCGACACCCACCAGCATTGAGACTTGCCGAGCCCAGGGCGCTGGCACACTCCTCGCTGTCCATCTCACTTGGGTGGGTGCAGGTGGAGCTGCTGCCGGTGGAGGTCTCACTGAGGGAGGAGGCAGAGCTGAAGGGTGGGATGGAACGGGCTGAGGGGGAGGGGGAGGGCGGCTTGGTGGCTGTGCTCACTTCCAGTCTGGGGTCGGAGTGGGTGCGGGACAGAGGGGCTCCAGATATGCGTCTGTTTGGGTTGTATTTAGGTGGTTCCTTGAAGGGCACTGTGGAGAAGCAAGGAGGAAAGAATTAAAGGATATCTTGACTCTCATAATATATAAATTTGGGTGATTATATATTTTTTTACTTTTCTGTTAAGGACTAGCATCTCAATGGGTGTTGCTTTAATTGTTTTTGTTGCCCTAGTGTCCATCTTCTACATACTTTATATCAAAAAGTATATTTTCAGTGTGTGGTCAAGACACAAATGAGTAAGTAAAAATCAGATTAAGTACATTTATGTATATTTATGTATATGTCTCACTTATTCCTCTTCGTGTAGTGTTATGCTTTATTCTTATTAACTATTATAAGAGGGAATCTGACCAAGAGTTCAAGGACTGGCAACTCAATGGGCCTTTTTTAATTTCATTTTGTCCTTTGCTGCTTTCACTTACAAAAAAAAATGTCAAAAGGATAATTATTAATAGGCAAATGTATAGCTGGCTAATCACAAGTACATTAGTTAAAAAAAATAACTAAAAAAGTCTCCTGACAAATTAGAATCCCTACAAGACAACTGAGGAGGAGAGGCCAAAACCCCACAGAATACCACAGGGAACATCTCATGACTATGGCCAGAGTGCAGACCAATAACCAAGACTTGTGCTGTGGAATACAGGACTCACCAACATGCTCCTCACTGTGGGACTTTATCACTTCCCCAAGGTCCATGTTGCCAGCAATCACCGCCACCTGCAGGACAGAAGGGCTTAGTCTACACGTGTGGGTCTTCACTGCCGATGGGATGAGTCTAATCACCGCAGGAAACTTTCAAGTGTTAGTGAAATTTGTGGGTATATAATTTTAATCTCCTTTGCTTTTTTGGGTTAGTTTTTCTCATGTTTTATGCAAAGTTAAAGGGAATCTCAAATGTAAAGTTAAATTTATAGATATGTAAACCAAATTTCTATTATCATAAGCTTTCACTCTTTTTCACTTTATTTCTTATGCAATGCTGAAAGAAATTTGAAATATGAAGTGAACTTCTTAATATATATATTAAATTTCCATTGTCACAAGCTCCCAGTCTCCTTTTTCCTTATATTCTATACAATTCAAGACCAAAATACACACTTCATCACTTAATATAACACTGCCACTGTGAAACTTAAATTATCTTAAATTTAAGGTACCTTCCAAGACTTTTCACATCACCATTCTGCACTCCCCAAGACTTCATAACATTAACAATCCTTGCACGTCCTTATTCTAACCTCTTGAAGATCAACAATTTCTATGATCATTTAGTAACAAAACAGCTCTAACTTCTTTTGATACAATGAAAACAACCCTTGCTTTTTTCATCATAACTTCAAGATAAACATTTCCTATGGTCACTTTACAAAAAACCTCTTGCTTCTTTTAACGCAAGACAGAATCGAGGGAAAATGAGGTGGAAATTCACAAAAGGAAATCAAATTGAAGCACAAGGGAGACTGAGGGGAAGGATGCTGAAGAGACTCAGGGAGGCAGGGAGACACAGAAAGCACAGACTGGGAGAGTGCAGAGCGAGGGGTGGCATGACACGAGTGAGGAACACAAAACTCGGGAACATTCAAGAGCAAGGGCTAAAAATTCCACCTCTCACCTGGTATGGGGTCTGATTGGCATAGTTTATCGCGTTCTTGTTGCATCCCCGGAAGAGCAGGACGCGCGCACAATCCTCGAGGTTGTTAACTGCACAAACGTGGAGGGGTGTATTCCCTGAGGCATTCTGGGCATTCATGTCGGCTCCATAAAAGAGTAGGTGTTCTAGATGTTGAACCAGCTTGTTGCGACAGGCCTGGGGAAGGGAGCAGTGAGGGACATGGGAAGGAGGGACATAGCTGGGTGATTGAGTGGGTGACTGGCTATGCTGGGAAAGAAGGGTTAAGAGCGGCAAGTGATGGCAGCAGGGAGGTTGTGGGTTAAACATATGAAGATGAGGCGAGAGGTACACTGTGAGATGAAGGATGGTGTGGAGTTAAGATGGAGAGTTAGGGAAAGGTTGCTAGGATGAACAGTGAAAGAATGAGGATGCTGTGAGGTGCACTAGAGTCAATAAAGAGAATAAAGGCAATAGAAGGGGAAAATATTGGAAGGGAGAGAGTACAAGACAAGAGTGGCCTGAAAACTTAGGGATGCTGACAGGTGCACAGAAGATGGGGGATAAAAAAAGAGGATAATGGCAAAGGAGGGGATGTAGGAAGCTTACATCTAAAAAAAATGGACTGATATAGAGGCCAGAGGCAAGGAAACAAAAACTGTACAATACAATTAGAAGAAAATAAGCACTGGAGAACACAATACTGCCTCACGATCTGGAGCCACAAACATGTGAAGAACTGAGAGAACAATTAACAAATACAAAGAGAAATAGACAGCAGGTGGTAGAACGAGGAACACAGGAAGGAAAAAGGAAGAAAACGGAAGAACTCTCGGGAGGAAATGAGTCAAAGTGAAGAAGAGAACACTGTAACAAATCCATAAGTGAGACAAATGTACCTGATGGGTCTCCTGCCACCCCTGACTGTCTGAAGCACCAATCACAGCATAGTCGTGCAGCAGCGCCTCACACAGCAGTGGGTCGGTGGCGTGGGTCACCGAGTAGTACAGCGGTGTCAGGCCACGAGCGTCACGATAGTTGGGGGACGCACCGAGGTCTGAAGGTGAGGAGGGTTTGTTTTGCTTTTTCTTGTACTTATTCTTTTCTTCCCATTACATAATCTATAATTGCTTACTCTTGAACTATTTACTTGTAAAAATAAATGTACCCAGTCTAATATTTCAATGCAAACCAACCTTCCACAAAATCAATAGTACAAAGAAAGCCACACATTCCATACCACATACTAAATCCCTGACCAGCCACGCCACACTACAAATATGACAACATGAAAACAAAAGAATTGAAAGAAGTTACAAGAGGATGCCAGGCCTACAAGTGGCAGTCTCTATGTGAGCAAAGGTAGCCATCGTCCTCATCCTTACCCAGCAGTGTCTTGACGGCCTCAAAGTTGCTGGCCTGGACGCCGCGGTGCATGGCCGTCACCCCGTCTCTAGTGCGGTAGTCCAGCAGTGCCCCGCCATTCACCAGAGCCACTATCATGCGGGCTGGCTTCTTGATGCGAGCGGCGAGGGTCAGTGGCGTTTCTGTGTGGGACGTTGATAAGTTACTTTCGGGGCACAAATAAGTTCATAATTTTCTTTATGATTAGTTTTGAGCATTGGCCCAACTACAACAAGCACAGGCCAGGTTAAGATCAGGAAAATGAGAAGGAAGATCTAATGCAACAATAACTATCCTTAACACAGTATCTCTCTGTATTATTTTGTGATCTTCTTCAGTACATCAATAAAATTCAGTAGAATAATTAATTGTACTTTTCCTTTCTCCCCTCCACAAGGTCAGAGTGGGGAGTGGTGTGGGTGATACTGGGTTGCCAAGATACCAGTGGCTTATCATGGCATTGTTAAGACCCTCATTCAAGGCCAGCTTCACCATGTTAATCTTTCTCAATAATAGCGCTTATCATTTACCCTTTGCCAACATTCAGTGAATATAAAAATACCCAAAGTGATGCATATTATCATGAACTCTCTTGCTACCATGGTTGTCCTTCCTTAACTTTCCTAGCATTGTAAAAACTGTTCACATGGAGACACTGGAGAGAAAAGAGGGAAAATAGAAGTTTATTAGGCCTGTATTCCTAAACACTTCTTTGTTTTACCTCCACTATTTCAAAATGCTTTATTCACATTTGTAAGGATTTTAAGACCTAGTTTTTTTTTACCTAGTTTAGATAACAACTACATCAATTGTGGTGTGTATGTCTACTTTCTACTAAGACATACTTAATTGCTATATGCCATTGTTACTATTGACTTCCTAAAGCATTATGACAAAGTAAGAAAATTTTTTTTTTCAATATGGCTAAGATAATACCTCCTGACAACAGGCTTATTTTTGCCATTTGGAAACAATTACCTTGAGTGGATGTACTTCTTAACCTCTCTTTTTATCTGATGAACCCAAAAAACATGGTACTTCATTACTTATGGGTTTACAATTGCTGCCTTATTTGACCTTTCCCAGTAAATGAGTATAGAGCTAAAGTTTGTACACCTTCCTATTGTCTCTTTTTACCTGAGGGGCCAAAAAACATGGTACTTTATCAGTTATGGGTTTACAATTGCTCTCTCATTTAACCTTTCCCAGTAAACAAATAGAGAGCTTAAGTTTGTACACCAGCAGCATAAAATACACCTCAGTTTTACACAGCAGTTCACAATAATGCCTCTGTACAGAAGCTAATGGATTGGTTTCTGTGAAGTGGAAATACTGTTCATCTTTCTTTTTGCTGCTTGTACAATATTACTCTTCCCTTTCCTTCCCTATTTTTATCATCTGTGTGAATTTTTTTCTTTCTTTCTTTTTACCAAATGTATCAGTTTTTTCTCTCTTTACTACACACTATTCTAGCTATTTTGTTTCCCTATTTTTACAACCTATATTAGTTCCTTTTTCTTCTTTCTTTTACAACAATCAGTAGTTTTTCTTCTTTTTTCACCAAATACAATAGCTCTATTACCCATGCAATGATCAATATTCTCATACAACTCAAGCAACACAATAAAGGACTCCCTAAGATTCTGGAAACCCTAAAATGTTTGGTACAGCATTGATTTTTCATTTCTATTCTTATTTCTATATTTATTTAAAGTTCATGAAGTGTTTAATTTGTTCTTGAAAGATTATAAGATTCTGTAACACCACAATTTGGACCTGAAAACCTTAAAATATTCTGGAAGACCCTAATTTTCTATTTCAGTTTCATTAAGGTCCTGTAAGCAATTTGTCCCTGAATGACTAAAAGATTCAACACCCCTCTCTCTCTCTCTCTCTCTCTCTCTCTCTCTCTCTCTCTCTCTCTCTCTCTCTCTCTCTCTCTCTCTCTCTCTCTCTGCTGCACCCACCTCCTGTGTCCTGACAGTGGAAGTTGGGGTCCAGTCCCTTGGCACACATCTTTGACACTTTATCCACATTGTTCTCCTTTACGTATTCCAGAAATCGGCGTAGGTTTGCCCGAGTGTGGAGTGCGCGCAGGGCCTTCTCTTCCAGGTGGAGCATTTTGTACACTCTCCGCTTGTACTTGAGCTGTGAGTAAAGGTGAAATGAGTGAAGGAAAGGAGAGGCTGAAATAATAGTGAAATGAGTGAAGGAAATAAAAGGTGTGAGTTCTATTCTCTCTCTCTCTCTCTCTCTCTCTCTCTCTCTCTCTCTCTCTCTCTCTCTCATTCCCAGAAATCATATCTTATCTTAGGAGGGCAATTGTTTAACTTTTTACTCTCTCAGTACAGATTAGACTTGATTCCTTACACTGCACTGGTAGCACAAATAATGAGTGCAAATGATGTTAAAGTATCGTATGCATTATATACCACTAGTAGTAACAGAAATAGCTGTAGTAGTGGTGGTAGCTGTCCTGTGTGGGATTGGTAGATGAGTAAATAAATAGATAAACATAGATAGGTAGTGATAGTATTAGTAGTAAAAGTAACTGTAGTAAGATTTATCGGGTATTTCATTGCCAGCCTGGTATATACTGTAGACAGGAAGCAGTAGTAGTGGTAGTAGTAATAGTAAGGTATACAGATAGGTATAGATAGGCAATGATAGTAATAAAAGTAACTGTAGTAATATTCACCCAGTATTTCATTACTAGCCTGGTGTATACAGTAGCAGTGGTGGTGGTGCTAGTAGTAGTAGTAGTAGCTATTACGGTTATAGCATTGAAAACACAGCCATTCTACCAATACAACACTCTGGCTGACCCTAAACACAATCCAGCACCCTTACCACCCCCCACTACCCACCTCGAGGTATCCCACAGGGTTGAGGAGTGGGTAGTCCCCCAGCGGCCTCTCCTCATCCAGAAACTTGCCAGCGCGGCCATTCTGGGGCGGACAGAAGAGGCCATAGTTGAAGCTCTCCCGAAGTTCCTGTTGGTAAAAATATGGAGTTAATCTTTGTCTTGTAACTTGCTGGGCTAAAAAAATGAAGAAAAAGATGACCTATTCCATTTTCTCCCAAATGTTAAGAGAAGGAAATTAGTGAGAAAAACTTCAATGACTATTTTGATTTTTCTCTTTAGTTGTGCTTGTCCTATTAAGTTATCTTAGTTTCTACTATGTTCCTTTAAGCTTTAGTTGTGTCTACTTACTCTATTATCTTAGTTTGCTATTATGTTGCTTCTAATTAAAGATGCTTTAGCTTTAATTTAAAAAGATATGGTTTATTTATCTTATTATTTCTTAATTGTTTATCTCCACAATTATATCCTGCCTAACAACATCTGTTAAATTATAATGATGTGCTGAAATGTAATAAAGTGATAACAAATATGTAGAGTATTGATGATGAAGGTTTGCCATGTAGTATGTATAAATGTTTCAATTATATATGTACATGAGTGATGACTCTCTTCATAACAAATAAATGTACAATGTGCTATACATATAAATATCCAAATGAAGGAGATGGGAATAATAAATCTTCCTCTATATACACAAGAATAAAAACCTCTGCCAGTTTGCTTTGTGTATATTGTATCATTCACTGCAGAGGGATGGGAGAGCAGGTATAATTACAAAGACATATGTAGAAGAACCTGCTGCTGCTGCTGCTGCCAAACAAGACTCAGTAAATGTAATGTACAAGTGAGGTATGTGTGTTGCTTTGACATTAGTGTTTTTCTCCACTAGTAAACTATGGAACTCCCTACTACTTCTGTATTTCCATTTTTCCATGGCCTGAACTCATTCAAGAGGGAGATTTCAGGACATTTATCCCCTTCTATAGGTAACTCTCTTGGAACTGCTTGGAAACAGGCATCTCAGTACACCTTTTTGTTTAAGAGTTTTTGTTGCCATTGTCTAGATTTTCTCTCTCTAAAAAAAATAGTCAACAATCAAATCCTGACTAAAGGAAAATGTTCAAAAGATGAGATAATTTTCCCATCCTTGGCTGAGAGAAAGCAATGTGAAGGTAGAGTTAGATACTTCACTATGAAAGGCCATTGTCACAGATCAAATCCCTCACTAGATGAAAGCATTACAGAATCTTGGAAATCAGTGTAAAGTATTAGTCATGTCCCTATATACTCTCTCTTTCCTAACTTGTATTATGTCACAGGTACAATGAGAGTTACGGGGATAAAAAAAGAATAGTTACTAGAAGCTGAGTATCATGAGTATAAGAACAAGGTGTAGAGTTTTAGAAAAGTTAATATAATTGGGCTTGTGTAATTCAACTGAGCAAAGGTATAAATAGAAATAAGAAAATAAAAAGTAATGAATTCCTTAACTCTAACTGACATCAAGAAATTAACCATACCTATTCAGAACATAAGTAACATTCTTCTTCCCAGATAAAATAAAATGTCAAATGAGACAACAAAAAAGAAAAAAAGCTTGGGAGTCTTAACAATGTAAAAAAAAATATATAAAAAGCTTGGAATTCCTATGAGATGCTGTGGGATGCCTTTTTCTCTCCCATGCCTTAGAAATTAACCTTAATATGCTCCAGTGGCCAGATGTTAGGCCTAAACAGAGCAGTAATAGGCCCAGCTCAACACACAAGGTTATTGGGTGTGCTGGCCCCACAAAATTGAGTAACAAGTGTAATAAAAATGAAAACTGATAAAACTAGTGTTGGAATGTGTAGGATTTACACTTCTTTTCATTTAAACACTTCCATTCACACTCAGAGAAAGAATAACCATGTAAAATCTAGCAAAACTTAATCCATTGAGCAGAATGATGGGACATGTGAAGGCATTACATTGATGTGAATTAAGTAATGTAGCATAATAATGTTTGACGCTGCATGACACATCAACAGACAAAGGCACAGAGAAAGCCACTTCACGCCACAACAATTAGATAAAATTCTTAATTCGCTTCATAAAATAATTTGTTTTACATACCTAGATTTATTTATCACACATTCTTTAAGAAGTAAACATTAAAGATTTATCAAATGAGTATTACCAATCCTTTATTTAATAATTGCATCCTTTCAATAAGATGTTACGTACTTTAATTATTTCAAACACTAAACATTAAAAGATATCAAGTGAATATTAAACTTTTTCTACAGCAATCATTATTTACGTGTAATTTGCATTCTTACAACAAAAGATATTTACCATTCTGAACACTAAACATTTAAAACCTATCATGTGAACATTGATCTCCATAAAACTAACTTCTATATTATAAACTATCACTTTTACCTTCCTTTGATAAACACTAACTGTATTGTACTTAATCCACAAAAAAATAAATCAAATCATACATAAACCTTAACCTTTAACCCTTTCACAGCTATCATCACATATTTCCTTGATAACTGATCACTAAGATATTTTTACTGGTTTTATAATTACCTAAAATCTTTAAACTGGGTAGAAATTGCAATATATATTCTTTCTCTTCCATTCCTTTCTTGCAGATGCTAATAAAGATCACAAGCATTACTATTAATGTGATTAATTATCTCGTATTGCAGTGAAAGAGTTAGAAATCTAATCCTAAATAATTAATTACTTGGACTCATTGACATTTATATCTATTTGGGAACTGGCATGTAAATGGGCCTTTTCCTAATAATTCGTTGCTACTCTCAGATCTACTTGGGGACCGGCATTTAAGTGAGCATTTTCATTTAATAATTTTTCATCTCACATAAAAAAAACCCTAATGATGCAAGAGTCACAGTGGAAATTCTTTAACAGTGAGGAATGTGAGGTGGAGATGCCACAAAGGTGATGGAGCAGTGGTGGTATGAGAGCTATGTCCCCCTTATCTTATCTACAGTAGCTTAAAGAACACCACCGAGGGGGGGAGGCTGCCAGGTACAGTGGGAGAGGCAGTACTGTGTTGGCTGACTCAAGAGTAATGGAGAGATGACGTGTAGTTTCATAAGCAAGAGAAACCATGATTTGCATACACTGTTGCCTTTGAAATTAGTCGTGGTGAGAGAGCGGAGTGTTTCTGAATACAAACTTTAATACCTTCAGAAAAAATGTTTAGTTATGGCACAGGGCCCCTCCTTCACTGTGACATCACTATCACATGTACCTAAAATACCCTATGATCTATTGCTAGCATAACGCAAAGCAGAGAGAGGGAGAATTCTACATGCCTTCATTCCAACATTCCCATGAACTCAAGACCCACACGCCATAAATCAGTGACAACATGGTGGAGGGTCTTTTGTCAGAAGCCTTGCAACAACTTTACGAGTGCAATAACTTCTGGGAAACCATTGTGACATGTTCTCAATTCCCTATGATATATGTCCTTAAAGCTGAAGAAATGTTTATCACTTATCAGTAAGGCTCTTCAGGTGAGATATATGCTAACCTGATAAGTAATCACCTGTGCTTTTGTGTGCTGGAGAGGGAAGGAGATGGAATGGAGGAGTGTGGAGTGGTTTTCAATTATGCTTCTGTTTTATATTACTATGGTATCGAGAAATGTTTTGGTCTCTCACTACTACTATTTTCAAAGGCCACAGAGATGGTAATCCATGTTTTCAAGGATGTTTCTCCTAGCAATAATGCAAAAATCTAATTAATCTATCACTAAGATGATAAATACTATTAGAAACCTGGCTTACTTCACCTAAAGTCTTTTGAATGCAGCAGAAGTGTGATGTAAAAGTGATACACAATACAGCTTTGCTTCCTGTTAATTTTCTCACTATAGAGCGAGTGAGAGGGAAGGAACAAGTGTGAAAATGTTTGTCTCTGTCACCTCAGAAAATAAAGGCAGATAATCATGTCTATTGTCTTTTTTTCATCATTTTACTATTGCTGTCGAAGAGAGATATTTGCTGTGATTGTTTATGTTATGAATTGACAAGATTGATGTAATAGTAATTTCATGCCTAACCTCACTGAAAAACAAAAACAATAAATATAATACAATGACATGTACATATATAAAATTACACAATATATAAACTTCTATGAGCTAAAATTTCAGTCATCAATATCCTCCTAAGAAATACTATAATAATCAACATATGAAAACAAACTAAAATTCTTGAAATGAAAGAAAAGAAAACAAATCCTAAAATCTAATCATAAACAGAGTCTGGCTTGATCAAAAATTGCCATACATGCTCATCCAATCATTTCTGAACACGTGATTGGCAACTGAGAGTCAAGCATCTTTCTCTCGGCCAATAGTGTTCATGCCTCAGTGCTTCCATGACACCTATTGGCCGAGACACGCTGGCATATCTGGTCTTGGCCAATCAGCTGTGGCATTACCTTTGCTTTAGTTAGTTAATGAAGAGTCTTGCTTTATAGAGGCATTTAGAAAAAGAGGATTTTTTAGTCATTTTAAAGAGATACATTGGAATTATGAGAGACAAAGATATATAAAGAAAGAAACACTGGATTTAAAGATGAGAGATATGGATGAAATGGAAAAAAAGGAAAAGAAAATTATCATTGAAGGAAATAATGCATAAATAGAATTACAGTAACTCCTGGACCAATACAGAGAGAGAGAGAGAGAGAGAGAGAGAGAGAGAGAGAGAGAGAGAGAGAGAGAGAGAGAGAGAGAGAGAGAGAGAGAGAGAGAATCTTCACTAATATATCCACAAATGGGGCACAATTAACCTAGATTCTGAAACGCATAGAACGGGAGACAACTGACAGGAAGGAAAAAAGGACGGACGGATGGAAGGTTTTCTCTCACTATCCAAACAAGTAAAGTTTGAGAATCCAGACAAGGAACAGAAGCAAAGAAGTTACACGGCACATCCTCACCAAATAACAATAATAGACGGTTCCTTTATGCTCTAAGGGAATCATTTTAATAGTAACGGTAGTAGTAGTTTAGAGGTAGCTTTAGTAGTAGTAGTAAAGTAGAAGTAGAAGTAGTAGTAGTAGTGGTGAATCACAGTAAGCGTCATGCAGTATTTACAGTTGCTAATGGTGCCATGCATGCGTATATTAGCGCAGTGCGGCGTACAATGCACATCCCACATCATGGCATGCATACGAGATGCCACATCATCACTTAATGTGGAATCAATGCAAAACCTCATTGTATAGGAAATCTTAAGTCATCACCATACTGTCACATCACCAAATCCTTTCCTTCAGTAACAGGGACAGAGATAGAGAGGCGAAACTTACTGTAAGACATGTGACACTAACATAAGACTTTACAAGCACAGGCAACACATGCACGGCAGACAGGACCCAGTACATACCCGGTACCAAAGCGCCACCTGCCGGAAGGAACAGGGAAAAATATAAAGAGGAAGGTTAGCCACACCGCTGCCATCACTGCCGCCACCACCACCTTGCCTGCGGTGTGCTGAAAGCTGGCTGGACTGACACACACAGTAGAACATGGACACACGGACACACACACACACACACACACACACACATTCAGGAAAGCTTGGGTAAATGTTAATCACACACACACACACACACACACACACACACACACACACACACATACAAAGAGCTTGAATAAGTGTTAGGATTCACTCTCCTGTTTTTCAAAAGAGCTGTAATCCCTTTGAATCAGAGAATATTAAAGATGAAGTTTTAATTTCTTTACATTAATAAATCAAAACATCCCAACAGGTTATAAAATTTTGCACCAATTAATCTTGTTAGTGACCATCACACACAGACACACACACACACACACACACACACAGGTGGATCAGTAAAAATAAACCACAATGCAGACAAATAAGAGTGATATGTAGTCAAGACACACACATGTGGAGTAAGGTACAGTAACCCAGTAAGCCTGTGAAGCCAGAAGCCAACATGAGGTGCAGAACAACCTCGGCACCACACTCGGGCACCACCGCCTACACTAACAACCCCTCCACCACACCACAACACCACACCACACCAACACCAGGATGTGACAAACACCACACACACCCACACCCCTATAAATCCCTCCTCTCTACCATACCATGCTCATTCAACAGGTTTCAGTCTTTTTTAATACAATGTGGGCTTTTTATGGGAGTTTATGGGCTAAAGAGACCACCTAATGGAGACCTATCTGAAAGCCCACCCATTTGGAGGCCGTTACCCAGAGTGGATGCCCAATCTCCCCTCAGACTTTGGCCAGGATTTGAACCTGTACATTTGGGGATCTTTCGGCCCCCTAGAGCATACATGATTCTACTGCACCACGACAGCCCAAAATGTTTCGAATGCTCACTCTCTCAGTAACTGTTTATTTCTGGGCATGACTGTTGGTTGAGCAAATGTGGCTTGGTAATGAGTGGATGGCTGGGGGTGTGTGGCCTTGGCTTGGCTCCTGCTGGTGGTGGTTGTGGCTTGGGTTGTGAGTCTCACGGGGATTCACTACCCTGGCCAGTGAAGCGACTACTAGACTCAAGCATTTTTTCCTTTTCTTTGTTATTTTCTGATTGGTTGTTTGTTTATTTTGATTTGCATATATATGTTATTCTTTTGAAAGATGTTACAATGTGTTTTTTTTTCTCCAGTGTTATATTGCAAGGGTTTTGTTTTTGTTTGATTAACTGAATATTGTATGTAATTATAAGAGAGACAAAAATGTTTTCTTCCTGCCAGTGAGAGCAAAAAAGTATTACTGAATGCTGGAACTCTCTGCTTTAAGAACACTCAATAAAGACTAGTGCAATTTTTCAGAGTAAAAATATGAAGGGAGAGAAATTTAGATAACATTTGTAAAACTAATAATTTCTGCCAGAACAACAAAGTAAGGTCTTAATTTACTGAAGCTCTAAATACAGCGACCAATTCATTATGAAAAAGAGGAAAAAATGCATTATCTTAAGTCAGCTTGTATTAAAAACTAACTACTACTTTTAATGCATGTTTTGTCATCCAATTACTCGTGCAAAACATTAGCTTAATCTTGTGCTACTGTGAGCCAAGTATGTGAGTGGGCCAAGGACACCTCTGAGCTCTTTTATCTGGAAACCAACACCCTTTTATCACTGGATGTTTGCTGCCTCATCTCCCAGAAGGAAGCAAAGTCTATATAGTACATAAGGTGCAAATGAAACAAACTCAACACCCACCAGAAAACTGACAAACAAAAGTCAACAATTCCACCAAATAATGTAAGGCAAAATCCAGGATATCAGAAATGTGTGGCAAGAACAAAATGGTAAAAGAAAACATCATGAAAAATATCCGACAGAATCTATAATACTTTATGTAGAAACAACCAAACTGGAACTGAAACCACCCCCCCATCAAGAAATAGCAAATCTAGAATATTTAGAAAGTGTAGAAGCAACCAAACTGGAAATGAAAAAATGTCAACCCCCCAAAAAGGAAGACAAGCAACCAAACCAGAAAAAAAAAACAAATTTCACCAAAACAAGACAATTCAAAATAATTAGCAAGTGAACTAAACTGAACCACAACCCATCATACACTCCAAATACCAAGAAATGCAAATGGTAACTCTCCAGTGAGCAGAAACCATCAAGAATCACCACAGTCAACATTTATGAAAGAGAACAGTCCATAAAACTTGGGAATCATTATACTGTACATTAACAACAGGGAATTATTGAGTGGGGAGGAGTGGGGAAATGGCAACTTACCCAAAGAACCATTGCCCAAAAAACACATGGGAGAAAAAGGAATTGAGGGAGATAAAAATGCATAGAAAAAAAACACCCCAAAAAATTCATCGGATAAGAAGTTTTTAACATTACTCAAACTCTCAGTGCATTAAAGATTACATGGCGAGCATCGTTACTTTTTACATCAAAGTTTATATGCAAGCCAAAACACACCTTCTCTCAGATCAGTTTACTTTTCTTGTTAGTACTGATTATTTATGTCAAGTTTAAACACTAATAAAAATTCCCTAAGTCAGTGGAAGAGATATGAAAAAAGATGAATGACAGATTTACTAAAGGAAGAGAGCCTGTGGTGAATTACACATTTCTCAACACTAACACCGACCTGTGAGCCTTTCCTTGCCAATACATGAGACTGAAGCAAGTGTTTTACCTCATGAACATTTGTAGAAAGTTTTTGAATGCTATAGAAACATCACTGCCTCTGATGCCATATAAGTACTTGCAAGAAAATAAGCTATTAGTGAAGAAGCCTATAATATATCATAGAAAACTGTAAGTACGTATGTGTATGTGTGTGTGTGTGTGTGTTTGCTGACCTGTAACTGTCTACCATATTTGCTAGTGAATAAGACACATTTATCTACTACAATATGTATATCACTCACTTCTTATTAACACATTGCAAAATAAAGACGGTGTGTATCATATCATTAACAGTCACAGGATAATCATTTACATTTCCCTCCATAAACAAAATTGTGTCTTATAACCCAGCAAACAAGGAGCGTCACAGCAAGACAAGACAAGAAGCATAGGGCAGAGGAGATAAACAGCTGTCCTTGAATGATGAATGACGCCATCAACTCATTGGGTTATCTGGGGTGACTCAAGGGACCGTGAGAATGTGACAAGGAAAATACCAACGCTCATTATGATAATATTGTGACTTAATTTTTTCACTGCAACATGAAGCAATCAGTAGCACCAGAAGCAATGTAAGTCTGTATCTACAAGAAAGTTAGAGATAGAAGAGGATATATTTTGTTATTTCTAACCAGTTCATCAGCAGCACCAGAAGCAATTTAAGTCTTTAAAAGTATCTACAAGAAAGAGATGAAAAAGGATACGTTTTCTATTTCTTCCCAATTCAGAGATTATGTAGTACAAGCAAAGATGGTTTTAGTACATGTAAAGATGTCTTGGCAATAGATTATTAAGGAACGACAAGTGGTATTTAAAAAGTTCAAAGGAATTGAAGATAACTATGAATAGAATCCATGTCATGTGTTAAGAATGAGGAAGACTATTAGATAAAGACTGGAATGTGACAGGTTATAGGAAAGTATGCAAGAAAACTGATACCAACTGAAATTTTTGCGACTAATAACTGTAAATATGAAAGAAAGAAGAAGGAAAAAATGGATCTAGATTTACATACACAAAACAAAAGATTTCACAGGAAGGCTGAAAAGTTTTTGAAGAAATATCTAAATTCACATATGATAACTAAAAATTCTCACATGGAGATAGAAAAACAAAACAAAAAACATTGATTAGGATAAGACCTAGTAAATATTAATGAGGAAAAAGGAAATCAATGCATCTTTAATTAACCTGCATTATCAAAACTTCAAATCTGCCACAGTGGAAGTGAAATGACTGAAAATTATTTGCTCCATGACTGCTCAGTATTCACCTCATAATGGGTAGTGTGGCTGGCACTGATGCATTACAAAACTATGCCACTGGAATATACCACAGTTATGCTAATCACCAATGCTTACAAAAACTATGCTAAAATAAATCCTTGTAATGTCCACAAAGGGTGAAATTCAAATATTCTCCTTTGTACTTTACATATTGAATGTAGGATTTTTTAAAAGTGGCAAAGTATAATCAGCATTCCTTTTTTTATTAACATTTTGCTGCTTCCAATGCCATACAGTATTTCTAAATCAACTATTAATTCCCCTTCATTTATCTTTCTCATCTATGTTTATTAAAATCTTGTTGCTTCTGGTGCTGTATTGCTGTATTAGTCCTCTTTTTTTTTTGCTTTTTTGTTTATGTTTATTATGATTCCAGTGATATGATGTTAAAACTAACTTTCAATTCAGTTAATTTCTTTATTTGTTGATGCTTATTAAGATTTCAGTGTTGCATTGCTTAACAGACTCTTAATTTCTCTTGCTCATTGACTTGTTTGTTGCTTCGGTGCTGTGGTGGTACATACTGCAGTGAAAAGGTTAAATTGATGGTGCTTACAGTGAGTGTTTGTTAAGAGTGTGTCCTGCCTGCTTCTGTATTTCTTCCTGCCTTTGAATTGGTATTTCATGAGGGAGGTTTTGAGTCACTTGTCCATAACTTTAGTATAATCTTTTAACTACACCTTAAGAGGGCTGTTTTAAAAGCCTTTCTTGTTGCTCTAGGCTAGGTTACATTAAAAAACTAAATATCTATGCAAGTTCTTAGCACTACTTATAAAAAGAACTATTGATATTCTATTTTGCAAGTGTTAGTGATAGTTTATGTACAGTAAAACAATTGTGTCAGCATTCGATATATCTTGTATGTATTCCCTGTCATACCTACATCCCTGGTGACAAAATAGAGGGATGAAGCATTGAGTACAACAATGTGAGGCAGACAAAAAAAACACTACAGTATTTATAATTTGTGCATGGTGGAAAAATTGCATCAGTGTTACGTTGTATCTTGCTTTACCTAACACATCTGGTGACAAAATACCAGGAAATGTGGAGTGCAGTATAATAGAAAGGAGTGACGAGAGGGAGACAAAAACACAATGGGAGCAACATGTTTCACTCCAGAGCTGTGATGAGAATACCTAATGAGATTTAAAGATGCTCACCCAGCTGGACTGATGCAAATAAACAAACCTGAGCAAAATGGAAGCGCAAAATATAAAGCGCTAACTGATCTGGAAGGTAATAAAAGGTGAATACGGATAAATAGAATAATAATAGTAGCACACACAGTAAAACAAAGGCTTGCCAAACACACCAAGAATCAACACCCAGAAAAAGAGTAAGGCAGCTACATATTCACAGCAAAAGAATTATAAAAAACGTAAATATTTGCAGTGAGGAAATAACACGCAGGCAAATTTGCAGCGAGACTCAATAGTGGAACCAAACACTTACTGAAACATAGAATAAATATTTCCACACAGAATGCACTTTTAAATCCAGATAAGGGAGGCAGAGAGGAGCAGAAGATACAAGGTGAATAATTTATATGTTGCTAATTTTGTCTCGTGATGATGAAATTGCAGAGGGAAAGGTAGCAACAAGTAAAAGTAACAGTAGAAGAAATAATTACAAGACATAACTCATTTTTGTTCCCAGAATAGAATGTTAAACTCAGAGAAGGAAGTTGAGAAGATTGGATAGAAGCAACAAGAAACATTAGTAGTCAGAAAGAAGCACAAGTTGTAGTAGATAAAAGTAAAAGAGTTTACAAGTAAGGAGATTATAAGATGATGCAAACTTTGTATCTGGAATGCAATATTAGAAGCAAGGAGTGAAGGTGAAGGAAGGGCAGAAGCAGGAGTAATGAGTCACAGTTGAAGGAAGAATAGCAAAGCATAAATGTCAGAAGTAAAAGTTTAAGGATGCTGTTCATTTTGTCTCTGGAATGGAATGTTGAGACCAGAGAGTGAAAGGATAGCAGTAGCAAGGAGGTATAGGTAATGGTCAGAGAAATGAGTATACCAGATGTTATTCACCATTAAAACACTGGAAGCCAAAACACATGTCCTTTTTTTAATACATTGACGTAAAATTGCTCTTACACCAAAAATAATATTCCAATGAATGCAAACGAAGGGGAAAAAGCTGCAAAACTCTGCAAGAAATACACCAAAATGTAGGTGAGGATTAGCACTATTCACACCTTAAAGGGAAACACACCTGGTGCATCCCCGCCCCCCCACTCTTTTTCCCCTCACACCCCCCTCCCTAAGCCTTCCCCTTACCTCCCCCAATCCCCAGGAGCCCTCAGCTGACCTCACTTCCCTGTCACATCCACTACGCCTGACCAGAAACCCTAAAAAAAGCAAACATACAAAAATAATAAAATCCTTCCTACTCGGAATAATGTATTTTTTTTACTCTTTTTTCCCTGGCAGTTTGACACTAACTCCATAACATCAGCCAAAAAGTTAATTAACCTCATTTGAATCATTCCTCGAACTAATACGCGAAAACAACAATAATAACAACCACAACTGTGTGATGTTAATGTGGTGATAAATTCTACGAGTTTATTGTTGATTGGGTGAATCTAAGCTAACTTGATCTATTCCAGAGAGAGAGAGAGAGAGAGAGAGAGAGAGAGAGAGAGAGAGAGAGAGACGATTTATCTCTGAAAACACACACACACACACACACACACACACACACACACACACACTGGAACTCCCAACCTGCTTCTATATTTCCAATTTCTTATGACTTGACTACTTAAGAAAGGGGTTTCAAGACATTTGTCCCTGACTTTCGGCTAATTCTTTTGTTCTTAAAGAAAACTGGCAAATCAGTGGCCCTTTTTTTATTTACATTGTTTTAGTTACCCCTGGCCAGCTTCCTATCTTATTGAAACACGACAGGAGTGAGATGAGTGGCGATATATGAGGGATATAATAGTTACAGGAGCCTTGAGTCTTGTCACCCCAAAACAGCTAACCTCCGCCTCACAAGACTTACTGCCTGGGTCCCCTTAGCCAGCAGGAGGAAGGAAGGGCTTGTCTCTCTAACTCGTGAACAGAATAGTAAAATTGTGTGACCTCTCTCAAGCCCACTAAACTTAATTATCAACCCTCCTTCTCCTTCTTTCCCTCCTCCTCCTCCTCCTCTTCTCTTGGGATCTAATTTTCTTCACCTGAGGGGCACGTTCGAAATCAGTTCCAGATTATTTTTACCCCCCAATACATCTCTCTCTCTCTATCTCTCTCTCTCTCTCTCTCTGAATTCCTCTACCTCGTTTTCTTTTCCCGATTCATATTTTATTACCTTATCTTCTTTACCTTTCCTCCTCCTCATTTATTCATCTCTTCCGTATTCTCTCTCGCTTTTCAGTTCCAGCTCTTCCTTTCTTCCTTTTTCTTTGGCCTTCTTACTTATGACTTATTCCTGAACGTTCCTTCTCTTCTACATTTCTCTTTCCCGCCTCTTGCTTCTCTCTAACTCTTGAATCCTTTATCCTTCCCTCTCTCCGCCTCTTCTTCTCCTACGCCATTCCACAAGAGTGTTTCAGCATTTCTCTCTCTTCATTCCTTCTCACCTCTTATTCCTCTCTCCTCTTCCCTTCTCTTCTTGCCCATGTTTCCGTAATTCTCCTTTCCTGCGCCTCTTCCTCTTTCACCTACTCTCTTGAATTAGCTTCCCCTTGCCAGCCTAGCCTCTGCTTTCCTCCTCCCTTATTCTACAGAGGCAAGTCTCGGTGGTGCACACAAGCCTATCACTTTCCTCCTCCCTTCAGTCCCTCTCCAGTCACCTCCCTCCCTCCTTCCCTCCTCCACGCCTCTTTCTCTTCCTGATCTCTTCCTTCCTCTCTTTCCTTTTCGCGTAAATACGAGTCAATTTTGCATCTAACACTTCTTCTTCCTTCCCATGTCCTCTCTCTCTCTCTCTCTCTCTCTCTCTCTCTCTCTCTCTCTCTCTCTCTCTCTCTCTCTCTCTCTCCTTTATGCTTCCCTCCCTCCTTCGTTTTAATCGCTGTCAATTTACTTCCTCTCTCTCTATCGTCAAGTCTTCCTTCCTTTATCCCTTCTCTCTCTCTCTCTCTCTCTCTCTCTCTCTCTCTCTCTCTCTCTCTCTCTCTCTCTCTCTCTCTCTCTCTCTCTCTCTCTCTCTCTTTCCTTTTTTCTTTAGTTTCCTCTCTTTCCGTCGTTTTTCACCTCCCCTCCTCTTTTCCGTCCTCATTTTTCTTCTCCTCCCTCGTATCTTTTCTCTTCCTCCTCCTTCTTTTCCTCCTCCTCCTCCTCCTCCTCCTCCTCCTCCTCCTCCTCTTCCTCCTCCTCCTCCTCCTCCTCCTTCTCCTAGTCGTCGTTCACGTTCTATCGGCGACAGGGTTTCGTTCTCCGGGCAGACAAACGAGTCAGTGTACCGCGAGGGTCGTCTTTGTAATATTTCCAAGTCATTTCATCCGCAAAGAAGGTCGCTCTAAACCTGTTCTTGTTGTCTTAACTTCCCAGTATCGACCACAGAAACATCTCTCTCTCTCTCTCTCTCTCTCTCTCTCTCTCTCTCTCTCTCTCTCTCTCTCTCTCTCTCTCTCTCTCTCTCTCACTAGGAAGAAACCATCTGGCGGTGAAGGTCGCCTTATTTTTCCTTCGTTGTAAAGGAAGCAAAGGCGTTCTAAAAGTTTATTATACGGAAGGGAGAGGAAAGGTGAAGGGAAGGAGCAAGGGAGAGAGAGAGAGAGAGGATGGGACAGTGGAGCGCAGGGAGGCAGGGAAGGAGGGAGGGAGGAGGGAGGAGGAGGGGGGGGGAGGAAATGAGGGGAAGAAAGAGTGAGGAAGGAAAATGGAAGGAAGCAGGAAAAGAGTGCGGTAGTAATGTTAGCGATAATGGCAGTGTTGTTGTTGCAAGAGGCGGAGAGAGAGAGAGAGA
>CM035214.1:11357861-11422789 GCA_020233015.1 Callinectes sapidus | reverse complement strand
CCTCCTCCTCCTCCTCCTCCTCCTCCTCCTCCTCCTCCTCCTCCTCCTCCTCCTGTTGCACCTTCATCTCTTTCTCCTCCTCCTCTTGCTGCTCTTCCTCTTTCATCTTCTCCTCCTCTTCCTCTTCTACATACATTAGAAAGCCATGGTAGATTACGCTTGGGAGAAACACACACACACGCACACACACACTCACACACACACACACACACACACACACGCACACACACGCACACACACGCACACGCACACACATCACACGGAGCTGAATTAGAAAGTCAAAGAGGCGCGGGGAATGAAAGCAAAGTAAATAGGGGAATGAGTGGTAAGCGCGGGTCACAAATTGCATGAATGTGGTTAAGCAGAACAAAAAAAAAATAGTAACTTGCTACTATTATTCTTTATTTATTTCTTTATTTTATTGTTATTGTTATTATTATTATCATTATTATTATTATTTTTTTTTTTGTTCCAGTGTTACAACGATTCTTAGTAATGAGGTTAGGACGGAGTAGTAGGTTTAAATGAAGGTTTGAATGTAGTTTAACCCCTTCAGTACTGGGACGCATTTTCATATTCATTCTGTCTATTATTTTTCGATTTTTTTACAGCTTCAGAAACTCATATGGGGTTAAAAATAGAACAAACTCTGGCTATTAATCTTCTGACTTTCCATTGTCCCTTCCTAATGTCAATAAAATAATAATCACACAATAAGCTCGTGGTAAAAATATGTCCCAGTACTGAAGTGGCTTAATAAGAGATGGTAAAGACAAGTGAATGGAATAGACTCAGTAATTGGTTATTTTCCCAGGAATTAATAAAAGAGGAAAGGCAGGAGTTGGGAAAATCATTATACGTTTATCGTAGAAGGACTTCCACACGCTACAAAAAATAGAGAGCACTGCCACTAAACATTTCTTGCTCCTCTCTCGTGCTTTTGTCTATTGTCATTAGCCGAGTCTGTCTCTCCAGGAGGATGGTAAACAAATGACAGAGGTTCCACTTAAAGAATAAAGAGTCGAAGGTAGGAAAATAGAATAATGATGTGGTACTAATGAGTGAAAATAGGATGCTGAGACGATGGTGTTTTGTGTTGTGGTTATTTTTGATCTATTTTATTTATTTTTTTATATATGTGTTTATTCATTTGTTTATTTATATTTGGCCTGTCATATGAAGCTTTCTTGAAACTACACACACACACACACACACACACACACACACACACACACACACACAAGAGCTACTCCTATAGCCACCTCAATGATCATTTTAACCACTATTTAATTTTCCCTCAGCTGGACTCCCTTCTTACATCAAACAATAACAACACACATACATACATACACCACTACCCCCCTCCCGTGTGTCTGTTATGAAAGTACGCGGTATATCCTCTTACGTAATGCACCACTTCATTATCCATCCCAGCCTCTGACATTCCCATTATATCCAATCTGTTATTATCTACTAACTACCTGAGATTCTGAGGATCTCTGGCGCGACCATCTGTGTTTCTGTTTTGTCCCGGGAACGTAACACATCTACTTTATTATGTTCACCTCACGTACAGTATAGCAATTACCACGCTATTCTACTTCACTCGTAAACTCTGGAATTCTCTGCTTGTTTCTGTATTTCACTGTTAAACTCTGAAAAAAAATCGCTTACTATATATACTGGTAAATACAAAATACCCGAAAAAATCACTTCACAATGCTAGATATGGAGAGCCAAGATAACAGTATTACAGCATCACACACACACACACACACACACACACACACACACACACACACACACACACACGGTAAGCATACAGTAACTCATGCTATATATGGCATATAAGTCAGGAAGGCAAGGGGGCAGGGAGGCGCCCGCTGCCCTATGACGTCACAGCTGATGACGTCACCGCTGATGACGTCACGGCTGATGACGTCACAGGTTCTATATTTACGTAGCGTAAACCATTTTAAAAATGACCCCTCGATAAAACGCCTTTAGATCAACCTATTGTATCTGATCCGACGTGATAAATAGGATAACTAATTTCCAAAGTATAAACACACTCCTAACAACAGTAATTGTAATGAAATTCCACGGGAAAAAAAACATTTTATGAAAAAATGACCCTTTTTAAAACTCGTTAAATATCCATTAACTACCACCTCAGAGGAACCAAAACCCATTTCAAAACAATTGATTATTTAATTTTAATTATTTTAAACACTTTAGAGTGAGTTAGAGTCAGAAATAAATTGTTCACAGGCTGATAATTAAGTTTTTAATGTAACTTTGACACCGCTAAATAACACTGTTCCTCTCCACTCATTTCACTGAACTTTGGGCATAAAACATCATTGTATATGGACTACCTCTTGCAATTAATAACAACTTGATACAGCCTCAAATAAAAAAGTGCATTTGGCATTCCAAGAAATTTAGCACAATAATTCCCCCTTATTTACCACCCTGATAACGCCAACCACAGCGATCTCCAGCCCTTACACGCACGCAAATCACTTGAAACACGCTGCAGTATTCATAGAAAGCGTAAAATTTTACTATTGATCCCAAATAAACAGTCCAGAAACGAAGACCCTATCCCATATCCTGATATATGAGCCGGCTGGCGGAGGCCCCGTGGTGTGGTACGGCCCCCCCTCCTATCTCACTCCCACCTTCATTAAACTTAAACTTGACCACGAAAGCTATGTCTGAATGGCTCATATGAAAGCTTATTACCATGGCTGCATACTGTGGCAAGATGTGGCTGTAATGATTCAGAGATATCCCGCACACCCCACATACTCATGGCTGACCTGGAACTAGCATATTATTTTTACAGCTGCCAAAAAGTGATTGATTTTTCTATGTTTCTCTTAACACAGCTAAGAAATCGAGTAGGTTATATGCAAAGAACATAGATAGACAGTAGAGGAATATACATAACCCCATAAACGCCACAAATAAACTTGATTGGCGAAAGAAAACACCCATGAAATAAGTGGAAGGAACAAAGCTGACGGTAAGTCATGTTTACCCACACTCGGAGCAAAAAGTAGTCGTATTTTTCCATGTTTCTCTTGACACAGCTAAGAAATCGAGTAGGTTATATGCAAAGAACATAGACAGACGATACATAAACAGGTATATAACCCCATAAACGTCAAACTAAAGCGAATTAGTGAAAGAAAAAACACATTAATATCAGGAAGGAACAAGGCCGACCGTAAGTCATGTCTACCCGCACTCGGAGCAAAAAGTAGTCGTATATTTCCATGTTTCTCTTCACACAGCTAAGAAAACACATAGGTTATTATACATAGAGTACATAAATCTCTCTCTCTCTCTCTCTCTCTCTCTCTCTCTCTCTCTCTCTCTCTCTCTCTCTCTCTCTCTCTCTCTCTCTCTCTCTCTCTCTCTCTCTAGAACATATGCATATTACAGGAACCATTTTACCATTTTATATACAACCAGAAAGGTACTGTACTACTGCCAGCCATCCATTCCCCATACACAAACACTCATCAGCTGTATTAGTATTATGTATGGGGAAATGTACACCTCAAGCTTTATTTTCCTATTTATTATTTGTAGAGACATTCAGACTAGTAAGAAGGGGGAGGGGGAGAAGGCATGGGAGAAAACTCTTGGGGGTAATAAACTAAACTTTTTACACCTTTTTTTCCCTCTACTTCCTCCCTCCTATTAATTTTTTGTCAATTAACACAAGGAGACAATGAGACTGCCACATTGCTCAAATTAACAGTATAGAGACACTGAGACTGATCAAGTTACTGATATAAGAAGTACACCACCACCACTATCACCACTACCACCACTACCACTGCTGCTCATATGACTGCCAGCAAAGTAACACACTCGCAAATGACACACACACACACAAGCTCTCAATGGGACTGGGTTGATTAGCTAATTTTTATTCACCATTAGTGTTTTATTTATCTTTTTTATTTTTATATATCTCATTTTTTGGGTGCAGTTGTAGCTTGCTGGACAAGTTTATGATTCAGATATATTGTACTGCCTTATTTTATCTCCAGAAATGATGCTAAGGGTGTGTATTAAATCTGTGATGGCTAATGAATGAATGAAAGGACAAGTAAGAGGCAATGAAAGATTGTGAACTTCATGTTACTATTATCAAAAGATTTCTTACTCTGGTTCTTGCGTTGAGTGGGCCGAGCTAACCATCTCCCTGACCAAAGGAATATATAGCAGGAGTGAGGTGGCAAGTTTTATATCCTGATGCGTTGTGTGTATCAGTCAGCCTTGATTTATTCCTATGCTATGATGTGACTCAATGAACTGAACAATGGAAATGAGAACTTGAAATGTCATGACAGTGGGTTAATAATTTAGAAAGGAACTGAGAAATTGATAAATGTGCTTTTCATGTATTTAGTTGGTTAATAATTTTCTCCATTTTCCAAAGGAACTGAGAGGAAGAAGAGTTCAATTACTAAGTGTACTTTTAATATATACCTGAAGTGTCATTTTTTTGGAATGAAACAAGGCAGTGACATGAGTGTGAGGTGCTTGAGATGGCAGTGTATTTATTCATCACACTACCAACCTCCTGACATTCAAAACAACTACCATTTCAGCATTATTCTGAGTCTGCTTATCTTTTGTGAGTATTCAAAGATATCAAGTCACAAAAGAATGCTGAAGTACATATTACCTTTACCATGTTCTATAATGCTCCTGTGTAATATTGCAGCTAGTATAAAGTAGTACAAGCAGACATAACTGAGATTCCCCCATTGAAACTTTCACTACCTGGTCAGCTGTTCCTTTTGACCTCATTTGATTATGTATTAGTATTTTTCCTACATGCTGAGAGTCATTGAATATATTTTTTTTAGCTTTTTTTGTGTAACCCTTTGACTGGTGAAGGCTCATTACTTATACCAAGTGTTCATAAATTACTCTGAGTGAAAAATAGATGAAGACTGAATAGAGCAGAATATTAAGCCATGAATTTGTACTAGACCATTCCATGTAATATAAAGACAACATGAGTCAATGGGTTACAAGTGTTGGTGTCCTCAGTATAAATCCATCCACACTAATATTGATAATTGCCAGTGGAACAGTTCAAAGGTTTTCCCTCCCTAAGATTGACCTTTTTTTTATCACAATCTCATAACTGCATGCCATTCTTACTGTGACGTGTCCCTCGTTTCAGAACGTGGAGGTAAGTATGGAGAGTGTGAGTCAGGCGGGGCCGTGGCGCACTGGTTAGTCTTGCGGGCAGGTGACCTCAGTGGGACCATAGCTCAGGTCCTGCTGGCTGCTGCTGCTGGGAGGGCCTCAGTCAGTGGGAGGAGGGATGGTTAATGGTGTTCGGTCATAAAGGTTGGTCATTCAAGGCTAAGCAACATCCACTTGTGTCTTGATTGTCTCCTGTGGCTCAGTGGTGAGGTGTGTGCAGTGTGTCCTCTTAGGGATTCAGTCCTTAGCTTCTCATGGCCACCACTTCACTGCCTCCTCTGAGATGCTGAGGAAGTGATCTAAAGAGTAGCCATGAGAGGGAGGCGGCGAGGACCACACCCACGGCAGGAGATGCAACACACACGCCTTGTCACCTGTCCATTCCTGAGAAGTTATCAAGGCACCAGTGGATGTTGGTTAGCTGTGAATGCATTGCCTCTACAGTGTTGCCTTTATCAGGGTTTGTGTTATAAAGTCACTGGCAGCACACTAAGCACTATGCAGCATTGCTTAAGCTTCCCACCAGAAAGTGATATTTGTCGCACTGTATGAATAAGGAAGTCATTGCATTACCCTTGATGACCTGAGCAGCAGTGCATGACTTGGGTACCCACTAGCCTGGCACACTCAGGCTGTGCAACAAGCAATAAACCTGTAGCTTGGAGCAGCTTGTACTAGAACCACTAGAACACTGGGTACTGTTTTGTATAGATCAACCTGTCCTGCCTTAGTGATGTTTTTTATTTAGCACATGTGTATGAGCAGGATTTTTGTGTTTTGAACCTGGAAATTTTGTTTTGTTTTGGCTCCAGGTCAGTGTTATGCCTTAACAACTTAATACCTGACCACCTCCTTGTGTGATTTTGTCAATATCTCGCATCCCAGTGCAGTGTTCCCCTCCCTGTGTGTAGGTGGTGTTATGATGAGCCTCACAGTGTGTAGTACTTGACTGTGGCCACATTTGTTCCCTCACACTCTTTCTCTCTCTGTCAGGATGGTGGCTACAGTAAAGGCGTCTCCTCTTTCACATCTCCTGAAATCTTAACTTCCTCTCGTTCTTCTTCCTCTTGTCTCTCTCAAGCATCGTGAACTCACACACCACATGCCACTTTCACCTCCTTCACATCAACTGTTTATCTCTCAGAGCTCCTCCTCTTCATCTAAACATTCTATATTTTGCTCCTCTATTACTCACTTTTGCCTGTGAGTCATAAGTTTTCCTCTTTCATTTCCTTGGTATATGTCCACTCTCTATTCTTCACTATGTGTGTTCAAGCAATGTAATGATTCAATC
This sequence comes from Callinectes sapidus, assembly GCA_020233015.1. Taxonomy (NCBI): domain Eukaryota; kingdom Metazoa; phylum Arthropoda; class Malacostraca; order Decapoda; family Portunidae; genus Callinectes; species Callinectes sapidus. The sequence goes on along the minus strand of CM035214.1, from coordinate 11,416,251 downwards.
CCTCAAACATCATTTTCTCTTCAAAGCATTTGCCTGTCACTCTGATACCCACAGTTGTGTAAAATGTCAAGTTTTGTGTGTCAAAAATAAGAAAACTGATGTTCTTACTTGATTTGATATGTCTAAGCAGTTTAAAGAATATTCATAACAATTAAAAAGTGTTGATTTTGAATAATTCTGCACTGATTGCTAAAGCTTTGTCACATCTTTACGGCAGACACTAAGAAGCTGCACGGAGTAGTGTAACATTTAATCAGTTGCTTTTCTTTACAGGTCTCCCTCACGTTGGAGGGAATTCGAAACAATTCGACGGGGCGAAACGAGCAGCAGATGCTGGACGTGATCAACGAAGTCGTCTCGTCAGCGCTGCGTAACTCAGTCCTCGAGTTCAACTTCCAGCCGAACCAGACATTTCCGAGATTCCGACGAGCCCGACAGGTTCCCGATCCCATCATCCCTGTTGGCTACGACTCTATGGTACGTGAGAAGCAGACTCATCCACCCTCAGTACCTCGTAAGACCCCCAAAGCAGAATTTGTCCCTCTTCACAATGAGAAAATAGAGCCAGCCGGGGAGTCCTTCACGGCCCTCACCCTCTCTAATCTCACCTCAAGTGAAGAGCAGCTCATAGCAAGAAACCTCAACAAATACCCATCTCTGGAGAATGCAGACATGGCACCCGAAGAAATAGAGGAGTTTTGCAAGACTTGGCAGGAAAATTATGTGCCGGCCAAGAACATTCCTCCCGATGACAACACAGTGGAAGAGGAGCCTCCAGCGTCGTCACCTACTGCTGCCATCAACTCTGACCACCAGCAGGAGAGTGAAGCCAAGACACAGAACTTTGTCCTCATGGTCTCCAGCAGATCAAAACTCATTGACGAACCCAGGAGCATTTTGCCTCTCCACAACGACATCCCTGACGATGAAATGAACGGTGAGGAGGAGGAGGAGCTGGCAGACATGATACCACAGAGACCCAGAGACGAGCCCTGCCTGAGGAAGGAGACGGGCAGCCCGCTCCTCCTGGGGACGCCGAGGCAGGACAGCCTGGGCGACGCGGAAGACGATGAGTTTGAAGACGCGAAGCTACAGTTTGATAGGCTGGAAATCCTTGACAAGCCCCAGGTTAGCGGCACACTGGGGCTCGGACCACTCCATAAGGGACCTTTCGTAAGTGAAGCATGTTGTGTGGGAGTGCAGGTTGGTGTGGCTGCCCAACTTCCTCAGCTTGACCTTAGAATTGAGACTGCAGCTGTTGGTGGCAGTGTGGCTTGCGACCTCCCTGAGTATGACCAGGAGGCCTCTGCCCAACCCCCCTTACCACCCTCGCTCCATAACCAGCCGTCCACCGCCACTACCCATGAGTCTTGTGTGGATGATGTGTTGCGTGGACCAGAGGAGCCACCCAGCCCTTCCCCCATCCACTCCCTTGAGCCATTCATACCCGCTGCTTCTGGTGTGTGTCACTTGGTAGAGGATAGCAATAACGAAGGGGTTGTAGTGGAGCGGGAGCAACAGGTAGTGTCGGCAGGTGAGCGTGGTAGCCCCCAGTCTCAGCCTAGCGGTGTAGTAGCATGTATAGAGCTTGGCAAAGGTAGTGTTCTGGATAGGAAGGACTCGGGGCAGGATGTTTCAGAGGAGGATCAAAGCTGCTCTCAATCAACACAGGATCAGGATGTAGACTCGGCACTGGTGGATGAAGGAAAGATGTGTCCCTTAAATGCCATTCCTAGTCCAGATAACAGTGATGGTGAGTCTCAGGAAGGGAACTCACTGCTAGACTCACAAGCTGACTCCAGTAATGCTTTAGAGGGTCAAGGGAGTGAGTGTGAAGAGAGGGAAGTAGGTCCAGTGGCAGGAAAGGAAGAACAGTCAAAATTAAAAGTGCGTCTGAATGAATTTACAGAGAACTTGTTTAGGCACATTAAAGTGGAGGACTCTGAGCTTTCCATACCTGAGGAGACAATGGAAAATCTGCCCTGGGAGGTGGTGGATGTGTACGAGCCAGACAGTCCACCTGTGTCCCTGCCCAGCCCAAGAAGAGAGGGAAGCAGTGATGGCAGTGAAGAGCTGGAGGGGCACGACACACCACCCACCATTGATACTGAAGAGTCACAGCACTGCATTGACCCAAATATAGAAAGTGAAGATGACATGATTTCCTCAGCCATTGATAAATTAACTGATGATGAAGAACCAGAATTAGAGGAACATTGTGATGACTCAGAGAGAGAAACTGAAGAGAGTGATGAAAACGACATTATTTCCTCAGCCATTGATAAACTGACTGATGAAGAGCCGGAATTAGAGGAACATTGTGATGAGTCAGAGAGAGAAAGTGAAGAGAGTGATGATGGAAACTATACAATTTCCCCAGATCCAGAATTCAAGGAACATTTTGACAACCCAGAGAGAGAAACTGAAGAAAATTATGATAAAAACTATACAAATTCCTTGGAACCAGAATTGAAGGAACATTGTGACCACCATGAGAGAGAAACTGAAGAGAAGCAAACCTACACACCTCCACCCACTGACAAAGTAACTGCAGCTGATGACCCAGAATCAAAGAAACATCACAACGACCCAGAAATAGAAACTGAAGTGCATGGCGATAAGAGTTACATGATTTGTTCTGAAGAAAATAGGAACTTCAATGAGAACTATTTCCTTGAGGAGGCCACAAACTTCAAGTGGACACCAGAGAATTTTGAGAAAGCCTTAGATGACTCAGAGTACAGAGAAAAAGAAGATAAAATAGAAGAACAGGGAGAACTTAAAGAAGACTCTGGTTATATGTACACTGAGGAAAGGAAAGATGAAAGAGAAAAGGAAGACCCAGATGAATACAAGGAAGACTCTGGGTATATATGCACTGAAGAAACACATGCATATGAAGAGGAAGACAGTCAGACAGAAGAGGTAGAAAGGCAACATAGGGAAGACTCTGGGTATATGTACACTGAAGAGACAGAAATACATAAAGAGGAAGAGAGTCTGACAGAAGAACAACATGAAGAAGACTCTGGTTATGTCTGTAATGAAGATATGATTATGCATAGAGAAGATAGTCAGATAGAAGAGAATGAGCCAAAAGAACTCAAAGGAGATTTTGATGAGAAATTTACTGAAGAGACAGAGGAAGAAGATAGTCTGACAGAAGAACCACAACATAAGGAAGACTCTGGTTATATTTGCAGTGAAAATATAATTATGCACAAAGAAAATAGTCGGACAGAAGATGAAGAAGGAGATTTTAATAAGAAATATACTGAACATACATACCAAGATATTTTAGCAGAAGAGGAAGAGCTGGATGAACCCAAGAACGATTGCAGTGGAAGATCCATTGAAGAAACACATTTTTGCAAAGATGAAGAAGACGTTCAAACAGAAGAAGAAGTAGAGCCAGAAAAAGAAGATTCGAGTGAAAAATACTCAGAAACAAGAGTGAATGATCTCTCCCCAATACCTCACACTGCAGATTCTTCTCCCGTTTTCCTTGATGAAAATGGTAATGGTGTTGAAACTGACGTGGACTTTGATGAAGATAATGTAGTGAGCTCTGAGAAAGATGTTGATGAAGAAGACATGATGGAGAGTACTGGAATGGAAGTCAATGATGAATTAGTCACTGCTGAGAAAAAGACTGGTGATAATGATATGGACAGTAACAAAATGAAAGTTGATAATGAAGAAGAGATTAATGAAGATGATGGAATGAAAAATTCTGAGATCAAACATGAAGAAGAGCTTGCCAGCATTGAGGAAGGTATTAATGAAGATGCAATGGACAATTTTGATAAAGAAATTGATGAAAGATTTGCCATTGCAGAGAAAGAGGCTGAAGATGATACAATGAACAGTACTAAGAAAGATCCTGATGGTGATGAAAGTGAAATAAGACCTGACTATAGTTTTATCAGTGTTGCAAGAGATACTGATGAAGATGACACTGATACAGAACTTGAAGACAAATTACTTGATGATAAAAACTCTGACAAAGAGAAGAAAGATGTGAGTAGTACTGAAATGAAAGGAAATAAGGAAGTTGGGGCAAAGCTGGTTAATCCAGCAGAAGTTGATTTCTTTGACAGTGGAATTGCTCACGAAATGGAGCCTGATGAAGACACATTAGTTAGCATTGGACATGATGAGCGTATTAAGCTGGCCTGTGCTATTATTGAAGGGAGAGGTAACAAGGCCATTACTGAAATTGATAAGGAAATTGATGTGGCCATTATTAAGATGGAAGAAAACATGGACAGTACCAAGAAGAAACATGAAAGTAATGAGATTAATATTGGTGAAGATAATGATGTGGCCAATGTAAATGTGACAAGCAATGAGAATAAATATACTGAGACTAATAACACTTTCAAAGATATAGATGCCACAGAAATAGAACCTGTGAATATTGAGATCAACACTGTGACTGATGGAAATATGAGTAAAACACAACCAGGAGATAATGTAACCAATACTGAGAAATATGCTGATGTTGATGAAAGTGAGATAAGATTTGATTATAGTTTTATCAGTACTGCAAGAGATACTGATGAAGATGACACTGACACAGAATTTAATGGTAAAATGCCTGACAAAGAGATGGAGATGAGAAATACTGAAATAAAAGGAAATAAAGAAGTTAGGGCAAAGGTGGTTAATAATCCAGCAGAAGTTGGTTTCTTTAGCAGAGGAATTGCTCACGAAATGGAGCCTGATGAAGACACGTTAGTTAGCATTGGACATGATGAGCGTATTAAGCTGGCCTGTGCTATTATTGAAGGGAGAGGTAACAAGGCCATTACTGAAATGAATAAGGAAATTCCTCATGAAATGGAGCCTGATGAAGACACGTTAGTTAGCATTGGACATGATGAGCGCATTAAGCTGGCCTGTGCTATAATTGAAGGGAGAGGTAACAAGGCCATTACTGTTAATACTGGTAAAGATAATGATATGGCCAATGCTAAGATAGAACCTGATGTAAATGTAGGAAGCAATGAGAATGAATATACTGAGACCGTTAACACTTTCAAAGATATAGATGCCACAGAAATAGAACCTGTGAGTATTGAGATCAACACTGAGATTGATGAAAATATGAGTAAAACACAGTTTGGAGATAATGTAACCAATACTGAGAAAGATGCTGATGATGATGAAAGTGAGATAAGATTTGATTATAGTTTTATCAGTACTGCAAGAGATACTGATGAAGACAACACTGACACAGAACTTGATAATGAAAAGCCTGACAAAGAGAAGATGGTGATGAGAAGTACTGAAATAAAAGGAAATAAGGAAGTTGGGGCAAAGCTAGTTAATAATCCAGCAGAAGTTGATTTCTTTGACAGTGGAATTGCTCACGAAATGGAGCCTGACGAAGACACATTAGTTAGCATTGGACATGATGAGCGTATTAAGCTGGCCTGTGCTATAATTGAAGGTAGAGGTAACAAGGCCATTACTGAAATTGATAAGAAAATTGCTCACGAAATGGAGCCTGATGAAGACACGTTAGTTAGCATTGGACATGATGAGCGTATTAAGCTGGCCTGTGCTATAATTGAAGGGAGAGGTAACAAGACCATTACTGAAGTTGATATGGCCATTACTAAGATGGAGGAAAACATAGATAGTACCAAGAGAAAACATGAAGGCAATGAGATTAATACTGATAAAGATAATGCTGTAGCCAATGCTAAGATACTCGTAGAACCTGATGTGAATGTAGCAAGCAATGAGAATAGATTTACTGAGACCAATAACACTTTCAAAGATATAGATGCCACAGAAATAGAACCTGTGAATATTGAGATCAACACTGTGACTGATGGAAATATGAGGAAAACACAACCAGGAGATAATGTAACCAATATTGAGAAATATGCTGATGTAGATGAAAGTGAGATAAGATTTGATTATAGTTTTATCAGTACTGCAAGAGATACTGATGAAGATGACACTGATACAGAATTTAATGGTAAAATGCCTGACAAAGAGATGGAGATGAGAAGTACTGAAATAAAACGAAATCAGGAAGTCAGGAGAAGCCTGGTGAATAATCCAGCAGAAGTTGATTTCTTTGACAGTGGAATTGCTCACGAAATGGAGCCTGACGAAGACACGTTAGTTAGCATTGGACATGATGAGCGTATTAAGCTGGCCTGTGCTATTATTGAAGGTAGAGGTAACAAGGCCATTACTGAAGTTGATATGGAAATTGATATGACCATTACTCAGATGGAAGAAAACATAGACAGTACCAAGAGAAAACATGAAGGCAATGAGATTAATCTTGGTAAAGATAATGATATGTCCAGTGCTAAGATAGAACCTGATGTAAACGTAGCAAGCAATGAGAATGAATATACTGAGACCTTTAACACTTTCAAAGATATAGATGCCACAGAAATAGAACCTGTGAGTATTGAGATCAACACTGAGATTGATGAAAATATGAGTCTGGTCAGTGCTAAAACACAGTTTGATGATAATGTAACCAATACTGAGAAAGATGCTGATGGTGATGAAAGTAAGATAAGATTTGATTATAGTTTTATCAGTACTGCAAGAGATACTGATGAAGATGACACTGATACAGAACTTGATGGTAAAAAGCTTGACAAAGAGAAGATAGAGATGAAAAGTACTGAAATAAAAGGAAATCAGGAAGCTGGGCCAAAGGTGGTTAATAATCCAGCAGAAGTTGATTTCTTTGACAGTGGAATTGCTCACGAAATGGAGCCTGATGAAGATGCATTAGTTAGCATTGGATATGATGAGCGTATTAAGTTGGCCTGTGCTATAATTGAAGGGAGAGATAACAAGGCCATTACTGAAATTGATATGGAAATTGATGTGGCCATTAGTAAGATGGAAGAAAACTTAGTGAGCAGTGAGAAGGATGAATCTATTAACATAGACAGTGCTGAGAAAAAGCATGAAAATAATGAGATTAATACTGGTAAAGATATTGATGAGATAGTACCTGAAGAAAATATAACACACAATGAGAATGAAAATACTGACACCATTAACACTTTCAAAGGTATAGATGCCACAGAAATAGAACCTGTGAATATTGAGATCAACACTGTGATTGATGGAGATATGAGTCTGGTCAGTGCTAAAACACAACTAGGAGATAATGTAACCAGTAATGAGACTCATAAAACTGTAAACATACCCAACATTAACACAGAAACAGACTACTCAACCACCACTGATGATATTAACACTACCAGTACTGATATAATACCTGAAGATTATATTGTTAGTACTGAGACTCATAAAGCCATGAATATACCTACTATTGAGATTGATGAAGATAATTTGACCAGCACTGAAGGAGATGAAATAACATGTGAGGATTATTTGAATGGTACAAAGGAGAATCTTGATCAAGAGAGCAATGTAGGCAGTACTGAAGCTGAAAGTAAAGATGTGGTTGATGCTGAGATGAAATTTAAAGATGGAGATGTGTGCTATACAATTACTGAACTTAAAACTGGTGAAGATAACAACAAAGGCTTTATTGAAACAGAACTTAGTGAAGACAACCTGAGCAGTATGAAGACAGAAGATAATGGAGATGAAGATATAGAAAGTACAGTGATCGTTAATAAGTTCTTTACTGAAATGGAGGAGGCAGATACAAATGCCAGTGAAGTCGTTACTGAAATACAACTTGATAAGGGTGACAAAGGCCTTATTGAGACAGATATTGATGAAGACTTTATTGTGAGGCATACAGAAACCATTACTGAAGATACCAGTGGAGTCAGCAGTGAGACAGAATCAGACAGAGACAGCCACAACATCAGCACTGAAATAGAAGTAGACAATGATGAACTCAGCACACAGGAAGCTAATAAAGGCAGTAGCTATGTAGAAGTTCCTAATAAAGAGACAAATAAAGTAAGCATTGAATTTGATAAAGACACAGATATTACTAACAATGAATTCAACAAAGACAGTAAGGGAGTTGATGCAAAGACAGAACTTGATGAAGAAAACAGTGTAGTCATCAGAGAGGCAGAAATAAATGACACAGTTAGTGAGGGAAATAGTGAAGTGGCCGAGATAGTTGAAGAAGCCAGCAATGAAAATGACAGAGATATAATGAATAGAAATGGTGATAGCCAGGAGACAAAAATATTGGATATGGCTACAGACAACCAAGAAATAAAAGTAGATAAGAACAATGATAGCCAAGACACAGAAATAAAAGATGGAAATATGGAGAAGCAAGAAGCAGAAGATAAGAATGTGGACAACCAAGGAACAGAAGCAATACAGACAGTGATAGAGAGGCAAGTGAACAACCAAGAAAAAGAAGCAAATAAAAATGGGCTCAACCAAGAAGTGAAACTCCGGGAGAGGAACAAGGATGGCGGTAAGATCCAGCGTCGGGTGAGCTCTGCAACTGACCTTGACAAAGTGGCACTACTCATACAAACTGGAGATGCAAAGACCAATGTTATGATGAAGACTCCTCAGAAAAGTATCATTCACTCAGACACACAGGTGAACAGAAGCAGTATACAGGCAAACACAGAGACAGGATTTGATGGAGGCAGTAACAAGAATGGTCACGCAGTGGAAATTCTCCGTAGAAACAGCGATGGCATCAACGGCAAGACGGAGCTGAGTAGGAGTGCGGACAGCATTGACATGAACCTAAGCAAAGCTGCGATGACCCGATACAAGGAAGACAAAGACGAGGACACAGAGACAGAAATAGAGGAAGAGATGGAAGAAATGAGGGATGCTACTGGCAAGACTGTTCCAGGCCAAACAAGCAGGAAACCCCTCTCCAGACACCAGCACCGCACCAGACACCCAAGAGACGTGTACTCAGCCTCCGAACAAGAGGAGGAACACGACCACTTTGACGCGACACTCAGAACACGACGTCAGAAACTCCAGGTCAGCTTCCTCCTCTCAGACTCGGGGGAGGACACAGCCGTCAGCATCTCCTCCTTAGAATCACTCAACACACAACTCCAGGAGGCTGAGAAGAATAACTATTACATCTCCCACAGAAGTCCGTCTTTCTGGGACGACTCGACAACTGATGCAAATACCGATGACGAATGCCCAGACCCTCGTTTGTTACCCAAAGATCCATTCTCACCAGAAGAGGAGGATTTTGGTTACTCGGGATATGCAAGCCAGCACAGTGCCTATGATTCCATGACAGACTCTGAGGTGGAGGGAATCACTGGTAGATACACTAAGAGACCACCAAGAGGATTGCAGATAAAGAGGAAGTGGAGGAAGAGTGACATTGACTTGATTTCCGATGCCGAGGTGGAGAAAGATGACGGTCAGGTGACGCCAACACCAATACAGTTCCATGACGAAGGTGCACAGTCTAGTCAAGATAAAGTAGAAGGTGCAGCTGAACCCTCTGAGACCGGATGTGTGCTTGTAGGTGCTAGTCAGAAGAGTGGAGACCAAACCTCGCTTCAAGACACCCACCAACCCTCTAGTCAGGATAAAGAGGACATTTCACCAAAAGACACTGAAAACTCTAGTCAGGATGCAGTAAAAGACAGAGTAACTATTCAGGAGGCTGGAGAGGACGCCAAGACAGAGCAACAGAAGCAGGAGTATGTCGACACTTCTATGGGAGGTGATGACACTGTAGGACTGAAGAAACCCACAGGACTCACAGAAGGAGAGGAACAAGGTGGAGGAGGAGGAGGAGAAACAGCACTAACCACTGGACCTGAGAATGTGGCTCCATTAACGCATACTGACAGCTCTGGTGCACTAACACAGCCACAGGTCAAACCCCACACAGGGCAGTGGGGCGATGGACACGACCACCACCCCCCTGTCCCCGGCTCGACCCTGTGGACCAGACACCTGCCTTCGTACCCGGTTTTTGGCCCGTACTCTGTGGTAAGACCCACACATTTTTGCCTTGGTGGATCCTCTTCTGCTGGCGTTATGCATCATTGCTCCACTAATCCAGTGACACCAACTCTCCTTTTGGGCTCATGTGGGCTTCTGGGATCTGTGTCAGTGTTGTGGGCTGGGCAGCTTCCTTCAGCCCACTGTGACTTGTGAGAACATTTATCTACTTCTTGGTCTTCTCTTCTTTCCAGTCCACTCTATTTTTTCTAGGTATTAAGGTGACATTGATCTCATTCCAGCCTGGTGTGGCTATGGTTACATTACTTCATCTATTCTTTCTGTTCATCCTTTTACTTTCTTACTGCCAAGGTGATACTGATATACATTCTGGCCTGGTGTGGTTCACAGATACATTTATTGGGGTGTCCTGCATAAGAAGATGCATGCAGACTAAGTTTTGATGAGATATTTGGTCTGAACACTTGCATCTTCTGGTGTGGGATGCCTCACTTGGTTTACTCTTGTTTTTTGGTCCCTTTTTCCTGGCTAGTAAGGAGGTTGTCTTATCATTTGGCCAGTCTGCAGGTTTCTATGAATTGTCAAAGAGCAAAGTGTCTTGATAATTGAAGTGTTAAATGTTTTGAATTCAGCCACCAGTTAGGAAAAAGATCATCACCTCAATATTGATTTAGTGAAATATGTTGTTGTAATGCAATCATAATTTCTCAAGTTTGAAAAATCTTCCCCATAAATTAATGAAAGTGATTCTTGGCACACTTTGTTCTTTTCTTGGAATCATCAAAAACTCAGGGTTACACATTTAAGAGACAGTCGTGGTCAGAAGTCTAGTCACCTGCTCTCACTTCTACTGTATCTGTTGTCTTGCATTCTCCTTCAATATAAACCGTGATATACTGACAATGATACTATTATATGTACCAACAATCCTGCATCTCCTGATTGATAAATTTACAACAGAGAAATAATCAGATACAGTGGAAGAGAGTATGCTATGTCACTAAGCTACAAACCATGACTGTATGAATATCTCTGGAATACTGCCTTACTTTTGGCCACACTTGAGGGTTACTCTGTGGTGGTGCGTTGGTGTCTGTTCCACACTGATGGTACTGTACAGCTTATGTGGGAATCATGTATGTTCGGTCCATATTCAGAAACACTTTGTTCTCTCACCACGATTATTTTTAAAGGCCTCAGAGATTATTTATACAGATCTCGAGACTTTTCTGTTAATAATGTAGGAATCTTGTCAATCTGCCTCTAGATCCATAAAAAACACATTGAAAAACCTGTGTAGATTCAAATAAAGCCTTTCAAAATAGTGGAGGTGAAATACAGAAGTGTTTGAGAGTATGAGCTCATGTCCTTTGTCCTCTTAATCCTTTGTCAGCTGCATGTTTGGTTAAGCTCTACTAATGTGCATGATAGCGACTCAGAAGAAAGTTCCTCGTTTTGTGTATATGAAGTCACAGTGATGTTTCTTTTGTCCTTCTGTCACCACCATGCAGTGTAGTAGAGCTAACCAGATGCAGTTATTCCTGTCTCCACCACTGCCTCAGGATATTGCATTGTATATATTGGCCACTCTGTGTTTTGGTTAAGATATTACCTGTTATTGATCTCTGTGCAATACATGTTTTTTGAATATATAAGTTTTCCATCAACCTATTGTGATATATAATGCTACTTTTGTATGATCTGCTTATGGAATTGTGCTTTGCTTTCCTTGTCACAATATATTATGCTGTTGTATACATATACATATTTTTCAGACATATGAAGGGATGGGATATATGCACAGGTTGTTATTACATTACTACATCATAAACAAACACCATTGCAGAAGGAATTTAAACTTAAGATTTCTTTACTACCATATTGCAATGTTGTCATACACATCTCACTCACAAAAGAAATAAGTTTTGATACAATATATTTACCATATACCTTCCAAATTTAGCTTACATACAATGAGGGATTTCAATTTTGTGTCCTTTGCAGTAGTGATAAATGATAAGTACTTGTCCATCTCCCTCTATTGAAGATGCCTTTCAGTAATAAGTACTATGAGGAGAATTAGACTATAAGGTGATATGCCTCAAATATTAACACACATTCATGTAAGTACAGTGTGTTAAGTTAATAGAAAATCTTTCATGCTTGTATTGCTTTTTTTTGGACTAGAAGCAAATTAAGACTTTCATTCTTAAGTATTTCATATCACATAATGTTCAAGAATATAATATTTTGGAAAAATATTATTATATTATTAAGTGATCATGTCTTCCTTTAAATCTTTAATGTATCAATGTTAGGAGTTTTATAGTAATATGGATAAAACTTCATTAATGTATTATCTTTAAACTTCTTATTTCATCATGACTTTCACAGCTGTTATTACTCTACATGACTCAGTGACTGTATTATGATGTGGAAAACTTAAATATTATGATCATTTTTAGTAAACCCTGAATTATTAGAAGTTAACATATAGATTTTATGTAAATGAACTAATTTGACCATTTGTCTTACTAATGTTAGTTTTTTTCTAATTAATATAAGCTTTCCTTCTCACTGAATGGCTGACCTTATACATTATTTTTCTGTCTGTCTGTCTGTCTGTCTGTTTGTCTGGCATCTGTCTGTCTGTGTTTACCTCTTCCTATCATTTCTTTATGCCAAGCCTGTTTTAAGCTTTTTTTCCTTTGTTTTCTTTTTTTTTTGCCTTTTTTTAAGCTGTCTTACATGCATTTTTATAAGTTTTTGCAAAGATCCCCTTTCAGGAATTCCAAGAGATAAATCACATTCTTACTCAGAATTTATCATTTTCATTTCCTTTTTTGATTACTTTAATACTTAAAAATCACATTCAGAGCAAATAAATAAGATAAAACAATAATTTCTCCTCACCAAATAGCTTCTTTTATACAAGACTGCTTTATTATAATTCTGCTATTGCTTTTCTTTTCGTTGAGCTGCTAATGATTCAGTATTCGCATCACTCAGTCCCTCAGCCACACAGTACAAAATAAACACGAATAGTTAAGTCCCCCCTTGAGTGTAGGCTCCCTTACACTCACTGACTCGAGTCCATATTCAGAAACTCCTTGTCCTCCTCTTACCATCACCGCTTTCCTAAGGCTATAATTAGAGATCACGTTTTGAAGAGTAATTTTACGGTTCCGGGAATAGATCACCGAGATTTCCAGTTGATTAAAAGGAAAAAGTGCCTTGAAAAATGGTTTATTGTCTCTGTGGCCTCGGGAAAATTGTTATAGTGAGAGAGGAAGGTGTTTTGGAATACGGGCATGACCCCCTCCACGGCCACCTCTAATGCCGCCCCTCCTTGCAGACCCCGACCTCTCACTCCACCACCAGCCAACCCATGGGGATTCCTGGCCTCAATGGCAAGAGACTCCTCGTCAAGATCGTGAAGGCAATGGGCGTGGGCTGCGAGAAGCGTGAGTGTTCAAATCGCACGCAAATTTGCACGCTATTTTGTTGCATTAAAAGTGTCGTTGTGTTTTATCTGTTTGTCTGTTGTATTTGATTTATGTCTGTCTGCTGGGTTTTTTTTTTTTTTTTTTTTTTTTCCTTCTATTTTTTTTCTTTTTTTACGTTTTAATGATTCATGCAAAGATAAGTGATCTCTCTCTCTCTCTCTCTCTCTCTCTCTCTCTCTCTCTCTCTCTCTCTCTCTCTCTCTTATACATATGTTTATTTTCTCAGATGTTTGTGCTTATTGTATACTGTTTTCATGTTGATAGTGTGTGTGTGTGTGTGTTTGCGTGCGTGTGTGTGTGTCGGTGGAGAAATAGAGATTCGTATATTCGAAGATAATTATTATCAGAGAGAGAGAGAGAGAGAGAGAATACCACTCCAGCGATGATCTTTTGTTTCAGTAGAGTATTGCAGCCATACATGTAGCTCCATCTAGGTTAGCACTTCATATCCTCTATACCACCTCTGACCAATCACCGGCCGCTATTTCTCGTCTGACCAATAGGGAATAAACAGATGAATTAGTGTTCCGAAGCTTCATCCCCCCCCCCCTCACCCCCGAGCCCATTTGGTATCGGCCCCCCCAGTTGTAGCACAGCAGCAGGAGTGGAAGTACGTAAATTTTGTGTCACGGGAATGGAGAGGAAGCAAGTAAGTGAATGAGTGACCTTGTACGCCATAACAGCCAGGGGGGAGTCTTAATAGGGATTGTTAAGTGTGTAGCTATTTCTTTGACGAGTTTTCTAGGGTTTTAATCTCCCGTAAATGGTGTTGTACTCTAGCCATGACTGAGTTTAGACACCACAACACCAGGACGAAGATTAATAGGGATTCTTAAGTGTGTAGATTTTTCTTTGACAAGTTTCGAGTGTTAAAATCCATCTTAATTAATCTGGTGTTGTACTTTGGTCATTATCTCAACAGCTGACTTGTGTTTCTCCCACAGCCGTGCTTGAGGCGTATTCAGTGGTGGAAATGGACGAACCACCCCAGAAATTCACAACATCGGTGGTGAAGGACACAAACTCCCCCTTCTGGGATGAACAGTTCCTCTTGTACGTATTATTAGTCTCTCTCTCTCTCTCTCTCTCTCTCTCTCTCTCTCTCTCTCTCTCTCTCTCTCTCTCTCTCTCTCTCTCTCTCAAAACATCGATATCTCAGTTACTTTCCTCCCATTCCTTTTGTTTTATTTTTAGAAGTACCTACATTTGAAATAGGTAAGGAAATAACCTGGCTCTGTTCTCTTAATTTGTTTTTGTGAGAGCATTTGAGTAAGTGAAGTTGATGTGTCCAGATGCTAAGAAAATATCTCTTAATTCTCCTGTATTCATTATTTTCCCAGGAATGACATTTCAGCAAGTGGTATCTTTTCATCCTTGGTTTATCAATAACAGGAAATTAGGAAGAAAAATGTTTGTAGAAATCTTTACTTGTTTCAGCTTCTCAGACTAAAAGAAAAATGCAACTGATATATGTGGAAATTCTGACTTTGTACCACTTTCCTTCTGTTCTTTTTCCATCACACACACACACACATGCACTTTTAAGAATAAACTGGATAATGGATACCAAGATGGAATACTATGAGATTACTCCCCCCCTTTAAACTACAACCAGGTAAATTGGTCTTTCAGCTAAATTAGTTGGCCTTTTATTTTTCCCCTTTTTTCCCCTCCCTTAGTCAACTTTTCCCTTCTAGCATTAAAAAAACCCATACATTCCCGCAGTGACTTGAGTGGCGGCACATTGGAGCTTCTCTTTGAGCTTTACGACAAGTCCAACGGTACCTTCCTGGGGCTGGGCATTGTGGGTATTGAGGAGCTGGTGGCCACACCCTCCCAGCGGCAGATCATCCCACTGCAGTCCAGGCCATATGAGAACGATGAGGTGTCTGGATCTCTGACTGTAGAGGTGAGACACTTCCCTTCTCTGAATTGACTAATAATGTTCCTAAAATATAAGGAGTGTGTCAAGTTTTCAAATTAAGTCATAGATCGAAGGAGTGTTTTAACTTTTACTGCCATGCAAGAATATTAACAACATCAGTAGCAATGCATGAGATTTTTATTATTATCTATGAGAAAGAAATGCATGACAAAAGATACAAATTCCTGCAAAAAACCCACATTGTATAAAAAAAACACCAATAAAACCATAACTCATTCTCAACCTCCATCCAGTTCCTCTTCCTGGACCGAGCTGATCTGCCGGAACACACACTTCGAGCCAGCACCACCAGCAAGAGCGTCACACCACGGGGAGACCTCATCACCACCACCACCACCACCTACATCAAGGCTCCCGAGGCTCAAGGTACTTTAGTGAGTGCTTGTGTTGGTGTGGCTTTCCTGCTGAGATAATGCTAAGGTCTGTATTCAGAAATGCTTCGTTCCCTCACCGCTGCTATTTTCAAAGGCCACAGAGATTACAAGATGGGTTTCTGAGGGTGTTTCTCTTATCAGTTATGTAGTAAACTTGTTCGTTTGTCATTAGAACCATAAAAAACATCCTTGAAAACTTGTCATTTTAACTGGAGCCTTTTAGAATACTGGAGGCCCAGCACTGAAGTGTTTCTGAATATGGATGATAAGTTTTAGTTGGTGCATTAAGTAAAAGAGTCAAGTTCTCTTCATAATTTGGTCAATTTAACAAGTTAATGGTTTAATGGTTAGTGTGTGTGTGTGTGTGTGAAGTGTTTATTTGCATGCTTATATTATACTTTCCTGTTTTCATCTGTCAATTTTAAATCCCTTAAATAGAAAATATTAAGATTTCTCATAAAATGTGCTTCATGTTATCTGAAGAAATCTTAGAACAAGCACATAGCATTAATAGTACAAAAAAATAAAGCATCTCATGTGACTTCTATAAAGGTAGTAGCTGTGATATTGATTTAGAATATTATAGGATACCATAAGATTGTAGGAGAATACTAAATAGATAGCAGGATATAATATGGCCTAGGGTGTTACTAATCTAAACCTTAAAAGATAATTTACAGCCTTTTAAATGTGACAATCAGTGACCTTGATCACCACAAGTTGTATAATCCATGGAGTGTTGATGTAAGTGTATTATAACCTGTACTTTGAAGCTTCCCACGTGTAAGGCCAAGGCACGTATTAAAGGAGATTCTTAAGTACTGTATGTAACTTCTTAGACAAATTTCTAGTCTTAAAATTCATCTTAACTTTCCAAAATTGGTCTTGTACTTCAGATGGATTTTAAGACTAGAAATTTATCCAAGAATCTCTGTTAATTTGGGTCCAGAGTTGTACTAATGCCAAAGGTGAATCAGGTGCCGCTGGGAGGGGGAGTCCCGGGGCGTACCGAAGGAGAGAGTCCTATCGAAAAGCCAACAACATTCGATCAGGTGTGGTGTGCACTGTGCAGG
This sequence comes from Callinectes sapidus, assembly GCA_020233015.1. NCBI lineage: Eukaryota > Metazoa > Arthropoda > Malacostraca > Decapoda > Portunidae > Callinectes > Callinectes sapidus. The sequence goes on along the minus strand of CM035214.1, from coordinate 11,399,459 downwards.
TGGCCCCGTGCATCGCTAGACTGGACACTAGCTTGGACTGAGGCCCCACACTGTGCTCATGGCCACTCACAGCAGGGCAGGGGTGTTGAGGTTATCATTAGCATCACTGCTGGTGAATCAGTGATTTACAAATGGAGATGTGATTTCTATATGAATTGTAAGGGTTTCATCTTTTATTTGATGCATTTGTGGTTTTCTAAAGTTTGAGACTCTTATTCTTAAATGGAAATTATCCATTTAAGGGTCAGAAGCCAAATTTGATTTATTCATGACTTCAAAAAATTCAGGAAAGATATTTTTAAATCATTTCACCAGTATTTGTTGTTGCTTGAATCCACAGTCGCTGTGTTTTCATCAGCTGTGATTGTGAATTGAATTCAAATGATGGTCTTCACATTGCTGTCACTTCAGCTGCAGGGAGCCATGAACATAGCCATCTGTCATAAGGGTGTCTCCAGGAACAGCATACATTTTAATGGTGTTTTGAATACTAATAATGCTAAAACATATTGCTTTTTTGTGAGGAAACATTTATTAAAGTACTGAAAACCTTACACTAGATTACCACTTCCTCTATCAGCAAAGTATTTTGAAATTGTACTTGAAAATCATATCTGTCCATTTTATTAGATTGAAGGCATGGCAAGGCAGTTAGAACTCATGAAGTAAGATCAATGTAATTCTTTTCATTTTTACTAGAATTGCTTCACCTTGAAATGCCATCAGAATAAAGTTAAGTTGCTGGAGAAAGACCCTTGCGGCAGGATGTGGGCCGGTAATGATGAGGGCACCCTTGAATGGATGACTAGATGGTATTAGTGCACAGAGACACAAAGGACAACAGTTTCTGGTATGACATGTCTGGGTAATTTGAGACAAGCTTTGGTAGGTCACGGTCACAAGGCAAACAGCTGTACTCACTATGTCTTAAGGTTCTCTACAGTCTTAAGTCCTCTTTTCTGCTGAATCTCTCAATAAAATTTCACTGGAACTTTTGAGATTGAGAGAAAAGGCTGAAAGTGAGTGTGGCATGTTATGTGACCAAGACTTTACCTTGTGGACTTAGTGTATGTAAAGCAAGTCCTGATGGTAAAGAACACCAAGTTGTAATTCCTGTGAACAGAAGATGAGACAAACAGTGGATGTGGTGATGGAAGTAAATGAAGGATGAAGTTTTAAGTAGGATTTATTTCTTTTTCCTTCATTTCTATCACCACTGCTACATACAACCCATCACTCTTCTCATAGCTGTAGTCACTGTAGGAGTAGAAGAATGTGATCTAGACTATGGGATTCCACTCGCTTTTGTAATGAGGGAGACAAGATTCCCTTTTGGCTTAGTCTTAACTAGAAAATATTGGTAATTTTAATATCCATGTTAGATTCCTACTAATGTCACCAAAATGCATTGCTTCAAATGTGACCAAGCATTTAATATTTTTGTTGACATACAGTTGGGTTTCATTATAAGGATTGGCCACTTTTTACTAAGCTTTGAGTTGCTTGGGTGTGCCAAGTGGTCTGTATGTGAAGTGTTTGCCAATAGGGGTTTCTGAGTGTACTGTTTAGCCATGCTGTACTAGTGTGATGTGGCTGCAGCAGTGTTATAAGTACATTGCAGTGTTATAATCCTAAGCACATGGGTAGTTTTTATCTGCTTCTGCTGTAGGAGGGGATGTGGCTGAGATTCCATGTTATATAGTAATAGCTGGGATAATGTTGTACTGTACATGTGTTTGTATTATTTTTGAATGTTTTTTCAAATGGCTGTTGATTCATCATAAAGAGAATTGTAATCTTAAACATGGCAAGGATTTGAGGCAGTATTGCATCATTTTTTGTGCACTGTTTTATTCACTCAGATATATTTGGCTTGCCAGCCTGTCTCCCACGTATATAACTATTCTTTCTAATATTGCACAAAAGTATTAACAGGTTTTCATTGTGTCTGTCTTCCTCTTAACTATTCTTTTTAATGTGTCAGGTGTTTATTTGAAAACTAAATTAGCACTGTGCATGTCACTTTCACTATTACTTCATCAATGGCAAGGGAGGAGCAACCCTCCCTCCATTGCCCTCACTAGATCCCCCCATTGCAGATGTGGTGGTCAATGGAGGCGACGGCGTGGCAGCCGCTGCCATCCGGGACATTGAGGAGAAGGCTGTGGTGGCCAACAATGCCAGCAAGTCCACCATGATCATCCATGCCTCAAAGAAGGTGACTTGTCAAGGGCCAACCACCAAGGGAGGGGTGGGAAGGTGTGCCTGTAGTGAGATGCTTGAGTGAGATTCTGTTGGGGAAGCAAGTCACATCAGCCAGTAAAGCATGTCAGTTTTTGTTACAGCTGCCTAAATTCTGCCAGCACTGCAATGAGGCTGGATGGTAAGGTGTTAGAAGTTGAGTTCCTGGTAGTCTTCCTTATGGGTCCTTTGAAACTCAGTGTTGTCATTCAAAACTCAAGGTACTACGTAATTCAAAATGATCAACTTGGGAGGACATTGGTGTTTGAGATTCCCCTTTAATGGATTATCTTGTGTTCATTCAGTGAGTGCTTATTGGATAAAGTGACAAAGTTTTCTCCTCATCAGAAGTGAGTCCATTTAACACACACATCCTTGTGATACGTCCTTCAGCTGAGGGAATGACAGTCTTGTGGTACCTTTCTCAGTTTCATAATCCCTTTGCCTCTCACCATTTGTAGATAAAAGTCCATAAGTCTTTGCTTTGAACATGACCACTTCCTTCTTTATCTAGAAACATATAACCTCCCGATTTATCTGATCTTTATACTTGTTTGTGTAAGCAGGATGAGGATGTCAACATAGTATATAGGTTGACAAACAGATTAATTTAGGTTAAGAAGATGAGAATGTCAACATAGTATATATCTTGACAAACAGGTTAATTTAGGTAAGGAGATGAGGATGTTAACTTAATATATAGATTGACAAAAGGTTATTTTAGACTATAGGTAAGGAAATAACTTGCCACTTCCAGAAGAAAAACACATATTGGTGATCACATACAGGCTTCTAGTAGCATGTCACTTGGTGTTTGGCCAGTCTTTATAGCACACTCATTTATTAAGAGTATGTGTGGGATTGGTGAATATAATCTGCTGTGTTGTGGTTGTCTGGGAACTGTCAGGTTATTTCTTGTACATACTTGTCTTTATCACAGAAACTCCTTGTGTGGGATTAACTTGTGGTGTCATTTCTGTACATACTACTCTATTTGAAGATATCTTGTAAATATTTTCCAAAGATTACTCGAAAGGCTGATGAACTAGTTAAAAGACCAGAGCTTGCATAGTTTGTTGTAACGTGCATGTGTATATACTATTGTTGTCCATTCACTGTGAGTGCAACATGTGATTGAACCTCTTAACTGCTTCCATTACCTTGTTTTCAGTAGCACTAATGAATGATGCAGTGTATGATTTGCCTGTTCCAGCCAAACCCTCACCTTCAAGTAGTGACATAATTATCTAAGTTTTCATTTTCTGTACCTATGCTCTCAAGGAAGCAACCAAGAAAGTCATTCAGGTAAGATGTCGTGCCAGTTCTTACATACAAATATCTCTTCATTCTTTGACTGTAACCTTTTTTTTTTTCCTTTCTTTTCTCTTTGTGTTAACTCTTGAACATTAACTCTTGCATACCATTGCTCCTTGGTTCATTTTTACTTATTAATTTTGCTGCAGCATTTCCTATTGAATCTTACATGCAATTAAGATCCATCAACTGATCACTTTTGTAGGATTGATATTTCACCTAACTCTTGGATACAAATCTTGATACACTCCCATGGTTTTCCTGCGGGATATGCCATTTAGGTTGAATCATACACACAAATGTCCCTTGATTGTTCACTCCTGTGGGATTTACTCTTTATATTAACTGGCTTTTACAAATACCTCAATTTACTGTAATTTACTGTTTTTATTATAGGATCAAAACTCAATAACTCTTGCATACAGAATTTCCTTGATTTACTTTACTTTTGATGTTTTTTGGTTCAAGGCTTCTCTACTCTTTACATTAACTTTTGCATACAGAAACAACCTTGATTCATATTCTTGTATTCCACTGTTCACATTAATATACAAGACAGTCAGCTTATTTATTGAATTTTAACATCACTCAACTACAACAACAGCAAACTTCAACACTGCTGTAATAACTGTTAGTGTGTGTTTGTGGGATGGACATTATAAGACTGTGACATCTGAATTCCTTACAAATCGGCAGAAAAAGTCTCTCTCTTGCAAGTATCTCCCCTGTAAGCCTGAATATGGTAGTTTTATTTCATCTCTCCATTTTGGGGTGTATTCAGTAACTCAATTCATTTTCATAATGTAAAATCTAAATCCTTATTAAGCCAGAATAGTTTGTTTCATTCTTTGCTATTCTCGGAGGAGTTATTGGTATGTTGCCATCTTGCCAGACAAATGATCTTTTCCTGCCAAGTGTACATACAACTCATCCTGCGTCTGAAAATGTACAAAGACCAAAACAATATCATTAAAGCACTTTCTCATCACCATGGAAGTGAGAAAGCCAATAGTCAGTAGCAGTCTCATGTCTCTGGTCTGAGCACATTTTCAACTCAGGATGCATCATATATAGCAGCTTGAACCTTGCTTCCCCCTTCCAGCCAGTCCCTCGGTAATAGTTAATCCCTCTCTCTCTCTCCTATGCTCCGGTTGTTTTTGTTGCATCAGGTCCAACGCGCTCCCAGTGGAGAGTACGAGGAGGTGCTCTTGCAGGTACTGTGGTCTAACTTCTTTGCCACTACCATGCATGCTTCTTCTCTCCATATGCCTCGGTTTCCTTACGTTATCTGCTTGCTTCATTCCATATTTGTTTTCTATTGTTACTGATCTCCCTTGGTATCTGTCCATTGCTTCCTTTCCTTTGTCACTTCAGTTTGTCTTTATTCTGTTTTGTATGTAGTGGTCTTCCCTGTACAGGTTATGAATGTGTCACTTGGGATTCTAACCTCCAGGAACCACTTAGAGCAGAGACCTTTTTGTGCAGTCATTATGATGGAGTGGGGTATAGTATTACACCTATACAGAGACTAGAGCACTGTAGCGTGTGTGTTAGTATTTTTTTAGTATTTTTGGTTAAATTTGTTTATTATATTTCATTTGTTTATTCATATTTTTGTAATTGTTTTTTCTTATTTTGTTTCTTCTATTAGTTTATTATTTATTTTGATTATCATAGTTTTTTGGGGAGTGTGTGTGTGTGTGTGTGTGTGTACTTCATCATATAGGTGGATGATGGGAAGTCTTACACATCATTTCTTTTTTTCTCTTTTTTTTTATATTGCTGTGTTGTTGTCCAGAACTGCACATCTCTGCACTTACTGTAATTATTGCATTGACACAAGCACCGTTATATTCTTGATTCTTGATATCTCCCTTAAGGAACTGTTTTGGGTTTAGACAGGCTGGTGGTGGAGGTGAGAGGAAATACAGCTGTAGGAAGTCCAGTTTATTCCTGACCAGTTTTGCTTATGATTTTTTCTGCTGTGTTACCTCTCCACCTCCTCCACCAAACTGTTTAATGTTTTTGATTATTTTTTCTTGTGTTTATAAGCATCACTCATTTAGGACTGCCTGTTGCCATGTCAGTGTATTTAGTTTGATTATTTTCATTTATATCTTGTTTGTTTTTTATTTTGACTGTCAGTTATGTGTTTCCATCCTATTATCTCCTTGCTATAAGGTTTATTTATATATTTAAATACATGGATGAATTTCCTCTTCACATTTTGCCTGATTGATTTTACCAAGTGGCAGATGTGACATTTAATGAAACACATAATGCATTTTGATCTTTCAAATTTTCTTTCAACAACTCTAATTACCTTTGTTCATTTGGATCCTGTCTTAATGTATATAACTTTATTTTTGTGCATTGCAGAAGACTACACTCATTCAGCATTACTCTTGGACATTATTTTCACTTATTGGCAGCATTAACATGACCACCTTCCCACAGCCTGACCAGGATGGGCAAAGCTACATGGATGATCTGTACAAACTCACCATGACGGCCACCACCACCGGCACTCCCACCATCACCACCACTGGCGCCACCACTGCAGCCTCCACCACCACCACCACCACCACTGCTGCCACCTCCTCCGTGCCGCCCTCCACTGCAGCAAGCACCACAGAAACTGCAGATGATGAAGGTAGATACGTTTGTCCCTCACTGATTTGGACTATTGAGTTAAGTTGGTCTGTGATTTAATGGTTTGAATAACGTATGGAAAAAATAGGTTTGTTTTCAGCCAGAACAATCCCTAACAAACATTAAGTAATGAAAAATGGATGAAAATTGTAATCTCTCCATACTGTCCAATTAATCTAGTTACTAATGGAGATGAGAGTGGATGGGAATGAATTTGGCTCCTTTAATACACCACATAATGAATTTTCCATTTAGAACATAGATAGATGAGCATAATTTTGAATGCATGAATGTCCTAACAGAGCGAGGAAGAAGCAGAGGTGTCCGGCGTAAGAGAGACTCCTTCTTTGGAACCCTAAAGAAGAGGTTCAGCCGATCCAAAGTGCGCTCCAAAAGTATGGATCCCGGCGCAAGAGACTCCTCACTGGAGCGAGACCCGTCAGTTGGCCGCTCTATCTCCATGGAACGCTCCTCCAATCTCAACAGAGCCTCGGGTAAGTTACTATGGCAACTCATCACTGTGTTGCTTAACTCTAGGTGTCTGACTTAACATAATTCAAATGGTAAGGTCTTTTCTTATGTCTCTTATGTTATTACTTGAATCTGTTTTCTTTTAATCCAAACCTTTTCTTTCCTCTACCAAATGTTTCCTTTTTTCTATACTTTTTTTAACTTGTGGTGTCTGACTTAATATAATTCAAATAGTAGTCTTTTTCCTGATGTTATAACTTTAATTGGTTTTCCTCCTCTGTCAAAACTTTCCAGTTTTTGCTTTTCTCTAATTGATCTATCTAGGCATTTCATCTTGTATTTTGTTTAAACCCATTCAGTTTTACAGCATATCCTGACCTGTGGTGTGAACATTTCAATTAATCATCATATGTTGGCGAGCTGATTAATATTTTTTACAGTTTCAGATGTTCATCTTCAGGAAACTTTCTCATTGTGGATTTCCTTTTATATTTACATTCACTGTTATCTCTCACTCTTGACTCTTGACCATAGTGAAGGAAGAAATAGGTTCTTTATTTGGAATCCCTGCGCAGATTACTTCATATTCTTTGTTTTTCACTTTCTAACCCCTTCAGTCAGTACACAGGAAGTAGTACAGTACAAGAGCTAGTTTAAACACATATAGTAGGCCCTCAACATTTCTGAGAGTTAGGGGATCAAGAACCTTGTAAAAGTGCAACTCAGGAATGTTAAGGTCCTACTGTACTTCATATTCATACAGTGAATACATAGAAGCAATGCAAAGGGTGACAGGTGTACAGTGTGTCATTCAGGTAACTATTCTGCTGACACAAGGTGAGGTAATCTGAAAAATATCCTGAACTAATTCAATTCTATTCTAATTAAACTTTATTTTGATAATGGTGCTGCAGCTTCAAGACTTGAGTTGAGCCTTGATGATATAAAAAGTGACTTGCATGATCCCAGCCTCCTGTCATCATATTTGTTCATGAGCTGCCCTCTATACACCACATGTTCTCTTGTCACTACAGAGCCAAGCAAAAAATTATCATTAATGAATGTGGTCAAAAATGTTTCCTGATTAGAAGTTTCCATTAATAGATAGTCAAGAATATTTCTCAGTTAAAATTTTCCATTAACAGATATAGTCAAGAACATTTCCAGATTAAAAGTGCCTATTAACAGAAGAATATTTCAAAGTTTTCTTGCATTGAGTAAACATCTATGGTAATACAGAACATTTCCTTAAATGACATGCTCAATTGACAGCTTGAGTGAATCACACTTTTGTTCCTGTCCTCCCCACGTGTCATTACCAAAGCAGGAAGATAAGATAAATTTGTTCTCTGCTTCTAAAGTGACTAGTTAATCTGTAGATCATGCCATGCAGCTCCCATGGAAGAAGAATCACAAGATATGGTGGTTTTAGTCTGTCACAAGACACTATTAATACTTAACATCTTGAATCTATGTGGAACAACTTGTACATTTTCATCGTGGTTGCTTCCATGATTACATCCAACGTGGTACAGTGGAACTGTGCATACTTTGGGTGCCAGAGAGTCCCGAGTGCATGGAGTTTGATTCCTGGCTGTGGTCCAAGGATAAGGCTTCCACTCAGGGTATTCTTTAGTCAGTAAATTCACATGAAAAGTCCACATTGTATATAGAAAAAACAGAAAAGAACATCTTGAATGGTTGACAACAAACCCCATCTAAATACTCCCTTGCCCACTCCTTCATGAGATTTAAGAAGTAAACCATCATTACAATGCAATAGCTTCCCATTTTTAATAAGTCACTTTGCCTGATTGTCTCTGATGGCCTAACTCATTTCTAAAGTCTCTATCTTGTCTGACTGTGGTGTTTAATTGTCCTTGTCTTGCCCTGGGCTTTGCATTATGTTGCATTTTGTCCATCACTCTCAAGGTTAATGATTATGGCTGTCATGAGAAAATTAGGTAATGTAATGGTAAAACTAAAAGTGCAAAGGTGTACGAGTGAGTGAGTGAGTGCACATCTTTGTTCGTTATTTATATCATTTTCGTCTCCACTAAGATCGGTGTTTTCTGTAGAGAGATTCACTGCTATAACCATTACTCAAACTACTACTTCTACTTCTACTATTAGTACTACTCCCACAAATCTTTCTATGACCACTACCACAACTCACCACTGTGTTATGTACGTGTGTATGTGTGTTACTCGGTGGATTTGATGTGAAGCTAGAGTGGCACTAATTCGCCCCATGTGTGTGTACCATTCAGTCCCAGATGAGGCCCAACCTGGCACACCCTCCACCCAGGACAGTGCTGAGCCAAGTGAGTGTGCAGTAGCATCTACCTAGACCTCACCCCACTACCACCACACCTCCTCCCTGTGCTCCTTTCCTCTCTTCTAGCTAGTGACGTCTTTGTTCTAACCCCACCTCAATTTGCTACCGTAACACTTTTTTTTTTTTAGAGCTTACTACTAACGTTTATTCTTAATTTGTCCTATGCTAGCCAAGTGTTTTATTTAGCTTTCGTGTTTAATTACCTAAAAGTTACACACAACTTTCACCTTTCTTACATTTAATAGCTTTCATGATCCTCACTTTACTAGTTTAGAAATTTTACACGATTTTCATATTCCTAACATCTAACTACTATTTGCAGCATAGAATAACAATTTTTTTCTTCTACTATGGCTGTTTTTCTTTTCTTCATAACACCAAACATCTTTTTTATGCCAGATGTCTGTTATGCTGGTGACTAATAACATCATGCGTTTATTATATATTCTCCTACTCAGGTGCTTAGTTGCCATCTGATTTTCTAAGGTACACACCACATTTTTTTGTGTAATGTTCCTCAGAGTTCTATTTTATTTCCTCCAGTTTTCATGTGATTTTTATCTTCAGTTTTTTACCTCCATCTTTTTGTTGAAGCAGCTCACCACATTAGTACCATTTAACAAGCACAAATAACAGGGAATTCCTATCAAACTATTTATCCTGCGCTCCTCTTCTCGTGTTGAACAACTCTCCCCAAACTCTCCTCACTTTACTAACATGAATTGTACTTCTCAGTCTTTCCCTTCTTCATGTGAGGTTTGTCATAATTTTTGTCTCCCATAGCTACAGGTGGATCCTGAATGAGTTATGACCATGAAAGGATGTGTGAATTTCTTATCTTATATATCACATTAAATGGATTTATAATTTTATCACTTCATGGACTTTTCAGTTTTAAAATAGTAATTTTTTAACCATAGATGGAAGTTTATCATCCATAATTCACAATTCACCTGTATTAAGAATTTTTACAATTTTCACCATAAATTTCCCACAACATTCTTCATCCAAAACGTTAAGACTCCCTGCACACTCCCACTTCACTTTCTTTCCTCTCTCCTTCCCTTCTATCATGGAAGTGTGAAGTAAGGCTGAGGGGCAGACAAAAAACCTTCAAAATACAAGGGAAAAATGCACATTATCACAGACACAAGGGTTAAAATCTCCCTAAAACAGGTAGTACTAACATCCGAGAGACCTGAGCTGCTACTTGCCACACGTGATGCACTTCCAACACAATTCCTTTCCTCAAACAGGCAGAAGAAGTGTGTAGTTTGACTTACTGTAATGCTCCTCTCCTCCTCCCCTTTTATGTCTCCACCCCTGTGTGTTCCAAGAGTACGTGTTGAGTCCTCCTGAATGTCTCCTTGACCTACCGAGTGTTCTGTGTTGTGTTGCATGAGTCTCACCTTTAAGTGTCATAGATTAGATGTAGGTAGATGCAGTTGTAGGACTTAAACAGGATCTATGATTTGTGCGTCTTATTCTGTGTGTGTGAGGGGATTGTGTTCGATAGATTCAGTCCGTTAGGTTAAGGCCAGGCAGTCAAGTTTATGGGTTTGTTTCTGTCTTGTTTTGGGTGTGTGTGAAAAGATGGCTTGATAGTGAAGACAGAGAGAAAGACAACAACATAACAGTTGAAGTAGCCATGTTTCTAGTCTAATGTTTCTTCTTGGTGTTACTTTGAGAGTCGTGGAAGAGTGTCACGATCCATATATACACACACACATACAAGCTAGTGATTTTAGTGGCCGAGTGAGAGAAAGCAACACCATAATAGAACAAATTGCCACATTTCTGAGTTATTGCTTCATCGTATTGCTCAGGAAGTCTATGAAGATGTGGCATCCTTGTGCTTATTACTGAAGGCAGACTGATGTAGCCTTTGAGGACTCACAATTTGTTCATTATGAGAAGTTTTCAGAGTTCTATTTAATTTATATTTGCTTAATGAGAGAAAGCTACATAAGGTAGAATATACAGAAGAAATTACTCAAATATTGTAGTGGAGGAAATGCTAAAGAAAGTAAACATATTTAGAGTTGGGAGATGGAATACAAAAGAAAAGGGTTGCAGGAATGTTGCAGAATTTCTAGTAGATGGGCAGTGCAGTCTTCATTGTTTCATCCTTTACACTATCATAATATGGAATTGACTTCCTTCTATTTTTCTTCTTTTTATGGCTTGGCAGTTTTAAGAAAGGAATATCAGGTGACCTACAAAATTAAAAGTGCTTTTCGACGTTTCTTCACCATAAAGAGGCGCAAAAACAGTGAGCATTTGTTGAACTTAGACCGGCTTGAGTATACTTGCAAACAGAAGTAAGATGTAATAGTTTCTTTATATCCCTTTGTTGAATTAGGACAGATCTGGGCTTGTTACCATATTCAGATACAGATAAAGTAAAATTTCTCATCCTTTATTTAATCTTGGTCAGTCCTTGGCTTGATATAATTTTCAGATAAGTAAGAATAGCTCCTCGGTATTAATTTTTTAGCAGACCTCGCCTTGATTTCACTCCCATACAGTTTATTTCTCAGTGGTATGTCTTCCCCAGCTTAATCTTGCCACTCCTCACCTTGATTCCACCTCCTGACAGACAAAAGTTGTTATTTTTCAGTGACGTGTCTTTGTGAGTTTATTCTCGGGCAGATCTTGGCTTCCTTAGATTTTCAGATAGACAAAAAAACTCATTATATATCAGTGGTATTTCAGTGAGTCTTCCTTGGCTGTTCTCGGCTTCATATAATTTCCAGATAGACAAAAAAGTGATCAATTCTCAGTGCTTTGTCTGTGAGTTTCTTCTTGGATAGATCTTGGTGTTATTTTATTTTCAGATAGACGAAAAAAATTCATTATATATTTCTGTGAGTTTCTTCTTGGGCAGATACTGATTTTCAGGTAGAAGTAAGCGATGAAAGCTTAACAATATTTCTTTGCTAATTTTCTGGTGGGTATTGTCAAGTGTATGCATTGATGGACCATTTCTTTGTACATGCAATGCCAGATGTAAATATCCCTGTTTATGATCACTATTGACGTGTCGATGTTGGGTGTGTGTATAGGTAGTGTGTTTCTATGCATCTGTGGTGACCTTTGATCATATTAACCAAAGCCCCACCAGCTGAGAGTGTGCCATCGTGTGTCATCTTCCCTGTGGGGCTGAAGACTAATGCCGTTCATTGCCCTTAGCTTCAGTAGATGGACTAGAAATGGTGCAATTTTAATTGCTGCTGCTTAGCAACGATTTGAAGTATTTTCCAGTAAATTCTGACTGAAAATATATGAAGTGCCCATATACATTTGTCATGTGTTGTAGGAGATATTTGCAGTGAGAATTTACTGGAGAATAAAAAAGAGGGTGCATTGCAAAGGGTTAAAATAGTAAGAGCCACAGTTTGGCAGGCACACTCCCACTAGATAACACAGTAACTAAAGTATATTATCACAAGAGATGCCGCTTTTCAAGTTACATCTAAAAAACAATGGTTACGTGATCTCTAAATTCCCAATTTTCTTCCCCAACAAATTGCAGTTGTCATTAACTTATTCATCTTTTGTGATAGTGCTTATGTATCATGTATATATATTCATAGAGAAATTATTGCTTAGTGCCCTTTTCAAGCATTAGTGACAGGTGTGGGTGCATCTGATGTATAGTTTTAGATTCTTAACCAAGATTTGATGCCTTTAATGATGCATATTAATCCTCTGTACATGTATGCCTGCAGTTCTTACTCCAGCAGTGTCTTTCCCCACATTCTCATGACACGAGTGTGACTAACTCTGGTTCCATTTTTACCTCCTTGCTCCACCCACCAGCCCCCGCCCACTACCTCTACCTCTTACATGCCCAACGTAAGTAGTGCCAGGCCACCCCCACTGCCCAAGGAGCCAAATATTACCAAGCGTGCTAGATGTGTATTAAACTGGTGCCTCAATAGGTTTTCTCTGTATTTATTTCTTTATTCAGTTTTATTTATTTATTATTATTATTATTATTTTTTTTTTTTTTTTTGCTTATTGTTTTCACTGTTGTCTCTGGTCCCTTGCAGTCGTCTAAATTGCTGGTAATATGTGTGATGTGATTTTTGTGGTTATTAGATGTTTTTGTTTTTTTGTCTTCACTTCTTTCTCTATTAGAACATTTTGGATTATCATTATACCAAATTGTGTCTCTCATCATTTCCTTATTGCTGTTTTTTCCTGTGTTGAAGTGTTGATTTTGTTTGCTCGCTGCAAGGGAACAGTGTCAATAATAAAATTCATTAGTACTCTTCATGAAGGAATGAAGATTCTCCAATATTTGAAATGGAAAAATTATTCTTTCCAGTTATCAGATAGTTTCTTTAATAATTTAGACAAAAACAACTAAGAACAACTAAATGTGCATATTTAAAAGTTTCTTCATGTATTGTATTTTCTTGGTAGAATATTATTTTAAAGAAACTGAGATTTTGAAGCAAATTGGTTACTTTCTATCATTACCATCACTCAGGACTCCCAGTAACCTTGATGTTAGAGCAAGGAGGCAGCCTGGGCATCACTGCAGTGGTTAAAGATGGAGGCTCTGTCATGGTCCTGTGCATTTCTAATACACAGATTTAATTCAAGATTGAAAAGAAATTTGATCACTAAAATTACTTGATTCACAACAAAGCATCTCATGTTTGAACACGAGTGAATTAGTGCAGCCTCACATCTTGCCTCACCACAGCCCAGGCCAGATCCTCCATACTAATGTGCCAGTTGGGAGGGATTTCTGAGCTTGTTGCCTACAAATCACAGTACAGATACATTCAGCTATCCTAGGCAAATGAAAGTTTCTAACAAGTACATTATGAGCAAGGATGGATATATTTTTATTGATCAGACAGCCATTGCTTTCAGGTCAGATTATCAGTCAGTACTAGCAGCTACAATTATTCAGTGTTTTGATTATGAAACACTCTCATTATAGGACAGTGTAAATTACAGTAACTGATAAGTTCTTAAAATTTATTATTTATTGTGTGTTATTGCTTTTTCTAATCCTAATAATTGGTTATGGTGAAATAGTTGATGTGTAGCAATGCTTTTGTTTTCCTCTGAGTTCATTGGGATAAATCTTTGTGGTGGAAATTAAGTTCATTAATACTGACAAGAATCTGAATTTATTTGATTTGCTCTTTGATCTCACATGTGCTGGCCTTCCCTAAACACTTGAGTGTCAGTTTGTGAGAACATTTCAATGTGCTTTCCTCTCTGTACTTCTTTCTTTACTGACTCCACTCGTAATCTTCTTGTCTTTTCATCATTAACTTCAACTGCCACTCCTGTGCCTTGGATGTTGTGTCGCGGTGAGTTGCCTTGGTCTTGTGTGTCTTGCTTGTGGTGGAATGCTGTAGTGGTGCTGTGGTGATGTGGTACACCAGTGTGGCTGTGCTGCTGCATGGGCCTTGATGCTGGTACAGTAAATAGGTCCCTTCCACCTCCTTTCTCTTGCTGCCCTAAAACTTACACATACGTAACATTAGAAGTATAAACACTCAACTATTTGTGACCCACTTCACCTTTATTGATTTATGAGAGGTAGGCTGTCTTAATCAAATTGTGTAACACATTACAGTATGAATAACAGGTTTGTGTGGTAAGGGAAATTGATCATGTCCTGCAATAATCACACAAGAATTTTGATGTAGTGTAGCATTTGTATACATTATTTCAGAAACACCCGATTCAAGGTGAAGGTGATTGCATGAATTAACAGATCTGCTTGTGGGTAAGATGCTTCACAGGAGTATGAGCAACTTGTGTTCACCATCATTTCATCTTCACACTCATCATTGTGTTGTAGGCAAGGAAAGAATCACCTGTGTACTTAGAGAAGTGCAAATTGAAATACAGTGTTTCTGCAGAATAGTATTTGAATATATAGTTGAGAAGATACTAGATACACAATCTGGCATTACTCTCACTCATGTTGGCTCCACTAGATGCTGTAAGCAGCTGTCAGACCAAGCAAATGATAACCACTTAGATTTCAATGCACTTGAAATTTTTTTTCCTCCTGCAAAAATAAGACATTAAGATATAGTGGATTGGCTAGGTAAGAATCTCCTTTCATCCACATAATGCCATGCCATCATTAAGCTGCGCAGGTATTAATAGAGTATACGAGAAGAAGCTGTAGTGTTATGTAGTCAGTATCAAAGAAGCACTAAAGGAGGAAACCTTGCTTGCACTGTAGTGAGTCTGAGGAAAAATATTGCAATTATTTGCATATCAATATAGTCTGGTGATACTAGGATCTGAAATGATTGTTAATGGCCAATGAAGTGCATGTTACATATGTACACATTATTATTTGAGAATTAGGGTCAGCCTTTATATAAATAAGCATGTGCTTTTCAATTAAAAAGAATACAAAAGATTCATCGTTGCTATATGACACAGATGTACATGCAGAAAGACAGCATATTGAAGCATGGCTACATTAAAAAGAATACAAAAAATTCATCGTTGCTATATGACACAGATGTACATGCAGAAAGACTGCATATTGAAGCATGGCTAGAAAAGTAACAGATTTTCCCTAAGGAAGTTGTATTGAATCAATCTTTTTATTTGGGAAATACTTACAAATTTTCTTTGATATATAACACAAAATATTGTGTGGCTGAAATACTTAATAGTGTGACCTCCCTTTTACTTTGTATCAAATTTGTGGATCACATTGACTGGATTGCATTTTATACCATAATCCGCAGTGCCCTTCATTAGTAGTATACTTGGTTTGCTTTGGGGTTTGCGGTAAGGTTGCCACACGTCACTAAGGTGTGTGTATCAAAGCTTACTTCTAACTAATCAGGACTTGCTGTGCTTTGCTTAGCTCGTCACCATTCTGGGAGTAATGGATTCTCTTCTGTCAATATTCCACTAATATTTATATCCTTGCTGTAATTGGTTTTGTATTACAGTGTATTTCTTGTTCACCTCTACTATATTCTTGTATATTTGTGGTACATTTACAAAAACAGTGAAATGTACACATAATAGTAGATATTCTTACATAACATACCTTACTGTAACACACAAACACAAAGTAAATATGCAGAACAAAAACATTCTTGACTGAAACCTTATATACATTAGCTACAAACACACACACACACACACACACACACACACACACAGGTACTGACAGGTGCATGGGGTTATCACAGGGCTGCTATCAGTGCCATCCGGGGTTGGAGGTGATGCTGGCTCCACTCGGTCATCCCTCAGCGACGCCTCGGCTATCAGTGGGTCCTCCACGCGAACGTACGTCAATGAGGCGTCCACACTCATCATCGAGACCAGCGAGAACGGTGTATTCAAGTTAGTATGCTGATTGTGTTACTGTTCTGGTGGTGTTTTGTTTTGTCTTAAGATTTTTTTGTTTATTATATTTTATTTATATTTCTTCATTATTTATAGGTGTATTCAATTTAGCATGCTATCTAATTCAGATCATTACCTCAGACTCATGAATACTCTCAATGTAGCTTTTGTCTATAACTCAGATATATCATTATGTTCATCACAAACTATAGATATAACATTTTCTTAATAAATAAATATCCATATTTTTTGGTATACAAATTGTGGAATTGTTCATGTATTTCATTGTGCAGTTTCATTTTTTTTAACTGGTTGGACTTGCATCTCCTCTCTAGGCACTACCTCATCCCTTTATCACTGCAGCAGAAGAGCAAATGGAGGAAGAAAGGCTTGAAGCTCCACATATTTGGAGAACACACCTTCATAGCCAAGCATATGTCCAGGTAACTCATTGTCTAAACTCTGAATCTGATCTGACTGTCTAAATTCTGACTGAAACTGAAGTGTGAATGATTTCCCCTTTGGGCAACACAACTACGTATAAAACCTTGCATTGTTGACACCGTCCTTCCCACAGCTCAACACAGTGTGAGGTGTGCCAGAAAACCTTAGGGCGGAGATTTGGCAAGCAGGGTTACATATGCCGGGACTGTGGCTACAAGTGTCACAAGCCATGCCATGTCAAGACAGAGACCACCTGCCCTAACTCCACTGTCAACAACATGGATCTGTGAGTACCCAGCAGATGCACCCCTTCACTCCTTCACTCCTGTGTTGCTTACTTCTTGCTTGGTGTTCATTGTGCCTGTAGTTTCTCTGACTAAATGCAGGGTGAGAAGTGTTCAATCGAGAAGTACAACAGTAACAAATTTCCTTACTTTGTGCTTGGTTTTCTTTTTCCCAGTAGTCTCTTCCTACTAAATACAGAGTGGGAATTGATTTATTGAGGTGTACTACAGTAATGAAGGTTTGTTGCACTAATACCTTTTTTTTCTTTTTTTTTTGGTACTGAAACTATATATTCTTCACCTTCATTAGTTTCTGAATAATGATTAACTGGAAGTAGTAGTACCATTACCCTGAGCCACGATGGAATCCCCCACACTGAGCCTCCAAACTTTATTCTGAAACAGTAACATGCTGCACCCGCACTACAGTCCAAAGGCCACACTTGAAGTTAAACAAGTTATTAAAATGAATTCAATTGAAGTTATGTGGGTTTTTAAGGGTGTTTTTGGTTCTGGTGACACATTAGGAAGACGTCAAACTGGAAAAACATTCTTGAGAACCTGGCTAATTATGTTTGTGGCCTTTGAAAAGAGTGAGAGAGCAAACCATTTCAGAATACAGATCTCATTGCGGTGAAGTTGACAATGTTGCCCTGTGTGGCTTTTTTTATTCATAAGCTGGGTAATGCCACTTCCTTTTTTATCAACTGATTGGCCTGATTATTAACCTCATCCTGTACATTGCATTGTTCTCATGATGCAGTTGTTTTGGAAATTTTCTTCAGTGCAATACCTCATACACTATCTGTAGTGGGGTTCTCTTGATCAGTATGTGGTACACAGTGGTGCCACAGGGGTGTGGTGTGCACTGGTAGAAAGCTGCACCACAAGTAAGTAATTCTTGTGTTGCACCAACAAGCATGAGGCTCCAGCATCTCTTGACAGTCATTAGAAGTCCTCACCAACATATTCATCTGGCACTTTTTTGTATTGTCTTTTGTTTGTAGTGAAATTAGTTAAGAATTTTGTCTCCCTTTTTTTATCTTCTCTGTGAGATGTATTCCTTGATGAATTTTGTGTATATGTAGACATTGGATTAGCTCAATTTTAGCACTGGCATGCCTAATTCAGTGAGATCCCATACCTTGAAATAAGTCCAGACAATGGTTTCAGAAGAGCCAGACAAAGCCATGCAGGACACAGTCTGCTTCAGTCATAAATTTAGGTTATGATTCAGTAGACTAGAGTAGAATAACTTGTAGAATATGAGATAGAATACTTGTTTGTAGACAAGTGAGAAAATATTTATGATGTATTATAAGTCACATTTGGCAGTATATACCAGGCTGTTTGGAATACACTGGGCAGAATCATGAGGCAGTTACCTGTTGATGACTTGGACACATCTGTCTATACCTGGCATGTCAGTGTGCATGAATTTGTCAATGTGAATACATTGAATGATGATCTCTAGGACTTAAAAATGTGTAGATACCATGTCTTTTATTAAATTTTATCTTTAGGAATAACATAAGGCACTCTAACTTTTTTCCTTAAACTGTGACATGCACAGACATCTCCCACCAGTGAAGGATTGTAGGCACACTGTGTTCTGTGTGTTTAGTGACTTGAGGAGTGTGTCTGTGTGTTTATGTATGTATGTATGTATGTGTGTGTGTGTGTGTGTGTGTGTGTTGTAGCTTGACTAGTCTGTAGCACGTTACCTCAGCATTACGACAACTAACGTGTGTTTTGGTTTCTTGTCTTTCTAACTGCATGCAGCGTGACTGTTGGAGACGAGAGCAGGGAGGCCTTTGCCGGGAAGCGTCTTAGGTGTTCCCAGACCCTTACAGGCTCTTCTTACAAATCCCTTCCCACCATTATTGAAAACTCAATCACTGATGCTCCTAAATGTGACCCTTCCCTGAACCCTAAAAATGGAGCCCCTTCTCTGGACCCCAAACCAGAGGAAGGTGGCACCAACACCAATAATAACCAGACCAGTTACGTGGCCAAAGTGCAACGTTCAGTTTCCTTTGGTCAGGAGAGAGTCAGGCCCATAATCACTATTCACAGTGAAAGGCTGGGCTCTGTACTCCATCCATCACCATCACGACCCCCCACCTCCCCTGCAGTGATGGATATCCTCCTGCCTGTTCTTAAAGTGGAAAGTTGTGAGAATGATGCAATGCAGCAGAGATGAGGCTAAAAACTTTTATATTTCACTAGAAAAGTTTTGTTAGCCATGAAGTTAATCAATATACTTTTTTGTTGTTACCTATGAAGTATAGCTCTTCTTTTCTATTAGTTCAGATTTCTCTGTCATGAATAGCTACAGGAATCTTTCTATCTCCTCTGTACCCTCAGACTGATAATATCTTACAAAATAAGATCAGCTTTTCTGCTTCCCATGTCTCTTACTTTCACACTGCCACTCTCTTCACCCTTTCCTTCTATGTCTGCCCTCCCTTTATTTCTTCATCCTACCGTCATGGATAGGCAAGTGTAAAGTAACCCAAAAAAAGAAAAACATTAATATTATTGTCCACCTTATAAATGTTCCTTGACCACAAGGTCCTCATATTATGTGTAGCTGAAATTACTGTTTTGTATTATTTATATGTTTTACAGCACTTTTATATTCAGGTATAATATTTGAGTGAAGCTTAAAGTAGGTACAGTATATGAGCTATGATAGAGCTGTAATAGAGGGCAAGATGTACAGGATGTGAGGAGAATGACCCCCAAAAAGTAAAGAAGTTGATATTTTGGGAAGTGACTTAAATAAGTGAAGGATGATCTAGTAAGTCACTCATTAATAGTACAAGAAAATAGCATGTATTACTATGATGCAAGTTTGCTGTGTGATAATAGAATAGTAACACATTTCACCAAGTAGGTTTGTGTGTAAAGATGTGCAAAATCATATTGGAAATTTTGTTGTGTTGAGTTGATATGTTTTGATTCAGGCATAGAACATAGGAATGCTGTGAGTGATGGGTTAAGTGTTCTTTTAAGAGACCTTAAGGGCTTCTGGGTAATGCTGATGGATTACTAGGGATAAACAAGGCCTTACTTGATAATACTGCACCTGTGTGAAATTTAATTATACATTCAGCAAAACCAAGGCAGTTTACTTACTACTACTGTTTGATATCTTTTCCTTTCTTTTTTTTTCATTCAGAAGAAACTTGTTCATCTCCTGAATGATGTCTTAGCTTACGAGTAATTCATGTGAGTGCGTAAAGGCACAGTAGTCCTATACCACAACTGGAAGCAAAACTAAGGATTGCATGTAAGGAAGTTCAGTTTTGGACAAGTTTCTTCTGTTTGGAAATTTATTTTTTATAGTAAAAGAAAGCCAAAAGGTTCCCCAGCACAGAAAACCCTTGCTGTGCTTGACTGTGTGTCCATGTATTACTTGGTGCTTCCTTCCATGTTTTGTCACTTTCATCACATTGATTTTTAAATGTGGCTGCATGCAAGTCCTCAGTCAGACTTCTTTGTCTTTTTAAGAAGAATGCAGATTGGTGAAGAAATTTGAAACATTATATAAGTGAAAAGAATGTCAAAGTTAAGATTATTCCAACACACTTTGATGATCATTTGTTTGAAAAATATTCCCTGCTTATGTGTGAACGTGCGATGTTTCAATGCTGTAGTTGTAGTATTTGCTCCTTTCCCTCGAATCACAATCATACTAGAGATTGCAGTCATTATCAACTTAATTTCCTTCAAGATCTGTGCATTTTCATTGACTTTGAATTGCATTTAAAACATTAGATTGGTGTTAAGACTTAAGCTTGTTATTGTGTTCACATTCTAAACATTTCCTTCAAACATGATGGGATAGCAAGGGTTTAATTTCCAGATGAATGGATGAGACATTTAGCTGCTCCTTACATTAAAATGCTCCATCAGATAAGCTAAACAATACTTTGAAAATACTGAAGCTATTGATTGCCTTACATTAGTGCTCAAAGTAATTGCCTGAAGAAGTTGTGGTGCCTTAACAGTGAATCAAAGCAGTGCGTTGCCTTATCTCTTTGGTTACTCCTTGCCAACATTGCCAGTACCTTCACAGACTGACTACATTTCCCTCCATATGGTAATGATAGAGGCCATTATGTAGTATTAAGCTGCCTGGATATACAAGTGAAAGCTAAGCATAAAGTCACTGCAGTTTCCTAGTTCCCATGCCTGAGTAACCATTAGGAACGCTACCTGAGTGAGTGTTGAGTGAAGCCTCTGGAACATTAGGTCCTTAAGTTATAAGTCATTTCATGATGATATTTCTCCCCCACTGAATGCCACTCTCTGAGGACCTTTGAGGTAACTAATTACTCACTGTAATACCTAATTCTTTTACTTATCTTAGTGTGATAATGCATTGGTTTGTTTTTAGTTTTAAGATGCTTTGTTTGGGTGTAATCTCTTAATGCCTCATATTCATTATTCTACTACTAATCATTATTAGCCCTGTTTAAAAGTCATATTTACAATTTATTCCCATTTAAAAGCTCCATGTGCAAATAAAAGAAAATTGTCTATAGTTTTGAAGGGGTTAATGTTACTTGCATGCAAACTAAATAGAAATTGAGCATGCAGTTACAACTCCTATTCCTCCTGAAAACACAGTAAAAAGATTTACTACCCCAAGCAGTTGTCTCTATACATCACTAACTCCCAGTGTCTCGCCCCTCCAGGGAGTATGTGCGGGACCCCAAGGAGGAGCGGCGGGCATGGCTGAAGAAGACCAAGACCACATGAGGGCAGTAACTTCCCCTCCGAGTAGATTTCTCAGCCGCGCCGTCGGGTTAGGTTTACGTTTTGTTGTGTTTTAAAGTCTTGTGGCTGTGTGTGTGACTGATTGGTGCAGGAGTGAGTGTTCTGCTGCTCTCTCTGTCCCAATGTCCATGTGTGTGTTTACTCTGAGGTGTGGTTTGGCTGTGTACAACTTTATTGCAATGATTAGGATGTGCATTAATGTTGCACGTATGTGGAAACATCCTTCCCTGGCCCTCACTTCCAGTACTTGTTCATGAAATTCCACCATTATCATCATCATGTATTGTCATTTTAAAAGTCAGCACACCAAGATGATGTCCACAGCTCAGCAGTAAATGATTAAAATTTATTGATCACCTAATTTTCCCAGATTACCTCTCTCTCTCTCTCTCTCTCTCTCTCTCTCTCTCTCTCTCTCTCTCTCTCTCTCTCTCTCTCTCTCTCTCTCTCTCTCTCTCTCTCTCTTCTAAAAGTTTTAAGCATTGGTACAGGAAAATACTGTGACATATTGCACTCATATGTGCACAAGCCTGTGTTAGCAAGAGAGGTTATTCCAGGATATCTTTCCTTGATCTAAGCTTGAGCAATATTCAAAATAATGGAACACGGTCAATAATAGACTTCTTGTAATATTTGTGTACGTATTTGTGTGTGTGTGTGTGTGTGCTTGTGAGTCTGTATGGTACACTTGAGAGATAGGAAGCTTGCAAGCTGCAACACATGATTAAAACATTTCACGGTAATATCTTAAACAATATATTATGGATCAGGGATTCCATTAGCTTCTATGCAGGCCATTTGCATATTAATTCTAAGGTTTATCCTTAAATCCTTGTGGTCATCTTTAGTGAATCACCAGCCAGTAATACACCGAGTCAAGTTCAGGACACATTATTGTTACGTTTGTAATGGTACATTGCTGGACCTCTGAAACAGTACAATTTCATTTAAATGATGTTATCCACACAAAAGAATAACATTTTCCCCTTTGAATTTAAAATTGAATTATTTTGACAACAAAATGAAACCAAGGAAAACCATTCAAAGCATTTTAGTGATGCATAATTGATAGTTTTTGACACCAGATGCACCTTTAACAAGTGACAAAATTAAATCCAGCCTTGGAGTTTGGCCACCACAGGACCACAAATTCCCAGCAGGCACCATGCACCATTGGATCCTTTACTCCACAGTGTTCTCTTAGACACAGACACCCTCTGCTCCCCCACACTCTCATACAGCGACCAGTCTTGGCAAGTTTCTTATCTGTGATTTTATGCAGTGCTGTATTTACAGTGAATATTTAAAAGCATCAGCATTTTCAGAAATACTAGGTAGTGTCACAATCCAGCCATATATTTTCCATTTTTTGTTTCATTTTGGTGTAAACGATGTAACTAGCATTGAAGGACGTGGGAGGAGAGCTTGTAATGCTTGAAAATACAGAGATCCGAGAGTGAGGGTGGGAGGCAGCCGGGTCGCTTCAAAGGGAGAGAGATAACAACATTGATGAAATTCCTAAGCTACTGAAAGATCTTTGAGCTTCCTTGAGGAAAACAATTTTTTAGGGATGAACTTGAGAGCAGATTCTTGTGTATAACATTTTGCAATCCAGGAATGTTGAGAAATGGCTAGCATGTTATAAGGGTGTACTTAACTCTCTTTGAAGTTAACTTTGTCATGAAAATTGCTCTAGCTAAGCTTGTAGGTCAGGTGAAGGTAATATCATCTTGCATCCATATTAGCATTAATGGTGAGTCTTCTTAACTACACGTGTTTCCTAAGAGCTGTGAATGAATAGTTTACACATTAGATATAAAAATTCAGTGGAATGCAATAATATTTATGATGTAATATTTTATTTTGTGGAATGATAGATGCTTAAGGCAAATATGAAAGGAGCCTTCCAGTACTTTATGTAAGAGATTTAGAGATATTGTAACGCAGAGCTTGTGGTGTGAAGACTTGGTCAGCGCTTGTGATTGTTGCTGCCGCCGCTGCTGCTGCTGCCACTGCTGACGAGTGATACAGGGTTGTAAGAAATGTATGTGTGTGTGTGTGTGTGTGTGTGTTTGTGTGTTTGTGTGTGTAGCACATACCATAGTAATAGTAAACTTCAGTCTTATATGGTTGAAACCTCATCACAGATTCTGTACTTACTTTACCATTGTACTGTTAATTGGTTGTTTGCCTTACAGAAGCAACATTCACCATATTTTCTGGAAGTCATTACATTTTAGATCTCGCCCATACTCACTCAACCAATTAGCAAATGGTCCTGCAGAGACATGCAAACATTGATGTAGGCTGTAAGTAAATGTTCATGTATCAAGCAATGTATGCAACACTTTAATCATTGTCTTGCCCCAGTACTGTACCTTTCCCCAACACCCTTGAAGTACTTACTATCACACGAGCCTCTTAACCAGCACTGTGTCTCGTGAAGTGTTGCAGGTAACTTGGGCAGGCCAGGGGAAGGTGTAGTTGTAGCTAACCATTTCTCCCTTGAAGTAAACACTGGCATGTTACTGTCACTCAGCTTCACTCACTGCCCCAAAAGTTGTAGTGTTTACAGTAGGCATCAAGAAGAGCAGCCGAGGCAAGTTACCTGGACATTTTCAGAGACTCGCTGCTGTCTCAGATATGATAGTGCTTTTATAATGCTCTGTGTTCTGTCAGGGGAAAAGCAACATAATTACTATATGGTGTAACCTAGAACATGTGGCAAAAAATTTTTGGAATTGCATAAATGCAATTATTTTCTTTTTTGTTTATTGGCAAGACATTGGAAAGGTTATGATATTCTTATTGGTCCTGCATGTGTGTGCATATGTGCAAATCTGTAAAATCTGCTATTGGCAGTTCACATGGATCACCAAGAACACTCTTCAAGCAGCCAGCACTGTTAGCATAATATGGTGACACAGTTCATCAAGAAAACATTGCATAATATGTGCCATATGCTTCCATGCGTTACACGTGAATATAGGAGGCCTTAATAGCTTGTACTAGGTGGAACTCTTCTCAAGCATTTCATCACCAGTCCAATGGGCCACGTAATAATCTTGACGAGGTGTGACGTGAGGAGTGTGTTGGGAGTCGCTTCAGACGGACAACACACTCCTCCTTCATTTCTCAGCACTGTCATCATAAGCTTGCTGGACAAATGCATAATGTATATACATATTATTTCTCTGTTGATTTTATATGTAAATTATTGTTATACTCTGATGTTTGTCTATGTAAATTTACTATATTTTTATTTGCTTCAACAGGTGTCATTACTCTATACATAACTTTGCTGACGTTTAATGCTTACTATGTTTAGCTGCAAAGAAGTTCTGTTGTACTGTGTGTTTTTATCTCCAAGATTAACTAAAGCCAAACTAGCATAAAGGTACAGTGTGTGCGCTGCAAGCAGGGCGTGGCTGAATCATTGGGAGAATTTCACAGTCGCTCTTTAGGACACAAACAACACATTCAAAACAAAAGTCTTCAGTAATACAGAAGATTTAAAAAGCTGTCTCTATATTGATCACAAAACTCTACCCCATTGAAGAATCATGATAAAACTTCCAATCCACTTCCTTCCATCCATACAAGTCCCACATTTCAATCCTCTGTCCTGTTTACCTATGATGAAGCTTTCCAGCATGCATCAGTCTGTCCATTCTGTCAAACCAATGCAAAGGACGTCTTCCTGTAACACCCATATGCCAGCGACTGTGAAATGTGGGATTGGTCTAAGTTAAGAGGGACTATGAGGCACTAGAAAAAAGCAATACTTTTGTTTATCATTAGTTTGTGCCTTGTTGAATGAAGCGCTGAGCTGGAAGTAGAGGAAAGTGTCAGCTTATTATGGAACGGGAAAAGTTAAGGTAGAAAAAACGAGTTAACTTCCCATTTTGTTTAGTTCAATGTAGTAGTGTTTGTGTTTGTTTGATGTCAGTGCAGGAGAGCTGAATCAGATAACTTCACTTTTCATTAAAGCTTATTTTGCCCTAATAAACTGGATTTATTAAAGCTTGTCAGAATAAGATGGTTGCAAGCTAACAAAAGTTGGCTCTGTCTCCCCCTTTCTTTCTGTGTTCCTGTATAGCAAACCACTGACTCCTCTACTTCCACCATTCAGCCGTGACCAGGATGATAAATATTGAGTTTTCATTTGTTCCTCACAGTCTCTCATGAGTTCTCTATTCCATGAAAACTACTATGCAAGTTTAATGTCAAAATAGCATTCTTTTCCTCGTTGCCATTCTGTATAAAGTAGGTGATTTTTTTTATACCTCACAAGAAGAGGGAAGGCAGTCCATATGTGTGTTAAAGAGTAAGAGTTTTGTTGTGTTGCCATCACAAAGGCTGGATTTCTGTAAGCTTGACAAACTATTTTACCAATTACTTCATTAGCCAAAATAATTCTCCATTCTTTTCATATGAAATATTGTCAGGAAAAGTGTTGTTCTTTGGGAGTTTTAAGATTATGTGGTTATCTTTTTTTTCTTTCTTTTTTGTCTATGAAAATGGATTACATGGATTCAAGGTTTAAATTTTACTTGTGATGTGTTGCTTGTATCCGTATACATATATTGTTTTGTTAATGTGATGGACAACAGGTCATACAACTGCAATAATAGAAATATGTTTTAATGATAGACAGTTATTTTACTGTAGCCTTCCTCTCACATCAAGTCCATTTCTAGGATCAAAATGATATGTTCTGAGGTTAAAAATTAGTTTTGCTGTTTGAAATTTACAAGATTACACTAATGTAATTTTTCCAACTGCTAACAATCACACCAATCAGCCCGGATCTCTGCCAACCACACTTGAAGCAGCTTAATATTATTAATAGACAGAGGAAGCCATTAGAAGAAATATGCTAACTTTATTTCTCAATATTTTTTTTACTTGTCTGTCTCAGAAATGTTCAATTAAATATTTCTTAAACATAAAAGAAGTGTCATTTTGTCCTTCATAGTCATGAAGTCAGAGCAAAAGTTAGAGGATTAGTTTGGGGGATTAAATTGTAAGTTGTTGATTGTAAGAACTGCAGATTATCCCAGAGCCAGTGTATTGTTGGGTTCTGTCAAGTCGGACAAGAAAATCCCTTACACAGGGGGTACGTGTTTACTTGTTTGTCTCTGAATGCATGTGAGGTGAACAGTGTACGCCCAACGAACAAGAACATCAGCATTCATCTGGTGGATCTTTGTTTTGATGTGGCAAGAGCAGGTACATTTTTGGTCATTCTATGCATATTATATTTGAATGCAAATCATCCATTCCTTATTGTACAATCTGTTTTCATCTATGTTGTGTAATATTTGATCATAATTTCCCTCATTGTTTCTTTAGGTGTGTAATTCATACGTAAGATGCAAGGCTTCCTGAAGCTTTTATTTGTGATGTCCAGTGAAGTTAGCTAATTTTCTTTATACAGGTAACTAATTTTACGTGACTTTGTTTTATGCGTTTCTTAAATTATGTGGTCCAAAATCCAAACAATGTTCAATTCACTTTTTTCCACTTAAATGCAATATCTCACTTAATGGCCACCAGCATATTCCTGTGTGCCACTCAAACAACACTTGCACACATTATTTCAAATATTTATTGACTTCATGACATAGTCAGCTCTTCTCTCTACAGATATCAAATGTTTACTGGTGGTCATGTTTACAGCCGCACAACCACTGATGACAATAATAATCAGTCAGTGATTACGCTAGCAGAAACCATGACATCAGCAAATGCTGTTCATGTTAAGCTAGCCAATCATATCATAACCTTTATAGCTAACGTCATCATAAAATTAATGCTATATATAATTAAATATATAAATAGTTTGATTTACGATGTTTCTTATGTAAACTCTTCAAGAAAGCAATACTCATGTAAATGGAGTTACCTGTAATTACTCATTTCTGGCCCTGTAAGACTGTTTACGCAAAACACATACTAGATCTGATTAAATTCACAAGGAATTAATAAACTAAAGTTTTGAGTTAGTGCCATTCCCACTGTCTGAGTCAAATTGGCAGAATGATGAGGCAGGCAGTGGTGTGTAGGTTGCTCTGAAGAGGATGGACATAGACCTGCTGATATAGAGGTGTTGGTGTGGCTGAGGTGATGTAGTCAAGCACTAAGACCTGCATTGGGAGTTTTAAGCATTTATTTCTTGATTTGGTAAACAATACATTTGATTTTTTATTCCTTCTGTAAAATGATCACAGAACAATTCAGATCTATAGTAGCCTATTGAATTCATGCACCTGTACTCTTGCTTGGTGCCTACAACTATGCTACCTCAGCCACACCAACGCCTCTATCTATGTCCTTACTCCTCAGATACAGCTTCACACATCACTGCCTCACCATTCTGACACTATGACTCAGCTAGTGGGAATGGTGCTTACTTAAAACAATTCTTGTCAAAGGATTCCTTATGAATTGTATATATGTATATGTGGCCTACAGGTTGCCCCACATCAGTGTATCATTGGTCCCACTCACTCCACAAGGAAATAGGTTCTCATTACTAATGCATGTACAAATCAAAGAAAACTTTCATACACCCATATTTATTTTATAAAGTTGATAAATCTGCTTCCATTACAACATCCTCAGCATCATCATCAATGTCATCATCTGAATCAAAGGCACCCATAATTTCATCATCCACTACTTCTTTTCCATCTCTCTCCTCTTCCTCATCTTCATCTCTCTCCTCTTCTGCATCCTCATCTTCACCCTCTTCTACGTCATCATCATCATCCTCTTCTTTCTGATCTTTGTATTTCTTCCTTTCACTCTTGGACATGAACCTGAGGATGAAAAAGGTTTAAATGACTCCCCTCCCAAATATGTACAAAATGGAATAGTCCTGGAAGTACAGTTGCTTTCAGCAATGCTAATTTCTCTTCCCCCCACTCTGGCAGGATACCTGACTGCTGTATTTTCCAAGATATTAAGGTAGAAGTTTTGTGGAGCAAGTTTTGCTTCCTCCAGGAGGAGCTCCAACATCCCACCCCCATAGGCCAGGCAGAGGATGGGGGTGGGATGTTGGAGCTCCTCCTGGAGGAAGCAAATTTTGCTCCACAAAACTTCTACCTTAATATCTTGGAAAATACAGCAGTCAGGTATCCTGCCAGAGTGGTGTGACCGCCAGGAGTGGCGCTGTAGGGTAGGCAAGGCAACGCGCCCCCTGGCATATGCCACCTATGATTGATTGAACAAAAATTTAATTTGTTATTTATTAACAATTTCCTGTGTATATCATACACAATAATGAATAATAATCACCTACTAAGTATTTCAGCCGGCTTGACCCATCGTCTTTCGATCATATCTCCAAAATAACCAACCACATCAGCATTAGCACAGCCCAATTCATACCCTGCCCTCATTTTTTATGTTATAGTGCATTCACTGGTGTATTTAATGACTCTTGACTTCAAATGTGTCGCAGCCAACACCCATGAAGTAATTCGAACAAGTGAAGGAAGGAAAGAAGGGGAGGAGAACGGGATGGACGACGTAGTTTTGTGATGACGTCACAACTTCACTTGTTCGAATCATTTCACGGGTGTTGGCTGCAAAACATTTGAAGTCAAAAGCAAACACCGTCATTAAATACACCTGTGAATGCACTAAAATGTCAAAAATGAGGGCAGGGTGTGAATCAGGCAGTGCTAATATTTCATGCTGATGTGATTGGTTATTTTGGAGATATGATCGAAAAACAATGGGTCAAGCCGGCTGAAATACTTAGTAATGCCATGCAACACTACTTGGTAGAGACCCACCCGTGGTGAGCAAAACCTACTACAAAAAATTTCTAGGTTCATTTATCACAAAATAAAGCAAAATTACTTGTGAGTACTCACGAGTGTTTTGAACTTTGAATGAATAACTTAAAAATACATTTTGGAAGCATGTAACAAACCTTATTTCATCATCATCCTCCTCCTCATCTTCATCATCATCTGCAAACAGTTCCTTAAACTCATCCTTATCCTTGGCCTTCTGTTTCTCCAGAAGTTCTCGCTTCTTCACCACGGGCAGGTTGTAGTCATCCATCTGGACTCTGTTAGAGATTCGTCTCATGTGTTCCTTCTCCCTTATCTTGCGCCAGCTGGCATGGAATGATGACAACGGCGTCCCACCCTGCTTCACCGCAATCTGTGTAGGATGTTTAATTCAATACGGGTTTCTCCATATCCTATCACTCCTAGTTTGTAACTGATCCAATTAACTACCATTACCTCATCACTGATTGCTCCATGGTTCAATCAGCCTGTATCCTGCCTAGCCCAGATCTTAGCCTCTCCACAAAAGATTAACTTCTCTTCCTTTGTATCTCATTTATTTTGAGCAATACTTTGTTACTTTATCATTACAAAAAAGTGTCAGAACATTATGAATTAACACAAAGTTATAAGTGCCAAAAGAATAAATTAAAAAAGTTTATGGACTGTTGTGTACATCAGTTCCTCTGTCCATTGGGAAAAGCTGCATTAAACAAGAATTGCTGCAAACATTTTGAACTCTGTCTGTGACTTGGACTTCATCATCTTGGTTATCCTTTATCATATACTACTGACACTACTGGCTAATGATTGAGAAACCAATTATTGCACAAAATAAGTGAAGGGTAGAGAAGAAACAAATTTGTAGTGTGGAAAGACCAGCTCTTGAGACCAGTGGCACCGGCTGACCGAACCCCAGACCAATCAATGATGTTATAGGAGCCACTCTCCACTCAGTACAAGATTACAATTAATAACTTACTTCACTTATCTAACCAGAGAGGTTTTATCCACTACCCCAAGTACACTCACTGCTAAAGGTAAAATTACTCCCCTAAAGCCTGTGATGAATACTGTACCAGTGAAGGTACGGTGCAAGAAGACTAGTTGAAGGAAAAACACTCACCTCCCAGTCTTTCACAGCTTTTGTGTCTCCAATGGCAAAGGTGACATCTTTTCTCTTGGATTCAATAAACTGTTGATTTTCTTTGATTTTTTCTAATAAGTGTTTCATTTTCTTATTGTAGTTGGGAATCTTGCATTTCTTCATGAATGCCTTCAGCTGAAAGGAAAATATATATATTACTATAATGTAGATAAGGATAATAATATGACCTATCTCCTTGAAGAGAGATGGCCGAGACAAGGCATATCTAAATCATCTTTCCACTCACAAGCAGTCCTTCATATTCTAAGCCTCAAATCCATACCACAGAAACCCTGAGCAGCTCAATCAATGTCTAAGTAAGCTATCATGCCCATGACAGGAAAATCATTATTATTAAAATGAAAATAAGAAAAACTTGAAAATAAATGCCATTTCCTACACATCATTTGTCTGGGTACTAATAATCATGCAATACAAAGTTATACCAATAAACGAAATATAAGTAAAATAAAAACTATATAATTTATTATTAACTGGAAAACATATCAAATAAAAGAATTCCTGATCCTGACCTGCAAAACAAGAGGAACCACCAACTCAGGGTAGCCAATGGAGGCAGCCTCAACACTCAGGTAGTTGATGATGCCGTTGTACACCTGGTCTACCACGCCGTCCTTGAAGCCTGACTCGAACATCTCGGAGCGGGACAGACGCAGCATGCACAGCCAGTCAAAGGGCCTGATGGATGCCTTCTTGTGCTTCTTACCCAGGGGAGCTTTGTTGAGAATCTGTCATTAAGAAGTGTGTTAATCAATGCCTATAGATCTTTATTTGAAAAGAATAGCTGTAGCACAAAAATTATTGCTCCTTATTCATATACACTATTCTTACTTCCTGTACCCTTCCTTTCTTAGTACTTAATCTTTATTTAGGAATGAAATTTACAAGTGAAAAGGGAAAGGAGTCAAACAAGACCAAGTTAAATATTACATATAAGTAACAAAAAATTGATAATGAAATTTACCCCTAATTATTGACTTTAGTACTGATCCAATTTTAGAGGCAAGTATATCACCACACATACCTCCAGCAGGAAAGGCAGGACTGGTATGAAGGTGCTGGTGTGCCGGGAAAGTTCCGTCAGAATGTTACACACGTGGAAGACGAGTGGGTAGAAGGAAGGAGTGGGCTGGAGCTTCATTGTTCCTATGGCAATCTGAGGAGAAATGGGACTGTCATTAACTGTCCAACCTTCACAGGAAAGGAAGCACATAACCAAAGTTGTCTTCCCCAAAATGCTAAATAAACGACAACTTTCACATTCACACCATCTTGGTGGAAAATGGGAAGAGAAATTATTCCAGTCCATTTATAAACAAACAATTCAACTTTTAGATTTATAATGAACACAAGATAAAACACAGTCATTAGATCAATATACACAGTTTTCAGTTCATTACCTGAGTGACAGGGTAGATAATAGGCTGCAGAGCTGGACTAGGGTGAGTCTTGGACAGGAGTTCAGCCCACAAGTGTATGCAATGAATGTACTGCCAATTGTACACCAGCTGAATCCGCTCCTGTTTGAAAGCACAACCATCAATGACACTTCCAAAACTATCTCATGCACTGTCTACTTAATATTGATGCCAGGATCCAAGGAATAGTGGAGGCAGTGGAAACATGAAAGAAGACAAGACTTGGATGGTACAGGAGTGTCATGGGTACAAAGTGAAGAGGAATGAGCACTGGAGATGGAAGTAATGGAAAGAATGAAAGGAAGACCCAGGACAAGGTAGAAAGATTGTATAGCAGCAGATAAGAGGAAGAAAGAACTGAATATTAACAGGACAGATGAAAAGAAATCTATGGAATGGGCTCATCAAACAAAGCAACCCTGTATAGACACCATAGTGAAGCTGAAAAAGGAGTCGCATTAGCAATAATGTTACTGAAAACATCTTTTAAGTGGCCAACACACAACACAAGCAAACAACCTTCTTCTTGACTATGATGGCATTCCTGAGGTGAAAAGCCATCTGACGGATGTACACAAAAGCGTGTTTGTACGCCAGCACTTGGTCCAGGGCGTACAGCTCCACCAGGGATAGCCTCATGAAGTCAATCAGGCCCCAGGTGGACGGTGACGTAAATCTTGCATTTTGAACGTAGGTCAAATACATCCGCTGAAATTAAGATGAGTTTTAGGCAACATTAAACTGCATTTATCCAATCATAATACTTTTAAAGCAGTACCAATGGTAATCTGAGGTAAGCCACTGAATGTAATCATACAATAAATCATTGAACATTTCACTTCTGATTCTAACAGAATAATAAACAAGGCACACCCAGTGACCTCATAGTAGTAGCATCACATCAAAGCCACTAGTCCTCTCAGTTACCTTTAACACCCACTCCAGGGGCTTTGGGGGAAGGTTCTGTGCTAGCCTGAAGATGGCAACAAATGCCACCACCCTGACCCTCTTCTCACTGGTGGCCCACAGTGTGATGAGTCTCTTGAGCAGCATCTTGCACACAGCCGGGTGTTTGGCGTAGTAACTCAGGAGAGGTAGCACCCCTCGGTTCAACACCACCTCCGCCACACTGGCCTCCGCCATGCACTCTGTCAACTAATACTGACAATTAGTAATCTACCTCCATAGAATTGATAAATGTACTGCACATGATCCTTTGCTTCAAAACTGTGACATATTGGAGATTGCAGCTTTACCATATCACTATAATTAATCACCAAAACTGGTTCCAAGTTGAGCAGTTAGCCTGAAAAATTTGGACTAGCTCCTTCCAAATCAAAATGACAATATGTAACCATAAACAGTTCAGAAATTCCTTCTTAGCAATTACTATTTCACAATTAGCATGCACAGCTCCACCCCCCGCCCCCATCATGATTTTCTTACCGTTACAAGATTCCTCAGATACGGCTTAAAGAAATTCCTCATCTTGGCCCACCTTCTGCTCTTGCTGGGATCATCCTTGGTCGTCTTCAGCTTCAGAATACTGGCCATTGCTGACGGCACACTACGCAGGCACAGCCGGATTATGGAATTGAAGACTGGAAAAGATAATAAGATGCATTAAAAAAACAGGACAGAAAACAAAAATCTGAACTACAGCACTATACAAAGAGCAGCCGAGATGAACCATAGCAGACTCAAACACACATCACTCACTATAACTCCTGTTGCCCGTACAAGAAAGCACTGATCTTGTGGACCACTGTACAACACCATGGAAGCTAGCCATAGCACAATAAGACGGCAACCTCAGTCTCAAATATTTCCACTCATTACACATATAGTAGTTTCTTTATCAATTCATTATTTGACTACGGTTTATCTATCAGAAGTGTGGCATGACTTACTTTGGGAACCTTCCACTTTGTACTTGCTGGTGGCTTCTCCTTCCTCTTTTTCCTTGGCTCCCAGACTCTCAATGGCTGCCAGAAAGGCCTGAGACACGTCCAAGAAGGCATTGAGAGGTCTGAAACACAAAAGGATGATTAGATTACATATTTTATTGATATTGGGGAGGGTCTATGGAGGTTAGAGGATTAATGGCCAGATTCTACTATTTTAATCCCCTCCATTTTCTGAAGCTGTATAAAATCAACCAATATTAAGCAGAATAAATGTGAAAATGAGTCCCAGTACTGAAGGGGTTAAATTGCAAATAATGATAAGTCTCCAAAGCCTAATGAGAAACATTCATTGATTATGATTTCTATTTATAAAGGATCGTCGTGTGTGTGTGTCTGTGTGCATGGTAAGTGTTCTGTATGGCAGCAATGGCAGACAGATGAATATGTTAACAGAGTTCAATATAATAAGATGGAAATATAATAAAAAGTTATCAGGCTTTGATAAAAACTAGAGAACTGAACTTTTGATAAAATCCTGACTTTTTTGTATCTCATTGATAAAGAAAAGACTGTTTGTTACTTACTTGGGCATTTGTAACTCTTGTTCCCACTTGTTGATCATAGAGGCTGTGACAATGTTGGAGCCTCTCTTCTGAAGTTCCTCATCCTCAACATCACTCTCATCACTGCCAACCTGAGAAAGCAAAGGAAAAATATACCTGGAATATCAAAAATGCTTTAACTGAGAACTCCAAATGCTCATATAGAAGAGAATAAATGAGTTTTTTATATTGCCAAAAGAGAAATAGAACAAACCTCCAGCTTAGAGGGTGGCTGAAATATTGCTCCACCTCTCTCTTGGTCCTCCTCTTCTTCCTCCTCCTCTTCACTGTCCTCTTCCCCCGAACTGTTCAGGTCCATCACATCAGTCGACTCCATCATTGTGGCATAAAATTCAGGATCATTCTTCTTCAGTTTCTCCAGGTAATCTTTGCGACTCATTTTGCCAACCCCAGCCAAGTCTTCATCCTCTTCAAAGTCCAGGTCATCGTCATCTGTCAACATGTGGAAATCTTAGTCCAGTTTTTGTAATGGAAAGAAAAATTCTACGTGGGGAGAAGGAAGAATGTGGAGAAAGTTAATTGGTTAAACAACAACAAAAACTATCAAACAAAAAAGGCCTAATTAGATGCCAGTCTATGAGCTGGTCCAAGAGTTAGCCACAAAAGAATGGGATAAATGTATAGAAAGCTTCCTCCTAAATGCATTCAGGTTTAAGGAAGATGGAAATACTGAAGCAGGTAGGGAATTCAAGATCTACAAATGAAACCTTCCTAATACAACTGGACTCTGTTAGAAACATGAATTGAACAACTATCAGGTCACTATAACAAGACAACATTCATTGGCAAAGTAAGAGATCTAACGCCAAAAAGTATTTTCCACATAGTGTCAGCTACACTAGGTACCTTCATCAATCTTCTTCTTCTTCATCTTGTTTTGCTTCTTTTTTGTAGTAGCTTGTGGCTGTTCCTCATTCTGAAACAACATTAATTCACAAATATAGTTACAATGCACAAAACCATAGCTGCCATACCTAACATACTGAATATTTTAAGAATAACTTCATATCTATACTATCATTTATAACTACACAGTCTGCACTTTATTTTATTTAGCAGCCATGCACAGTGGTTTGGATTGACTTACTGAATCCTCTTCATCGTCATTAATCATGGAGAACATGTCGTCCATACTGGTCTTGGCCGTCATCTTCTCTCTTTTCCTCTTCTTCCCCACTGCCTTCGCACCACCCTTGGTCTTTGGCTTCATGATGCTTGTGTGACCCTAAAATGAAAGAGAAAGCTATATGTATTAGTAAAATTGTATCATGCACCTTTTTTTTTCGTCATTTCTGATCGGTTGGTGGGAATTCTTAATGTTTATTGGAAATCCTGGGGGAAAAACGCTAGCGCCATTATAACTGATTTGCGCCAGTTACATATGGGGATCAAATTACTCAGTATGGAACGCTTTAACAGATGGGAAGAGTAAAAGTAAAACCCAACTTGAGACTGGTGTTAAAGTAAATATTTACCCAAATTTCCTGCTGTTGAGTTAATGGGTAAAGTACAAGACCGATTCCAGGAAGTTAAGATGGATTTTAGGACCAGGTAATCGTCTAAGAAAAAGCTACACACTTAAGACACTACTTGAACTGGCCACAACCACCACCACCACTACCACGCAAACCACCAACCACCATCACCACTACTACTACTACTGACACGCAAGTTGACGCAACCCACCAACCACCACTACTATTATATCACATGAATGAGTCTGTGTACACCAGCAACAACACCCCTACACACCACACCACGTCACCTTACCTTGTCCAGGGCCGGGTGTTACGGTGTTGCCTCGTGCTGGCCTATGTTGGGGCGTTCAGCTGCTGCTTGCCCACACGTGTTTTCCTCTTCCTCTCTCTCCCTTGATCTTGATCTTGACATAGAAGAAATATACAAGCAGAAAAAAGAAGCAGTATCTTGCACATTAATGATCCACACATCTAGCACGCCAGAATTTCTCCAGAAACTCCTTCACGGCTTCAATCATCCTTTCTACATAGTCCCAGCAGCAACATCATCCATTCCCTTCCTCTCTCATCCACTCTTTCATCCCAACTATGCCCTAATTTAATCAGAATCACTTGCATCATCTCTATCCTCTCTCTTTCACACACACACATAGCATCTCCCTGAAACACATACTATAATGGCAACAAAGAAAGTGTACACAAATTACAGAACATTGCACATTATACCTACCAAAGACACCTGAGTATGAGGAAAATCAGGAAAATTTAGGCTTTCTAAATATATTATGTCAAGTAACAAGAAATATATATTTTCTAACTGCCACTAAAATAATAGGCACTATATGACCCTATCCACTTATATATCAATCAGAGAGAGAGAGAGAGAGAGAGAGAGAGAGAGAGAGAGAGAGAGAGAGAGAGAGAGAGAGAGAGAGCCAGTTCTTTCTTAATCCAAGCGAAAAAAAAAAAACAAAAAAACAGCAAAATAAACCACCAAAACACATAAATCATACAATATAAGTAGGTTTTGCATTGATGAACTGTACGTAAAATAATGAAAAGATATCTACCTTCCATTTAACCATCAGACTACATATGATTACCATTTGAACATATGGACGAAAAAACACAGCAAAAAGATCATGAATGTATCAGGAAGTAATAATAATAAATGAAAGTGGGAGCATTGTAAGAATAAATAGTAGTTTCCTTCATGTGTAAAGATAATATATAGATAACTTGCTGATATGAAAACACACACACACACACACACACACACACACACACACACACACACACAGATCTAAACTATAAAAGAATATATAATAAATGAAGCACATCATCATAATATGCAAATACTCAAAATGATATGTTCCTGTTTCATTTCATGTTAGTTAATTCAATTTCAAACCTACGAAGCCAAAAAAAAAAATAAATGAAATAAAGCAATACTACTAACTAACTAACTAAATAAACTTAAACTTATACTATATATATCTATCGCGATAGAATATATATATATAGTATATATATATCGCTATAGATATATATATATATATATATATATATATATATATATATATATATATATATATATATATATATATATATATATATATATATATAAACATGAGCACTTCAGTATACAGTTAGCAGGCAATGCAATTCTCATCATCATAGCTATAACTCTGTTCCCTGTAGTGCACCTTCATGTGAATGGTGAGGCGAGGCTTGCTGTTGTAAGCATGGCCACACACCCCACACTTAAACGGCCGGTTACTATTAAACACCCGTTCGTGCTTCTTCAGACTCTTGTAGGCCAGAAACTTCACTTTGCAGCTCGGGCACTCATATTTCCTCTCTGTTGTGCGAGCGTTCAGGTGTTTGGTCAGGTGTGTCTTGGATGAGAAAGTCTTGAGGCACGTTTTGCACCTGTATGGCTTCACTCTACTGTGGTGGATCTCATGTCTAGCTAACGCAATGGCAGTCAGGTACCGGTGGCCACAGAGACGGCACTGGTGTGGGTAGTAATGCTTGCGGACTTCCCTCTTGTGCCGCATGAGATGACTGGAGTTGGAATAGCTCATTCCACACTCGTTACAAGCGTGTATCTTATCCTGGTGGCTCTCCTCTATGTGAAGTCTGGCACTGCTCAGGTCGGCAAAGTTTTGGGCACAGTGGCAGCATGGGATCGCTCTGCTGGTGCCGTGAACGCGCTCGTGGAATTTGCGGTTTTTCTCGTGAGCGAATGAATGGTTGCAGAACATGCACTTGTAAGGACGGCTGTCACTAGAGATGGAGAAGCGTTTAATGTGGTTCTTAAGGTACTTTTGTTTGGCGAATGTCTGGCCGCACTCCTCGCAATAAATGTCCGTGGTCTGTTGCTGCTGTTGTTGTTTGTAATGTGTACGTTTTTTCTTGGTAGGAAACTGACAATTACACACGTAGTTACTGCACGTCAAGCTGTTGGAAGGTTTGAGAGGCAGCACTTCACTGTCATTACTCATGTTACTCATACAACTTTCCTCATGGCTTAGAGAGTGGATTGGAGACTCATCATACTTCAGATGTTTAAATATATAGCAATACTGGCAGAAGTCTGGACAGTTTTCATCACAGTTTGTTGATTCAGTTCCCCATGGCATGTTTTCTTTTATAAAGCTTGTGTCATCTGGAGATAAACTGTCTCTACCTGCCTGCCAGTATGTGCCTGAGAGAAAGAAATAGAAAAAAATATTGCTACGCTACTCTTCATATCCTAGCATCACTTTCCCTATGGCATGTTTTCCTTCATTGAGCGTGTATATATTTTTTATTACATCATAAGGGAAAGCTGACCAAGGGCAGCAAAAGTGGTAAACAAAAATAGGCCCACTTTGTTGCCAGTCCCCTTGCAAGTGTGAGAGTTGGCCAAAAGAAAGGGCCCGTATTCTTAAACACTGCTTTCTCACCACAAGTTTTCCATTATCACAGACAACTGCAAGGGTTTTCAAGACAGTTTCTCCTTAAAATAAATTAGAAATCTTGCCAATCCATTACCAAAACCATAAAAAAATATCCTTATACAACATGACCATCTCCAACTAGAGCATTTGGAAAACAGTAACCGTGTTAGCAGTGTTTAAGAATACAGGTAAGACTATCTTTAAATTTGCCTGCCAATATGTGCTTGAAAGAAAGAAGAACATACTGCTACGCCTCTCTTTACAGCCTAACATCGGAAAATCCTCCCCAAGCCACAAC
The DNA here is from genome assembly GCA_020233015.1 of Callinectes sapidus. Lineage (NCBI taxonomy): Eukaryota > Metazoa > Arthropoda > Malacostraca > Decapoda > Portunidae > Callinectes > Callinectes sapidus. The sequence continues at coordinate 11,359,920 of CM035214.1, read as the reverse complement.
TTACCGTACGATTCCTGGCCCACATCCACTTCCCAGCCAGCGTTGACATTGATTGCAGGGGATTTCACAACACTCATCTGGCTAGAAAAGAAAGAGGGAGAGATTGAAATGTAAGGAAAGCTTAATCATTTGAGAAAGGAAGAAAGAATAGAATAATATAACTATCACACACACACACACACACACACACACACACAGAGAGAGAGAGAGAGAGAGAGAGAGAGAGAGAGAGAGAGAGAGAGAGAGAGAGAGAGAGAGAGAGAGTAATGAAATGAATTAAAACAAAGATAGAAAGAGGAAGAGAGAAAAAAGACTAATCGTAAATGAAATAACCAAATATGAATACACAACAAAATAACCTAACTTACTTTTGGCACATCTCCACCATCTTGAGCTGCTGTTTCTTGCGGTTCTCGTATCTCAAAATGAAATCTGGAGGTTTGGAATCGATACCTGTTGACAAAGACATATTAATGATATTAGCGCCTTCAATGAGGTTAACTAACATAATGGTAGCCTAATTCAATCATTACAGTGTGTGGATGGTCAATGGTAATTTTAAATGTACTTTCCAAATTCAATGATTAGACAATTTTTGAGGAAATGAGGAAAATGGATTTAATCAAAAGGTAAAAGTAAGAAGGGAGAGAAACAGGTGAGTGTAACATGTAATGAAAAGGAAGAGAAGCAGGTGAAAGTAACAGGTAAGAAGCAAGAAACGGGGGGGGGGGGGGTGCAACAGATGAAAATAAACTTACAGAAACGCATCCAGTAAAGCCTTAAAGCAAGAAATTTGATAACAAATATAAATAAGATAGCGCAAACAAATACCAATAGCCATCATTATAAAAGTCAATAATTACCTTGAGCCTGAAGACATTTGTAGTTCCTGAGTATATTAGTGACTCTGTTCTTCTCTATAGTCACCATGCTGTCCCATTCCGCAGGGGTGAAATACGCCTGGGCATCTGTTTCTTCACTAGAACTCAACATTGGGGTGAAAAATGAAGTAATGAGGGGTACAAGAGACAAATGGCGCAATTAACATGGGAGGACTGGAATGTCATCACACGGAGCGTCTCGGTATCTTGATCAGCTGTTTCAAAATAATCGGATGGCATGTCTCTTTCTATGCCAGAGAGGCAAGTTAATAATGGTGAAACAAATAAATATATAAATGTTACACAAAATCTTCCTCTATCTAAAAATAAATGAATGCTGGGATTAAAGTGATTAGCCAGTTTATAGTTAACTTGTAAATTTCTTATCCAGTACTTTTCACTTAATTATCGAGAGGGATTGCCATAGCTTTATCATTAGTCATATGTTCTACATCAGCATTTGTAAGGAGAACTTTCATCTATGGTCAAAATAGTTATAAAAAGGATTTTTAGAAGAGGTTAGTTTCATCTCTCTCGTAGCCACATATAAATAACTTTCTACTTTTTCCAAAATTCATCACTGCAACACATGCGATAAACTGGTTCCACTTTGTCACCACACCAGCTGCCATCTCCAGCCACCTTTCTCTGCCTCAGTTGATGTATCAAGCATTTCTCAATTAGGCTACTCCCTCATCACTTCCTCTTTATTAACCATCAAATCAACATCACTTCCTCTTTATTAACCATCAAATCAACATCACTTCCTCTTTATTAACCATCAAATCAATCTTATCACACTAATGGCTTTCTAATTTTGTTCAGCGCTATGAGAGAGAGAGAGAGAGAGAGAGAGAGAGAGAGAGAGAGAGAGAGAGAGAGAGAGAGAGTACTGAAGCTGCCATCCACCAAAGATTAGTCAGGATTACCTAATACCATGAATCTTTATATATATTGTTACTTGAGTGTTCTGAGTATTTAAACTAGTACTGAATAAATGAAGGACATAAATTATTTGCATATTTAATGATAGTTATGGTCTAATAATGACAAATATATGTACATGAACTACATAAATTGAACTTAAAACCAAAAAATATTCCACTGAACCTAAAAATGAAGGCAGTTTTGAAGAGAGAGAGAGAGAGAGAGAGAGAGAGAGAGAGAGAGAGAGAGAG
>CM035214.1:11327894-11350963 GCA_020233015.1 Callinectes sapidus | reverse complement strand
ACTGGCTAGTCAGGGGGGGGGAAACAGTGGAGGCGGTGCAGGTGGTGCTGGGGAGAGAGGAGACGCAAATTAATAATGTTCATCCGTTAAATACATTCACAAAAACAGCTGATTCGGTTACAACACAAGAAATGAAGGGAAGAAGATGCTGCAACAAGATAATCAGATCTGTATATGGCAGGTCCTGTAGCAAACATCAATATACCGAGAGATTTTTACGTATTATTTATCCCCTGCCTGTTGATTAAGCACACAGACACACACACACACGCACGCGCACGCACGCACGCACGCACGCACGCACACACACGGTAAACACAGTAAATTGTAATATATTTGGAAGATAAGATTCAGAAAGAGAAGGCTGCAAGAGGCGGCCATCATTGTGACGTCACGGCTGATGACGTCACAGCCTGGCCCGTGCTCTATCTTGACTGTCAATATTTACGTACGTATTTTAGGGGAGACCATTTTAAAAATGACCCTTCGAAAAAACGCTTGTAGAACAAAAAAATGGACATATTCCGGCTGCATAAATACTCTAACTAATTCCCAAAGCACAAATAAACTACAAACATCAGTAATTGTAAAGAATTTCCACTAGAAAAAAAGTATTTTATAAAAATAGGACCCTTTTTAAAACTTATTAAATTCTCACTCTCTACCAACTTCAAAGGAACCCAAAACCACTTCCAAGCACTTGAGTAAGTCTTTTTATTTATTCTTAACACTTCAGAGTGATCTAGAGGCAGAAATAAATCATTCACAGGCTGATAAATAAATAAATGAATGCAACTTTAACACCGCTAGCAAACACTTTTAACCTCCACTGATTTCACTGAGCTTTGCACACAAAACATGGTTTGATATGGACTATCTTCGGCAATTGATAAGAACTTGATACTGCCTCAAATAAAGAATGGTCTTGGGCTGGTCTTGGGCGTTCCAATAATTTTGGCGCAAAAAGCCGCCCTTATTTACGATCATAATAACGCCAACTACAGCTATCTCCACCCCCCACAGACATGGCAGACCTTCAAAACAGCCCACAGTACTCATAGAAAGCATTAAATTTTACTGTTGAGCCCAAATAAATAGTCCAGGCATAAATGAATATATCCTTAAATATGAGCCGGCTAGCGGGCGGCCGCGGGCGGCCGCGGGCGCCGGCGGGGGCCCGGCTTGGCTCCAGAACCCCCCTTCATATCTCACTTAAACCTTCACTAAACTTAAACTTGACCAGGAAAGCTATGTCTCAATGGCTAATATGCAAGCTTAGTACAATGGCTGCATATGTGGCAAGATGAGTTTAAAATAATGAGAGACAAGGCTAAAAATGACCGATGAAATAAGAATCCAAGACCTGGGTCTGTGGAGGGGTAGCCCCCCCTCCTATATAGGTAAATAAACATTGACACGGTAAAACCTTGTCACAATGGCTGTAGTCACCTTAATAACGTGTTCCAGCCTCTGTGATTCCACCTTGCGGCTTTAGTCCAGTATTAAGATGACACACTGAACACTGAAGCACCAGCAGCAGGGTCTCCTTATTATTATTCTGTCCTTAGATCGTTATATCCCCTTGTCACTTCCTCCCAGGGTTTGAAAGGTAAAAAAACGTCTTAATAATATGTCACTAGAATGGTCAAACATTTCAAGAACCCGAGTTTGTTCAACCAGAGACTTTTCAATAGGATAATAAGACCTTTCCACCCGCTCACACTCTCATCCCACAACAAACTGAGCCAGACTGCCAGACAGACAGACAGACAGACCGACCCTCGGCCCTCCCACCCTCCCTTGCTGACGTATGGCAGGAACACACACGTCACGGCCTGGAACGACCAGTAGTCCTATCTTGCTAATTTACTATTCACACAGTATATGCCCTAAGAAATCAAGTAGGTGATGCAACTAATACAGATGAACAATGGAACAATAAAGATAAAACACCAGAAACGTCAAAGGAAAACTAATTAACGAAATAACACATAAATAAGCGAACAAGGGCAACCAAGGCAACAATTTAACTTGACACTTGAAACACAACCAGAAAATCAAGAAATACAATAAAATCAATCTGAAATACTAAACTAACTAAAACAAACTAAACCAATAAAAAAGTTATCAAACACTCGCAAAACACCAAAGCAATAAAAAAATGTAAAGAAAAACCGTAAGCAAGTAAACAAAAGAAGAAAATAGGGGAGGAAAAAAAACTAATGCTGGAAAACATGAAAACAATCTCCCCCACTCTCTGGTCCTGTGGAGATGTGACAACGCAGCTCACGGGAAAATCCCATATTCAGCCGGCGCCTAAATGTTCTTCACCGATGGTAACGACTACAGTTTTCCCTCATAGTATTATTATTATTATTATTATTATTATTATTATTATTATTATTATTATTATTAGTAGTAGTAGTAGTAGTAGTAGTAGTAACAGTAGTAGTAGTAGTAGTAACAGTAGTAGTAGTAGTAGTAGTAGTAGTAGTAGCAGTAGTAGTAGTAGTAGTAATAGTAGTAGTAGTAGTAGTAGTAGTAGTAGTAGTAGTAGTAGTAGTAGTAGTAGTAGTATATTGTATGTTTTCTCTGTTCTATTGTTCGTATATTATCTTTTGTTCTCTATTTTCCTCGCTTTTTCATTCTACTTTAATCTTTTGTCACCTATTTTTCCAAGAATCCCTTTATAAGAGACAACCCCATGATATAAAAAAAAAGGAAGGAAAAGAAAGGTAGAGTCATTGAAAAATTGGATAAACAATAAAATGAATTATCATATATATATATATATATATATATATATATATATATATATATATATATATATAGATATATATATATATAGATATATATATATATATATATATATATATATATATATATATATATATATATATATATATATATATATATATATATATATAATATATTACTTAGGCTATACACTTGGAAAAAAAGATCTTTGGAATTAACTCTAGTGGAAATCATGAAAATTAGGTTGTATTTTCAAAGAATATAGGAATGAATCAAACTTATAACACTTTGAACAACTTGGTAATAAGAACTGATCTACCCATCCCTCCATACCACAGACCAGCAATGCCACACACACACACACACACACACACACACACACACACACACTCTCTCTCTTGGTGTGTGTGTGTGTGTGTGTGTGTGTGTGTGTGTGTGTGTGGGCCTGCCTGTGTGTGGTTGCCAGGCTGATGTGTAGAAAAACAGCTTATTAACACAGTTTTTCAAAGTGTCATAGTGCTAAAAATACATAACATACTGGAAGCTTACAATTAATAGAAGGATCGCAATAACTTCATCTGTAGCACTGAAAAGGAACAAAGGATTTCTGAATGACTTAACAATACAAAGATAATACGAAGTTAACAAGCAAAAGCACCTTTTGATTCTGAGACTGAGGAAGCTTAGATTAATTAATACCCTCACTGCTTGCTTAACACTACAACTTCATTCACCACTTTCTTCACTGTTTTCTTAACACTATAACTAGCCACAGTGTAAAGTTAGATAGACTGCTATTACTACTACTATCCCAGAGGCTAAAGATGTGAATGGTGAGAGTTTGTTCATGTTTATGGTCGTGTAAAGACAGATATACTGCTATTACTACTACTATTTGACAGGATTGGTGGCCTGGTATAGTGGTAGATTGTCATTCTAAGCTTCCTCACCCCAATATAACAACGCTTGGCAATGTGTAAATTAAGTCTATCAATAAATTATCAGAGAATACATTAGGAATTGATATATAAAAAAGAGAAAGTCACAAGGAAAAAAATTGGCATCACTGAGCAAAGAAAAATGAAAAAATGTGAATCTGATTAGTTATTCTTTATCTATTGATATATAACCCCCCCAGGTAATCATTAACATTAGTGAGGAATGAATCAATTGTGCACTCTCCCTATCTCTCCCTCTCACACACAAACACACACACATATACTCTATCTTCACAATACACAAACACTCTGTCTTTGCAACACACTCACACACACACACACACACTCACTATCTTTGCAACACACACACTAGGTAAATACATCTCAATACACATTATCTCTTACTCACTTATACACGCACACACATAACTAGGTAAATTTATACATACATACTCTCTATCACTCTCTATCAACCAACTAACACACACACACACACACACACACACACACACACACACACACACACACATAGAGGTTAGTGAAAATTGGCACATTTCCAATCTCCCATTAAAACCAAAATACCACAAACACTTTACAACCAAAACAGAATAACACAAAAAAAAAAAAAAACCTGCCAATTTTCCTACAAACCCAACAAACACACACACACACACACACACACACACACACACACACACACACACACACACTGATCAACAGCAAGGCTATTTGACTAAGTGACTGTAACAATAATGTCACACACACATACATTCTCACCTCGGGATGGAAGAAGATCTCAGGTCCCAGGAAGCCTCCCTCATACCCAATGTCAATAGTAAAGGCTTCATTGATTGTTCTTCACAGGATTCTTGCCTTCGTATTTCCTTATCTACTTGGCCGGTCACTGTCACTGTCACTATTGTATTAATTGAACTCCTTGGCAATGTCCAGGAAGATGGAGCTGAATCTCTCTCTCTGTAGGGTGAAGGTAACTGCCGTGATGCCAAGGACGCCGCAGCCAGGGACAGACAGCATTGCCTGCACTGCGACGTACAGCCCAGGCACGTTGAATGACTCAAACATGATCTCTGGGGAGGGGGGGGGGGGGGGGAAGAGGAAAAAAATGGTGAGAAAACCAAATATCAGTCAAAGGATGCAACTGACAGAGTAGTTATGTTCAATGGACAAAGACTGGAAAGAGTTGCTAATCATAAGTACCTTGGAATGTATGTCAGCTTTCACTCAACTCAGAGTGCTGTGAACTATGTAAAAAATATTTGTAAAGCAAGATTGAAACCTTTGAGAGTATTGGCAAATAATGGAAGTGGGGTAGGTATACCTGTACTGTACTATGGACCATGTATATTATTAGTACTATTAGATCAATAATTGACTATGCTGCCCTTGTCCTTGTCCCCCTTCCAAAGAAAAGCCTGCAACCTTTAGAAGTGGTGCAAAACGACACTATGAGAACTATATTTGGATGTGCAAGAACTACTAGAATAGAAATGATGAGAATGGAACTGTATCTTCCAAGTATTCAGTGCAGAATTAAAGAATTGATTATATCTGCTGCAATTAGAATGACTAGAAGAGGTGATGATGCATTGATATCCTTGTTGAACACCTGCCGGACTGCCCGTACTTCTAACAAAGTAAATATTTATGGCAGGAAGTTGTATCAAATCTTGCTAGAGTATGAGGCACTTCATTATTGCACATATCTGGGAAAGGAGGCAGCAGGAGAAAATTAAGGTTGATATTCTGCACTTGAATGCTATAGGAAAGGTGATCTCTGTCCTTTAGAGTTGAAGCAAGTTTTCTAATCTAAAATTAATATTCTACCCAGAAACAACGTGGTACATATGATGTATTGTGATGGTAAGACAGGATGTGGGGCAGTAATTAGAGAATTTTTTGAAGAGGGTTTATGTACTGATGAACATCTATCTAAGAGACGTGGCGGCAATTTTTCATCCAGTACTTCAGATGCAGAACTTCAGGCTATATATGAGGGATTGTTAATTGCATGCTTGAAATGTCAAGATATTGATGTTTTTGTTGACAGTCCAGAGTGCTTTGTTATTTGTTGGTTCTTTAAATGATGCATGCCTTAGTTCTCCAGTGTAAAGCTGTTCTCTTTCAGCTGAAAGCTAATGGCTATGTTGTGCAATTGATGTGGATACCATCTCATGTTGCAATTTGTCTCAAAGAAACTGCTGACAAACTTGCAAAGGAGGCATTACAACATATTATATATTTCAGTTGATTCAGAGGCTACACTGAGCTTCCAAAGAGTTAAGGGTATCTCAGCGAGTAAGTAAGAGAAGACAATGGGACCACGAAAAAATATTGTAAAAATCTTAGATAGCGGAAGTGAAAGTATGAGACACACTATGTAACACTGTATTTAATAACACCAATGTATGCTATGTATGGTAGATCATCCACCAGAGTTGACAGTGTTACTATGCGGCTAAGGTTAGGATATAAGTACTGTTGGCAGTACATAACTGCTGAGGATGGCATACCATGCAAGCTTTGTAAGGAAGAAAATTCTCACACACATTGCAACACTATCTATCTATGTTCTTGTCCAAAAATTGACAACTTTAGGGACCCTAACAATAGTGGTGGTGTCACCAGGCAAGCTTGCCATAGAATCAATAACAATATAGTACCCAGCATCCTAAAGATGTACAAATTTTTTGCTCCCAGGATATGATCTATTGTGCAATATATAGAAGGAGACGTACGTGTGTTTACTAATTATTGTGTTTTATAGGAGGAAGTGAGCCACTCTGATAGCATGTATTTATGTATGTATTGTTCTGTCTCATGTGTGTGTGTGTGTGTGTGTGTGTGTGTGTGTGTGTGTGTGTGTGTGTGTGTGTGTGTGTGTGTGTGTGTGTGTGTGTGTGTGTGTGTGTGTGTGTGTGTGTGTTTGTGTGTGTGTGTGTACATATCTAAGTATAGGTATGTATGTATATATATTTTCCTATGTATAAATGCATGTAGGCATGAATATTTCCTTTCTCGAGTAGAATTATCTCCAATCAAATTGTCAGGCTTTGTTTTGCAAGATCAGTTGGGTGGGCATCTCAGCATAGTCTCACTGCTCCCTTTGATGTTTTTTTTTTTTTTACATGAATAAACTATTTGAATTTGAATTTGGTTGTATTAAGTCATATTAGAGATAGATACATAGCAATATTTTAGAAAAGGTTAACTTAGTAGAGAAATAATATTAGATTTAGATATAAAACTTATTGAATTCATAGGTAGGTTAGTTTGGGTTATGTTAGGATAAGTTAGATCAAGATGCATTACAAGATTTTAGAGGTTAGCTTAGAGAGAAATTATAATAGATGAAGTTACATTCTGATTTACTTAATGAATTCATAGATTATTTAGGATTCTTTATATACTTCACAAATTTATAGATAGATTAGGCTAGATTAAAATACATTACAACACTTTGGAGGTTAACACACACACACACACACCTACACACATACACACCTCATGGCTCAGTGGTAAGAATTTTGCATGTGTTGACCACCATGAACGTCTGAGTAACATGTTCAGTATTGCTTATACTTTCTTCTTCTATTCTTCTTCTTTTCATCTCGCCACTCTTCTCCTCTTCCCTGAGTCCTGTTTAGGAAAATATCTCGCACAGAATGAGTTGGAACAAGAGATTAAATGTGACAAGAGTTCAATGCGGAGAGAAGAACAGTAGTATAGGAAGGACAGAGCGAAGATGTTCAGAGAGAGAGAGAGAGAGAGAGAGAGAGAGAGAGAGAGAGAGAGAGAGAGAGAGAGAGAGAACTGCGCACACGGAAAGTTGAGTCCTGTTAATAATAACAACTTTACTCTCAAACCTTAGGAAAGTCAGATTTCAGACAGTAAAAAGAACGTAATCATTGACAAATAAACAAGGCAGCAAGTAGTTTACCTTGTGTCCTTGGCTGTCTCACCATGTCCCAGCAGACATCAACTGGCTAGTCACAGGGGAACAGGGGAGGCGGTGCAGGTGGTGCTGGGGAGAGAGGAGACGCAAATTAATAATGTTCATCCGTTAAATACATTCACAAAAACAGCTGATTCGGTAACAACACAAGAAATGAAGGGAAGAAGATGCTGCAGCAAGACATCAGATCTGTATATGGCAGGTCCTGTAGCAAACATCAATATACCGAGAGATTTCTACGTATTACCTATCCCCTGCCTATTGATTAAGCACACAGACACACACACACACGCGCGCACGCACGCACACACACGGTAAACACAGTAAATCGTAATATATTTGGAAGATAAGATTCAGAAAGAGAAGGCTGCAAGAGGCGGCCATCATTGTGACGTCACGGCTGATGACGTCACAGCCTGGTCCGTGCTCTGTGTTGACTGTCCATATTTACGTACGTATTTTAGGGGAGACCATTTTAAAAATGACCCTTCGAAAAAACGCTTTTAGAACAAAAAAATGGACATATTCCGGCTGCATAAATACTCTAACTAATTCCCAAAGCACAAATAAACTACAAACAACAGTAATTGTAAAGAATTTCCACTAGAAAAAAGTATTTTATAAAAATATGACCCTTTTTTAAACTCATTAAATACTCACTCAGTACCACTTCAAAGGAACCCAAAACCACTTCAAAGCACTTGAGTGATTCTTTCTAATTATTCTTAACACTTCAGAGTGATCTAGAGGCAGAAATAAATCATTCAGAGGCTGATAAATAAATTAATTAATGCAACTTTAACACCGCTAGCAAACACTTTTAACCTCCACTGATTTCACTGAGCTTTGCGCACAAAACATGGTTTGATATGGACATCTTCGGCAATTAATAAGAACTTGATACTGCCTCAAATAAAGAATGGTCTTGGGCGTTCCAATAATTTTGGCGCAAAAAGCCGCCCTTATTTACGATCATCATAACGCCAACCACAGCTATCTCCACCCCCCCACACGCATGGCAGACCTTCAAAACAGCCTACAGTACTCATAGAAAGCATTAAATTTTACTGTTGAGCCCAAATAAATTGTCCAGGCATAAATGAATATCCTTAAATATGAGCCGGCTAGCGGGCGGCCGCGGGCGGCTGCGGCGGCGGGTGGCCCGGTTTGGCTCCGGAACCCCACCCTCATATCTCACTTAAACCTTCACTAAACTTAAACTTGACCACGAAAGCTATGTCTGAATGGCTATTATGCAAGCTTAGTACAATGGCTGCATAATGTGACAAGATGAGCTTATAATAATGAGTGATAAGAGTAAAAATGACCGATGAAATAAGAATCCAAGATAGCGCCGGGGTCTATGGAGGGGTAGCCCCCCTCCTATATAGGTAAATAAACATTCACACGGTAAAGCCTTGTGTCACAATGGCTGTAGTCACCTTAATAACGTATTCCAGCCTCTGTGATTCCATCTTGCGGCTTTAGTCCAGTATTAAGATGACACACTGAACACTGAAGCACCAGCAGCAGGGTCTCATTATTATTCTGTCCTTAGATCGTTCAATCCCCTTGTCACTTCCTCCCAGGGTTTGAAAGGTAAAAAACGTCTTAATAATATGTCACTAGAATGGTCAAACATTTCAAGAACCCGAGTTTGTTCAACCAGAGGCTTTTCAATAGGATAATTAGACCTTTCCACCCGCCCACACTCTCACCCCACAACAAACTGAGCCAGACTGCCAGACAGACCCTCGGCCCTCCCACCCTCCCGTGCTGACGTGTGGCAGGAACACACACGTCACGGCCTGGAACGACCAGTAGTCCTATCTTGCTAATTTGCTATTCACACAGTATATGCGCTAAGAAATCAAGTAGGTGGTGCAACTAATACAGATGAACAATGGAACAATAAAGATAAAACACAGAAACGTCAAAGGAAAACTAATTAACGAAATAACACATAAATAAGCGAACAAGGGGAACCAAGGCATCAAGTTAACTTGACACTTGAAACACAACCAGAAAATCAAGAAATACAACAAAATCAATCTGAAATACTAAACTTACTAAAACAAACTAAACCAATAAAACAAGTTATCAAACACTCGCAAAACACCAAAGCAATAAAAAAAATGTAAAGAAAAACCGTAAGCAAGTAAACAAAAGAAGAAAACAAGGGGGAAAAAAAAAACTAATGCTGGAAAACATGAAAACAATCTCCCCCTCTCTCTGGTCCTGTGGAGACGTGACAACGCAGCTCACGGGAAAATCCCATATTCAGCCGGCGCCTAAATGTTCTTCACCGATGGCAACGACTACAGTTTTACCTCATAGTAGTAGTAGTAGTAGTAGTAGTAGTAGTAGTAGTATATTGTATGTTTTCTCTGTTCTATTGTTCTTATATTATCTTTTGTTCTCTATTTTCCTCCATTTTTCAATCTACTTTAATCTTTTGTCTCCTCCTTTCCCAAGAATCCCTTTATAACAGACAACCCCATGATAAAAAAAAAGGAAGGAAATGAAAGGTAGAGGCATTGAAAAATTGGATAAACAATAAAATGTATTATCATATATATATATATATATATATATATATATATATATATATATATATATATATAGTATATATATATATATATATATATATATATATATATATATATATATATATATATATATATATATATATATATATATATATATATTACTTAGGCTATACACTTGGAAAAAAAAATCTTTGGAATTACCTCTAGTGGAAATCATGAAAATTAGGTTGTACTTTCAAAGAATATAGGAATGAATCAAATTTATAACACTTTGAACAACTTGGTAATAAGAACTGATCTACCCATCCCTCCATACCACAGACCAGCAATGCCACACACACACACTCTCTCTCTTGGTGTGTGTGTGTGTGTGTGTGTGTGTGTGTGTGTGTGTGTGTGTGTGTGTGTGTGTGTGTGTGTGTGTGTGTGTGCGTCTGGGCCTGCCTGTGTGTGGTTGCCAGGCTGATGTGTAGAAAGACAGCTTAACACAGTTTTTCAAAGTGTCATAGTGCTAATAATACATAACAACATACTGGAAGCTTACAATTAATAGAAGGATCACAATAACTTCACCTGTAGCACTGAAAAGGAACACAGGATTTCTGAATGACTTAACAATACTAAGATAATACGAAGTTAGCAAGCAAAAGCACCTTTTGATTCTGAGACTGAGGAAGCTTAGATTAATTAATACCCTCACTGCTTGCTTAACACTACAACTTCATTCACCACTTTCCTCACTGTTTTCTTAACACTATAACTAGCCACAGTGTAAAGTTAGATAGACTGCTATTGCTACTACTATCCCAGAGGCTAAAGGTGTGAATGGTGAGCGTTTGTTCATGTTTATGGTCCTGTAAAGACAGATATACTGCTATTACTACTACTATTTGACAGGATTGGTGGCATGGTAAAGTGGTAGATTGTCATTCTAAGATTCCTCACCCCAATATAACAATGCTTGGCAATGTGTGAAGTAAGTCTATCAATAAATTATCAGAGAATACATTAGGAATTGATATATAAAAAAGAGAAAGTCACAAGGAAAAAAATTGGCGTCACTGAGTGAAGAGAAGTGAAAATATGTGAATCTGATTAGTTATTCTATATCTATTGATTTATAACCCCCCCAGATAATCATTAGCATTAGTGAGGAATTAATCAATTGTGCACTCTCCCTATCTCTCCCTCTCACACACAAACACACACACACATATACTCTATCTTTACAACACACATACACTCTCTGTCTTTGCAACACACACACACACACACACACACACACACACACACACACACACACACACACACACTATCTTTGCAAAACACACACTAGGTAAATACATCTCAATACACATTATCTCTTACTCACTTATACACACACACACATAACTAGGTAAATTTATACATACATACCTCTCTATCACTCTCTATCAACCAACCAACACACACTCACACATAGAGGCTAGTAAAAATTGGCAACATAGAGGCTATTAAAAATCGGCACATTTCCAATCTCCCACTTAAAACCAAAATACCACAAACACTTTACAACCAAAACAGAATAACAAATAAAAAAAACCCTGCCAATTTACCTACAAACCCAACACACACACACACACACACACACACACACACACTTATCAACAGCAAGGCCATTTGACTAAGTGACTGTAACAATAATGTCACACACACAAACACACATTCTCACCTCAGGATGGAAGAAGATGATCTCAGGTCCCAGGAAGCCTCACTCATAGCCAATGTCAATAGTAAAGGCTTCATTGATTGTTCTTCACAGGATTCTTGCCTTCGTATTTCCTTATCTACTCGGCCGGGTCACTGTCACTGTCACTACTGTATTCATTGAACTCCTTGGCAATGTCCAGGCAGGTGGAGCTGAATCTCTCTCTCTATAGGGTGAAGGTAACTGCCGTGACGCCAAGGACGCCGCTGCCAGGGACAGACAGCACTGCCTGCACTGCGACGTACAGCCCAGGCACGTTGAATGACTCAAACATGATCTCTGGGGGGGGAAAAGAGGAAAAAAATGGTGAGAAAACCAAATATCAGTCAAAGGATGCAACTGACAGTAGTTATGTTCAATGGACAAAGACTGGAAAGAGTTGCTAATCATAAGTACCTTGGAATGTATGTCAGCTTTCACTCAACTCAGAGTGCTGTGAACTATGTGAAAAATATTTGTAAGGCAAGATTGAAACCTTTGAGAGTATTGGCAAATAATGGAAGTGGGGTAGGTATACCTGTACTGTACTACGGACCATGTATATTATTAGTACTATTAGATCAATAATTGATTATGCTGCCCCTGTCCTTGTGTCCCTTCCACAGAAAAGCCTGCAACCTTTAGAAGTGGTGCAAAACGACGCTATGAGAACTATATTAGGATGTGCAAGAACTACTAGAATAGAAATTATGAGAATGGAACTGTATCTTCCAAGTATTCAGTGCGGAATTAAAGAATTGATTATATCTGCTGCAATTAGAATGACTAGAAGAGGTGATGATGCATTGATATCCTTGTTGAACACCTGCTGGATTGCTGTCCGTACTTTTAACAGAGTAAATATTTATAGCAGGAAGTTGTTGTATCAAATCTTGCTAGAGTACGAGGCACTTCATTATTGCACATATTTGGGAAAGGATGGAGCATAGTATTCCACCCTGGCAGCAGGAGAAAATTAAGGTTGATATTCTGCACTTGAATACTCCCTTCAATATGGTACACCCCTCTTCTCTCTCTCTCTCTCTCTCTCTCTCTCTCTCTCTCTCTCTCTCTCTCTCTCTCTCTCTCTCTCTCTCTCTCTCTCTCTCAACTATCATTCTATTTCTACTTTTTACTTAACCATGAGAATGTATTATATTTCTTCCAATCACTCTCTCTCTCTCTCTCTCTAAAACAGGTTAAACAGCAAACACACACACACACACACACACACACATCATTTGAACCATACACACATATACTTTCACAATACTACTACTACTACTACTACTACTGTCTCACATGAAGATAGGAAGAAGAAGAAGGAAGAAGGGAGGAGGAGGAGGAGGAGGAGGAGGAGGAAGAGAAGGAATACATAACAAGATCTTTCTAATTTTCTTCCTCACTCACACACACACACACACACACAAACACACAAAAAAAAAATAAAAACAAGATTAACATACCAAGAAAGACTAAAGTTAATATCATATAGTTTGGTTAGAATGAATGGCGCACACACACACACACGCACACACACGCACACACACACACACACACACACACAAACACTTACACTACATGCTCTGGCTGTCCCACATTGTAGAATCGAGTGGCGGCAGTAAGGACGCACACCACACCAAACACGCCCCACCACACTGCCGCACTGTCTCCTTGCCTGCAGAAATATTAGGTTAGGTTAGGTTAGCTTTATATTACTACTACTACTACTCCTACTATTACTACTACTACTACTACTAACTCTGTCGTTCATGGTAAATATTTCAGTACATCGCTGAAATAAAACTTAACCCCTTCAGTACTGGGATGCATTTTTCCTATTTATTCGGGTTATTATTTGATTTTCTACAGGTTAATAAACTCCTGTGTGGGTTAAAATAGTACAGAGTGTGGCCATTAATGTTGTTGTCACCACCACCACCACCACCACCACCACCCTTGCTAATAATGTCAATAAAAGCATCTAATCACACACAAAACTTCAAGTAAAAATGTGTCCCAGTAGTAGTGAAGGGATTTAAGATACACATTTCAGGATCCTTCAGACACCTAACCTAGGGAAAAAATTAAATAAAAGTTGAATTAAGATACATTTAACAGTTTTTTTGAGGTTAGGTTAAGTTAGGGTGAAGTTATATTGTATTAAAGTTAGGTTTAGACATATTTAAGTCTTTACAGAAGGTTAAGTAAGAGAAAAGTTATTTAAGGTTAGATTAGGGAAAAATTATGTTTGGTTAGGTTAGATCAATATTGACCTCAACATTAGGTTAGGTTGAATTGAGTTAAATTAGAGATAGATTAAATTATATAAACATACATAGCAATATTTTAGAGAAGGTTAACTTAGTGGAGAAATAATATTAGATTTAGATATATTTAATGAATTCATAGAGAGGTTAGGTTAGGTTAGGTTAGGATAAGTAAGATTGAGATACATTACAAGATCTTAGAGGTTAACTTAGAGAGAAATTATATTAGATTAAGTTACATTTTGAATTCATAGATAGGTTAGGATTTTTTATATATACACTTAACAAATTACGAGATAGGTTAGGTTAGATTAAAATATATTACAACACTTTAGAGGTTAACTTAAAGAGAAATGATATTAGATTAAGTTAGATTTTGATAAACTTGACAAATTTAGAGACTGATTAGGTTAGGTAATACATAAGTTAGTTTAGATTAGGTTAGGATTAAGTTAGATACATTATAACACTTAAGAGGTTAGCTTAAAGAGAAATTATATTAGATTAAGTTAGACATACTTAACAAATGTATACACTGGTTAGGTTAGGTAAAGTTAGGATTAAGTTAGATAAATATACATTACAACATTTTAGAGAAGGTTAGGTTAGTGAATAAGTTAAGTTAGATTTTCGATATCCTTGACAATATTAGAGAAAGGTTAGGTTAGATTAAGATAGACTTTCACCTCAAAGAAGAAGAAGAAGAAGAAGAAGAAGAAGAAGAAGAAGGAGGAGGAGGAGGAGGAGGAGGAGGAAAAGAACACGGAGAAAAAAAATAACAAGAAAAATAAAAAAGGAAACAAATAAATAAATAAAACTAAATATTAACAACACATTATTAAAATAACACCAAGGGAAAAACAAACAAAAAAACAATCAACCACACAGAGAGAGAGAGAGAGAGAGAGAGAGAGAGAGAGAGAGAGAGAGAGAGAGAGAGAGAGAGAGAGAGAGAGAGAGAGAGAGAGAGTTTAAAACCTCATCGTAACCATTTAAACCCCTAAAATTTCCCAACCCAACCTGACCTGACCTGACCTGACCTGACCTAACACACTCACAACCCTCACAAATAAAGAAAATTAGAGAAAACACTAGGTCACCGAGTAAATAAACAGCTTTCACTCTCTCTCTCGAACATACCTCTATTATCTCCAAAAGTACTTCATTAACACACCTGCGCTCTCTCCACTCACCTGTACTTAATGAAGGCTTTGTCCAGTGTTAATTGTGACGTGGAGGAATTATGGGAAGTGCGGGTTTTCTTAGTATCAAGGGCCATGGTGGGAGGAGAGAGATGGAGAGCGCGTCTACCCCTCACTGTGTCTTGGCGGTGACTGATGTGGTTGGTCGCTTCTGCAGCTTATCGCAGTTGTTGAAATACGTGGCTATTAGTGATTGTTAGTTCTGTCATATGGTGTTATCGGTTATGCATTGTGTTCAGTTATGAAGGTTGTATTGGTGGTTAGTACACCGTGTCTGGCGTTATAGAGCTTAGGAGCAGCAGCAGCAGTGTCTCTAATTAGGGATGGGCAAAGTACGGCTTTTCAAGTAATCGCGGGTACGGGTACCCGTCTTGGCCTACCCGTGGTACCCGGGTCCACTACCCGGGTACTTACCCGGTATCCATTAGTAACGCCTACCCGCCAGCGCGGGGTGGTCCCGGGACGCAAATTGAGACGATTACCTCGAGGGTGTGTCGGAGCGAGTAGCAGCAACGCTCTACCCGGGTAAATACCTGATATCCATGAGGAACACATACCCGCCAGACAGCGCAGTGATCCCGGGAGTAAACTTAAGACGATTACCAAGAATATAAATCATCCCTACATATAGCCCTCGACAGAGTTGTCCGTAGACCATACCATATAATTATATTCAATAAATGTATAGAAGGGTGTCCCAGACTATATCATAAGATTTTTTGCATTCTAATATGCAATTATATATATATATATATATATATATATATATATATATATATATATATATATATATATATATATATATATATATATAATATTTCCATCGTCATCATCATATTTCATTAATAATAACACACCAACAGGCTACGTGTACTGTAGACCCGATTGCGTGCCTTTTATTATAGAAAATACCCGTGAATTAAATACCCGACATGTGTTTTTACCCGGGTACCCGTCTCGATACTCTCTACTCAGTACAGCATGAACGATTTATTTATATTTTCTGATCATTATCACCATCTTTCATTAATGATCGCACACCGGTACACTTTATTCGTACTCTATGACTCTAGACCATGATTATTTTCACCGTTATCGCCATATTTCATACGCTACCTAGACTGGACTGCATGCCTTGAAATAATATAAGAAATACCCGCGAAAAATACCCGGATATCCATGGTTAGACCCGGGTACCCGTCTCAGTACCCTGTACTCTATTACCCGGATACTTACCCGGGTACCCGCCCGTCCCTAGTCTCTATTCAGACTCTGATCACCGCCACTATTTCAGAAGGCTCCTGTTCAAGTGGCGAGTTTTCAAGGGTTTTTTTTTTTTTATCACTCTAGTGACAAATGGACAGGGTTAATATATTACTAACGGGAGAAACGCCCTCAGAAACCTGTCTTGTTTTCTCTATGACCTTTGACAATAGTAGCGGTGAGAGAGTGGGGCGAGTGCTGTGTGTGTCACTGTAGTGTGTTAATTAATACACATCCTGTCATCACCCTATATTATGTACATTTCCACATTCCTCACTATTCATTCACTCATCACCAGGTTGCTGCTGCACTCAGTGTGTAACACCCGCAAACACAAAATACAACTAATACTCTCTGCAACACGGACCAGCAGCAGCAGCAGCAGCAGGAAGTAAAAGACACACTCACCCACACCACACAGAGGGCAAGAACCCTGCGGCGGATGGAGTCTGGTCTAATGGCCAAGGCAGCATTATTAATAAACTGGCTGGTTTCAAAGCTTAATTAATGTCACTGCCTCCCCTATTTGTACCACGGCGTCCCCTGATTAATGTAAAAAGTGTATATATGTAACCCCACACAACAACACATTCACACCGTGGAACACCCACAACACCACATCCCCATAAACACATCATTAAATGCGAGATGATGTGCCCAAGGAGCACATCATCTCGCATATAACAGACACCCCTCTGTAAATAGTACAACTACAGTTGTTGTGGGGGGCTAAGACATGAAAGTGTAGACACCCTGCAAGTCCATGTACACACACATGACGTATATACCACAAAATACCTCAATATACCCGGAAAAAATCACTTCACAATGCTAGATATTATGACAAGAGCAACTATAACAGTATAACAGCATAACAGTATCACACACACACACACACACACACACACACACACACACACACACACACACACACACACACACGCACACACACACGCAAACACGGTAAACATGCAGTAACTCATTATATATATGGCATTTATGTCAGGAAAAGAAGGCAGTAGGAGGCGGTCATCATTGTGACGTCACGGCTGATGACGTCACAGCCTGGCCCGTGCTCTATGTTGACTGTCTATATTTACGTACGTAGTTTAGGGGAGACCATTTTAAAAATGACCCTTCGAAAAAACGCTTTTAGAACAAAAAAATTGACATATTCCGGCTGCATAAATACTCTAACTAATTCCCAAAGCATAATCAAACTCCAGACAACACTAATTGTAAAGAATTTCCACTAGAAAAAAGTATTTTATAAAAATATGACCCTTTTTAAAACTCATTAAATACTCACTCACTATCACTTCAAAGGAACCAAAAACCACTTCAAATCACTTGGGTCATTCTTTCCAATTATTCTTGACACTTCAGAGTGATCTAGAGGCAGAAATAAATCATTCACAGGCTGATAAGTAAATAATTAATGCAACTTTAAACACCGCTAGCAAACACTTTTACTCTCCACTGATTTCACTGAGCATTTACGCACAAAACATAGTTTGATATGGACTATCTTTGGCAATTAATAAGAACTTGATACTGCCTCAAATGAAGAATGGTCTTGGGTGTTCCAATTAATTTGGAGCAGAAATCAGCCATTATTTACGATCATCATAACGCCAACCACAGCTATCTCCAGCCCACACACGCATGGCAGACCTTCAAAACAGCTCACAGTACTCATAGAAAGCATTAAATTTTACTGTTGTGCCCAAATAAATAGTCCAGGCATAAATGAAAATATCCTTAAATATGAGCCGGCTAGCGGGCGGCCGCGGGCGGTGGCGGTGGTGGCGCCGGCGGCGGGGGCCATGGTTTGGCTCCCGAACCCCCCCTCATATCTCACTTAAACCTTCACTAAACTTAAACTTGACCACGAAAGCTATGTCTGAATGGCTAATATGAAAACTTTGTATGATGGCTGCATACTGTGGCAAGATGAGCCTATAATAATGAGAGATTAGGCTGAAAATGACCGATGAAATGAGAATCACAGATGGGGCCGGGGTCTGAGGTGGGGGGTTACTCCTCCCGCATAGGAGTGACTGTCTTCAATAAACACTGGTACCGTAATGCTTGTGTCACAGCGCTTGCAGTCACCTTGATAACGTAGTGCAGCAGCCCCTGTGATTCCATCTTGCGGCTTTAATCCAGTATTAAGATGACTTGAACACTGAACGACAATAAGCATGGTCTCCTTATTCTGTCCTTATATCCTTCAATCCGCTTGCCACTTCCTCCCAGAGGGTTGGGAAGGTAAAAATCGTCTTAATAGTATGTCACTACAATGGTCAAACATTTAAAGAACCCGTGTTTGTTCAACTAGAGGCTTTTCAATAGGATAATAAGACCTTTCCACCCGGTCACAGCCTCACCCCACAACACACTGAGCCAGACTGCCAGACAGACAGACAGACCCTCGGCCCTCCCACCCTCACCTGCTGACGTGTGGCAGGAACACACACGTCACGGCCTGGAACGACCAGTAGTCCTATTTTGCTAATTTGCTATTCACACAGTATATGCGCTGAGAAACCAAATAGGTGATGCAACCAATACAGATGAACAATGGAATAATAAATCTCACTAGTCACTTTAAACAGACGTTTTTTTCCGGTAGAAATCGTCTTAAGCAAAGCTAATTAGCGAAAAAATAGCAAAAATAAACCAAGCAAACAAGGCCAGACAGTAGTGGTATCTTTCTAATTCAATATTCGCACAGTATATGCGCTAAGAAATCAAGTAGGTTATGCAAACAATAGAGATAAACAATGGAAAAATTCATATAGAAACACCTTAAACATCAATCAAAATCAAATTAACGAAAATACTCCATAAATTAGCGAATGAAACGAGGCAAAACAGGGCAAAGAGATCATTTGACACTGGTGAAACGCCCAGAAGATCAAGAAATACCACAAAATGAGTGTGGAAGAGTTACTACAAGATCGGAAATTAATAAAAATTCATCAAACATTTGCAAAAACACCATAGCAATCAAGAAATGTCAAGAAAAAGCTTGCCAAGACTACCAATGAATGAATTGAAATATAAAGAGTTTACATAGTGTCATATTTATACAAGAGCAACAATAGAAATAAAAGATCACCATACACATATAAAGTCAAAATGCAATAACCAGCAATAATCAGCACCAAAACAAAAAAAACAATGATGGAAAGTCATTAAAATCCCAGAAAAACATACTCTTAAATTCCACCTGTTCATTTCCTAATACTCTGAACATGCTTACTGAAGAAAATCCCTTGCTATGTATTTCATCTCCAAGATTTTAAAGTTAAAGTCTAACCACCACCACTACTAATACAAGGAGGAGGAAGAGGACTTCTTAAGATTAATAAATTCCAAGGCATTGCAGGAAGAGACAAGTCATCATCATCAATCCAACAATACCATCCATGCACCACCACCACTCATCAACACCCATAACACTACCATGGTACACCTCCAAAGAACCTGAAAATCAGAGACAAGGTGACGGACGTATTATGTGATTATTAAAGTGTGCAATCAAACCAAATAAAGCAACAAAAAAAGCCACGTCCTTAATTAAACAAACAAAGACCCTTTGTGAAGCAGATGCAATGTAATGAAATACTCATGATACTTTACAAGCAGTATTTATTATTAATGATTACAAACATAGAAAATGTATGTTAGTAAAAACTAAACAGCTACTACATACAGCCACATAAACACACACACTACTATTATGATCGGTTAGTTACATATTACTACAAAAATGCGGTATTTGTTAGTCAGTCAGCCAGCAGTCATTATTCATGGTTCCACACACCTATATAGCAAAATGTGAAGAAACCTTCTCTACTGACCATAATACAATGTCAATAGATCAAAAAGTGAACTATAGTATGTCATGAAGTTCATGAATGAGTTCCTCCACCTTAAGTTACCAATCAAATTAATTTTTCTTCCATGCAATCACCAATCAATCACATGCAGTGGAAGGAGAAATATGTAGAGTGGAATTCATTCATGAATTATTGAGTTCAGAAAGCAGTGCAAAAAGAAAAAAAAAGAAAAAAAGATTCCCCAGTTAACTTTTTTTCTTACAAGAAGTAGCACTCTAACTAAGCTGGTGCTCACTACATAAGCTTGGAATAGGCAAGTACTGTACATAAACATGAGCAACCACACACTAGATAGAATAAATACATCAATACTACCTCCTTCATTCATCATCACTCCTTACAACTAGTATTCATCAGAAGCACTCACTGTCCTGACAATGATGAAACTCTTCCTCCACAGAAGAAGAAGAAAATGCAGTGTTTCTAGTAAGTCAAAGGTTATTTCTGCATCCCTCACATACAACGTTCGAGAATGAAGTACCTTGCCTCAACTTGTGTATCTTTACCACTCACAAAGGAAAAGCTGATGACGAGAGACATTTTTCGGGTTTATACTATTTAGTCCTTATCAATATTATTTGCATCTGAGTTATTTATCTTCTACATGTACTTATCAAACACAGACTAAAAAAAACACTGTCACTGGATTTGAAATTCTTTGAGATCATTGCTATGAACATTTGAAAAACTACAATATACAGATTGAAACAAAACAGCAAAAAAATACAAAAAGACAAATATAATAAAATCTACTTCTTTCACTGGGAAGGAAGAAGAGAATCTGGAAAAAGAGGAAGAATGAGAAAATGAGGAAGAAGAGGATGAAATGAATGAGGAAGGGGAACTTGAGGAAGAAAAGAATGACAATAAGAAAGAAGAGTATGACATGAATGAGAAAGAGGAAACTGGAGAGAAAAGAATGAGGATAAAAAAGATGAAGAGTAGAAGTGAAAAGGAAGGGGAATAAGAAGAAAAGAATGAGGAAATAAGAAGAGTATGAAATGAAGGAAAAAGAGGAACTGGAGGAAGATAAGAATGAGAACAACAAAGAGGGTTATGAAGACAAAAGATGAATAAAAAGAATTGCAAGGACATAACACATCTTTGTGAAGCAGAAACACCAGAACATTTCGAAACAGAAGCACTTTCTTGGGCTACATCACGTTATATAATGCATCTGTGGCTGTACATTCTCACTGAATAACACAAACTAGAGAGCACTTCACTTCCATCTATACTTTGTCTAGCCACCGTGTAAAGTTAGATAGACTGCTATTACTACTACTATCCAAGAGGGCTAGGAGTGTGAATGGTGAGTGTGTGTGCATGCTTCGTCTGGTCACCCTGTAGAGACAGACTACTGTTACTATTACTACTACTACTATCCAAGAGGTTAAAAGGTGTGAATGGTGAGGGTTTGTTCATGGTTATGGTCCTGTAAAGACTACTATTACTACTATTTGACAGGATTGGTGGCCTGGTATAGAGGTAGATTGTCATATTGCAAGCAAATACACACACACACACACACACACACACACACATATATATTGTGCTCACACACTAGTGTCACTCACCTCACAGATTCACACAATATTCCTTTCACCTGGCATGCACTGCAGACACCAATCACACCACCAAAACATCCCGTCATCAAGAATATTGAAAGACATTGCAATACACACACACTCATTACATTCATTCTCCAAAAAGGCAACATTAAATTGTCTCACTATCTCTCCCACTCACTGTCAGTCACACTCTTCCAAAACACAGACTCATTCTCTGTCTCACTTAATTAATTAACTACTGCTCACTCTGCCTTGCTCACATCTCACCGTTGTACTTCAGTGAAAGAAGACTTAATGAGTTTCCCTCAGTGCTGAAGTTGGCCCGTACACACCTTGAGACCTGTTGAGAGACAGACAAATTGGAATCTCTGATGTGGGAGTGACAAATGTGGCAAATCAATCAATCACATCAAGGCAAAACAAACACAAGAACAACAAGAGTAACTGGAATGACACATGGAAGAAATTCAAGCAATGTTTAATAGGAAGACAAATTATACTTCATTATACTTCAATATTTACAGACACACACACACACACACACACACACACACACACACACACACACACACATTTGCATCATATAAACACTCATACATAACATTTGGAACATTTGAAACATTTAATTCCAACATAAAATATACCGTGGGATGGTTACCTACCTACAGAACTGGAATATGAAGATTTTGGGTTTGCCTTTCAGAATTGGACACTCTCTGTTGTTGAAACACTCCACCACGTCATGTACAGTAATGTCATTGCTGTCCGAGGTGAAGAAGGAGGTGTCGTCTCGGCCGTGGCTCATGAACACCACAATGTAGGCAGGAGTCTACGTTGGTGTGCTCCTTGTTGCGGAATTCTCTCGGTGCCTGAATGGTGTCCTGCATGATAGAGAAGCAGGTTTTTCATCTA
>CM035214.1:11274623-11323819 GCA_020233015.1 Callinectes sapidus | reverse complement strand
GCTACTACTGCTGCTGCTGCTACTGCTACTACTGCTGCTACTACTGCTGCTGCTGCTACTGCTGTCGTCACCCTCACCCACAGCTTCCTCTGTCTTACTGATCTGCTGAACTGGTGCTACAACAGCTGTGGGTTTTGGCTGTAAGTATACACACAAGGAAGAAATTGTAGGTAAATCATTAATAACCAACTACCACGTAATCTATTGTAACCAGAACTAGTGACAATTCACCACAAAATGACAAACTGGTGTAAGACTGACTTGTACTGCAGCTGAAGGCAAACCTAGTTCACTACAAGGGCTACAGTACAACCAGGTCATACACCAACACAATGGATCACTATTCATTATCATCATTATTGCTTTGGATAACTGTGCCACAAGTCTGACTAAGGTAAAGATTTACACTATAGACCCCATCCAGTGCTGGAACAACAAATTAGTGTGAGTCAAGTTTAGTTAAAGATATCTCTACTGACCAACCTTAAGCTACTCCCTTCTCATGCACCTTGTATATATTGAGAGTGAGTGATTGAGGTAAGATGCTGCAAGAGCCCGGGTCATATGGTGTATATAGTGAGAGGATCATGTTACTCCTACAGCCTGGCAGCCATACACCAGTGACAAGAAACCAGAGTCTCCCTTGACCCATACAACAGCAATCACCATCACATGACTCTAATGCATGTCTTTTCAGCCACAGCCCATGAATCTTTCAAGTGAGTTGTCTGAATGCTTGCTTTCCTCAAACACCACAATTTGGGTTGAAGACTCACGAAAAGCAATGTCTGTCAACAAAACAAAGTTCTGACTTGATGAAATGACTTACCACTCAAACAATGACAGAAATATATGACAATAATAACTGTCTGTATATCAGGCCGGCAATCCCACACGGGGGTGCCCAGACAAGGCACCACACACTGCACACTCTTGTCAGCCGTCAGTAGAAAGGGAAAGTCTTGAGTTCCACTGTATCACACCACAATGACTAATAAAGATGCCCAGGAGACTCACCTGTGTACGGAGGAACTCACGGAGATCATCAGTGAGGCCACCCAAACCACAGGAGGTGAAGAAATTGATGGCGAAGCGAGTGTTGCGTGGGTTGTCCCGAGGCAGGAGGCCCTCAAAGGCATGGGCCAGCGTGGGGTCCCGTAGCCTCTCATTGAGCTTAGCCAGGCCCATGAACTCTGCCAATTCCTGAAAATAGTGTCAACAATGATCAGTAACACAATGACTCATGGTTGAATCAGGCAAGTCATTTCTATAATGAAGGTAATGACTAGGCAAGAATGATTAAGTGAAATGGTGAAAATGAATCAGGAATATTACTTGACCTTGATGATTACAGAAAAAAGTTAGTCATCAAGACTGACCTGAAACAGAATCTTGATGAACACCCTGGAGGAGCTGGCTGTCTCATTTTCATTCAAGTGTATGTGGGACAGCACCTCCCATGATATAGCATCAGAAAACAGCAAGTGTGCAAAGAGCCGTGTCACATTCCTCAGTTTCTCCGTCTCCAGGCGATGGCAAGTGTCATAAGCATCCTTGAAGATCTGATGGAATGGCTCCTGGTACACTTTGTTGATCATGCAGAACCGCTGGGCCAGGAGGCCGTAGAACTTGTCATACGTGCGTTGTTGGGCGCAGCAATCCAGGATCATGTTGCACAGCTCAGATTCCCAGCCTGGTTTGATCTCTCCCTTCAGTAACTTGTGAGCACACTCGTCCACATCCACTGAGGACTGAATGGTGAGGTAGACAGTGCGGCGGAAGGCTACCATGTTTGTCTCCGTTTCATCTATGATGGTCTCAGCTTCTTTCTTCTCCTCGTCCTCCTCGTCGTCACTCCCTGAGCTGCTCTCTGCCTCGCTCTCGCCACTCTCACCGCTCTCCTCTCCTAGAATGCCGCTGCGGATCTCCTTGTACTTTTCCTCATTGGCCTCGTACTCTGGGTCTGCCTTGAACACGTTGAGGATGTCCTGGGAGTCAAGCTTCCCGTCAAGCTCCACAATGTGAGTGAACTGTTCATTCTCCTCCACCAGGTCCAGCTCCTCTGGCACAGCAGGATGGTCCTTGAAGCTGTCCTTCACCACGGTAAACAGCGCGTCCAGCATGTATAACACTCGGACCTCCAGCTTCCCCTCGTGCAGAATGTGCCTGAATGTCTCCAAAATAATCTTCATGCCTCTCGGACTCACCTCGTCCAGTTTCTCTCCGCACTCTGTAATGAACAGGATGGCAAGTTCACATGAGTCATTTCTAGATTTCTCTGCCACTTCTGACTCTGTGGTGAAATCCTTGGCTCGCTCCAAGAGGAAGGTGAGGATCTCCAGAGCCACCACCTCATGAGCCACCTGCTGGTTGACCAAGTGGGCAATGAAACGACAGCAGGACATGCACACATTCTTGTCGTTCTTCTTGACGCCTCGCCTCAGCTGGATTACCAAGCGTTTCAGGAGCAGCTCACCTATCTGAGGGAACTTTGTGTTGATGATGGCCACCAGTGCTGCATACACATGGGTGAAGGTCTGTGAGAATGCCTGTGCTTGCATCAGGGCTCGACACAGCACACCTCTCCCACGCACTATGTTCTCCTTCAGCAGTTCTCTAACGATGATTCCAATGTTTGAGACGTTGACCTTATTGACGAGACCATTGATGGACTTCTTGAGTGCCTCCCACGCCAGCCGCTGGAACACCTCACTGGACTTGTCTGTGATCTGCGCCTGCATCATCTTCAGTCTAGCCGGCGGGATGTATGCTCCGCCAGTCCTCGTGGTGAGAGGATCCATCACTGGTTTCTTTATGAGTGGTGCAGCAGGCTCGTCAGCACCTTTACCAGATGATTCATTATTCTTTTCATTCCCTTCACCTTTTCTCTTGCTATCCTTCCTGGAGCTTTCCTCAGATCTGCTTGGCCTGTCTGAAGATGAGTCTCTTCTTTTATCCTCCCTCCTGTCCCTGTCCTTCTTCCTGTCATAATCAGCATCAGAGTTCCTCGGGTCTTCAATCTGAATCCCAAGTTTATCAGCGTACTTATTCCAGTAAGTGTCGCTTGTCTTAAACGCTTTTGATTTTTGTGACTGGGATGTTTCCTTGGAAGCATCACCACCCCAGTACCGCGCGCCAATCTGTGGTTCTTCTGCCTCGTCCGATGAGTAATTCCTTGACCTCTTATCGCTCTGTTGCTTTTCTCATCTCTTTGTTTATGCTCCTCTGACTTCTCTGGGGTGTGCGATCGAGACCTGGAATGAGGCGACTTCTCCTTCTCAGCCGGTTTTATCACTTCCGAGTTGATTGTTGACTTTAGTTTCTTGGCGCGAATTGCTTCTCGTTCCTTCTCTATTGCTTTGGTTCGCTGTTGTATTTCCTCTTCAATCTCCAGCTGTTCCTCAAGTTGTCTCTTTTTCCTCAATAATTCCTGTTCTGTGGTTTCGTCGCTGTCATATTGTGGTTTTTTCTTGGTGTTCTCTTCACCGCTTTCCTCTTCACTCTCACTACTTGATGAGTGTTTCTTATGCTTTTGTTTCTTGTGTTTCTTCTTCTGTTCCTCTGCTTCACCTTTTCTTTTAGAGCTTTTCTTCTCGGGCTTTTCTTGTTTCTCACTGTCACTCTTTTCCTCCTCTTCCTCCTCGTCTTTCTTCTTACTTTCCGAAACTTTCTTTTCCTCAGCCTTTTTCTCAGAGGGCTTTTCTGGTCGCTGTTTGGACTCTGAGCCATTTGTCTGCTTCTCAAGACTTTCCTCTTTCTTCTTTTTCTCGCTTCTTATCTCCTTTGATTCTTCTGACTTGGAGCTTTTGGACTCAGATGGTTTGTCATTTTTCTCTACAGCATCTTTTCTCTTTGGTTCCTTTTCTGTAGTTTCTTTCCTCTTATGCTCCTTTTCTGCTGATTCCTTTGGTGGTTTCTCCTTTACAGGTGTTCGGTTCTCCCTCATGTCCTTCTCCTCTGATTTCTTGCCATGTTTTGATGTTTGAGTCTTGTCCTTGAGATCCTTGGCATCCTTAGTACCTTTCGTACGTTCGTCATCCTTGCAGGACACATCAGGGGTCTCTGTTTTCTGTTTGCTAGCAGTGGTATTTTTCTCCCCACTCTCCTCATCACTTGCATGTTCTGAAGTCTTTCTTGAGCGCTTGTCCGAATCTCTTTCCTTATGTGATTTCCTCCTACTCTTATACTCGTCTTCAGAGGTGGAGTGATTTCTTGTGCTAGTATTTTCTGATGTTTTTCTTGAATGTTTGGCAGTCTCCCTTTCTCTGCGGGATTTACTCTTGCTTCTATTATCATCCTCAGAGCTGGAGTGGTCCCTGTGTCGGCTTTCTCTATCCTTCTCCCTCTTCCGTGAGTGTCTGTCTTCTCTAGAGTGATGTTGGTCACTCCTGTTTCGACTCCTGCTTCTCTCCCTCCTGTGGTGATCTCTGCTCACACTTCTCTCTCTGCTCCTGTCTCTACTTCTGCCCTTGGAGGACTTGTGGTGCCTGGACTTATGGCGATGTCTGCTGCTCCTCTCTCTTTCCCGGTGTCTCCCGTGACTCCTATCTCTGTCACTGGCCGGGGAACGTGTGTGACTCCTGCTGCCCATCTGTTATATAAGAACAACACATTAGCTTAAAAAAATCCCTTGATGAAAGATAAATTAAGCAAAGTTGTAATCACATATGAGATCCACTTCTTAAACTTAACTCTGTTTTCCCTCTCCACTTCTAAATATTCAGAAGCAAAAATGTCATCCTGTTCTGTGTTCTTGTTTAAAGTTCCACTAGAGGTAGAAAGAATGAGTATGAATGAGTCTGTCTGTGTGTATGTGGACTTGCGTGTTTCTACGACACAAGTCCTGTCCCGGCATGCTCAAATTTCATCTTAAGGCTAAACTAGACCTCAAAATGCATATATATATATAGAACATTTTCCATTTGGAATAACCTTTTTAGCCTCTAACAATATCTGCAGAAACTCATATTACAACCTGTATGTATGTATGAATATACTAAAGGAAATATAGATCAATGGCAGCCAGACTTGATTATTAGGGATAAATACAGTACCTACAGTTTTACTTTTCTTTTACAGCTTTGAATGTTCTTTAACATGCTGTGTGTTACTGTCCCAGAGATTATTTACTAATAGAATCTTTTACCATGAATTCAATGTAAATTATAGATTGTATGGATAGAAAAATGAAGCCGAGTTACAATCAAAAGTGTTGGCTCCTGATTGGG
Organism: Callinectes sapidus; assembly: GCA_020233015.1. Lineage (NCBI taxonomy): Eukaryota > Metazoa > Arthropoda > Malacostraca > Decapoda > Portunidae > Callinectes > Callinectes sapidus. Next base: position 11,318,591 of record CM035214.1, on the reverse strand, counting down.
TATCTATTTCTTGAGGGGCGGCCAGATTCAAGAGTTCTTTCAACTTGACCTAAATAAAATGACGACTCACACTATTTATCTAGTTTACCCGGCACCATTTTTTTACCCTGTTTTATTCACCTTCAAATAATTTGCAGTTAGGCTTATTTAATCTATTATTCATGTAATTTCTTTCATTAACCTAAAACTGGAGGATAGCTTGACTAGTAATAAAAAATACATATGATAAGAAATGAAACAAAAAAGAAAGTTCACTTCCACCATCACAAAAAAAGAGATAAAAAAAAAAAAAAAAGGAAACCACACCCCTATACCCTGCACACCTGCCTTAGCTCTCCACTCACCCCTTCACTAACCCCAATACACCCTACACAGACCCACCGGTCACCCCTCCACCCCTATACCCTAACCCCACTATCCCTGCACTCCCCTTCTCACCCCTTCATCACCCAAACTGCATTCACTTCATCCTCACCCCGTCACTACTCTCACCCCAGCTAACTTTCCCTATCGAACGTTTTACTGCCAGCCTTCCCACTCACAGCATGGGAAATGTAGCCAGACGGTAAAAAAGATGAGCTGGAAACACCATACCCTGACTCGCATAGCACTCAATAACACGTAAACTTAAGCTTAGAGTGTAAACAAAGGTATATTTCATGATTCAAGTAAAATTAGCCTTATTTCTAACCTCTACGGTGCGGTGGGAAGCTGGTTAGCGTCCTGGGGTGTTCTTGTCTTTACTAAGCATGAGTAGCAACCAAAACCAGCACAAATATCAGCCCCGGGATGCCTACAAATGCCTCTCAATTCGGCTGAGCTTGAGCTTGAGCTTGATGGTAAAGGTGACCTGTGCTTACAGGTCAAGCCTTTTAGCGGCTGATTTCTGTAAAGGAGAGAGAGAGAGAGAGAGAGAGAGAGAGAGAGAGAGAGAGAGAGAGAGAGAGAGAGAGAGAGAGAGAGAGAGAGAGAGAAAGCAGGTGAAGATCAGCATATATTCAAGCCTACTGACTACTCATACTCCACATTTTTTTCCAGAAACATTTTCACGGCATCAATCATTCTTGCTGTGGTGTCCCCACACAGCCCCAACAGCAACACCATCTATTCCCTGCCAGTCCTTTCAACCCTATCATTCTCTTCATATCCGATCTCAGCCAGAACTAGCCTAATCATGTCCCTTCTCTCGCAGTCATACTTGTCACACTCCAGCAATACATGCTCCACCGTCTCATCCTCCCCCATGTCACATATCTGGCACACTTTGCTACCTGACTCAGACCATTTAGAGTCTCTAACATTCACATCCATACACTGTGCTCTGGCTCGAAAGAGGTTACTACCCAAGCTTCCATCATACCATCTTCCATACCCTGGTGTCTCTTTTTCCTTGTACAATGGGCTATTTATGAAGCTCAGCCACCAGATAGCTCTACAAGTTAAGTGATAGTCAAAAATGACTTCATCCTTACCGTGATTTACCTACGGTTATAAAAGCAGTTACGTGTCAAAGTAACTTCATGCAAGAGTTGGGTAATGAAAAAGCTTCGCAAGAAAAATATAGCATAAGAGAAAACATTTCTCTCCTTAATGTATTTTCCTGAGATGTGAAGCTAAAGTCGACAAAAAAGGAAATCGTCTTAATATGTCACTAGAATGCTAAAACAGTCGTATTATCTCACTACTCACTTTAAACAGACGGTTTTTCAGGTAAAAACCGTCTTAATACGCCACTGGAATGGTAAAAACGCCATAAATCCAGAGGCTTTTCAATAGGATAAGACCGGCTCACACTCTCACCCCACAACACATTGAGCCAAGGACTCGCCAGACAGACAGCTGGCCCTCCCACCCTCACCTGCTGACGTGTGGCAGGACCGCAGACCTCATGGCCTGGAATGACCAGTAGTCCTATCTTGCTAATTTGCTATTCACACATTATATGCGCTAAGAAATCAAGTAGGTGATGCAACTAATACAGATGAACAATGGAACAATTAAGATAAAACACCAGAAACGTCAAAGGAAAACTAATTAACGAAACACATAAATAAGCGAACAAGGGCAACCAAGGCAAAAAGTTAACTTGACATTTGAAACACAACCAGTAAATCAAGAAATACAACAAAATCAATCTGAAATACTAAACTAAAACAAACTAAACCAATAAAACAAGTTATCAAACACTCGCAAAACACCAAAGCAATAAAAAATGTAAAGAAAAACCGTAAGCAAGTAAACAAAAGAAGAAAACAAGGGAAAAAAAAACTAATGCTGGAAAACATAAAAACAATCTCCCCCTCTCTCTGGTCCTGTGGAGACATGACAACGCAGCTCATGGGAAAATCCCATATTCAGCCGGCGCCTAAATGTTCTTCACCGATGGCAACGACTACAGTTTTCCCTCATAGTAGTTGTACTACTACTACTAGTAGTAGTAGTAGTAGTATATTGTATGATTTCTCTGTTCTATTGTTCGTATATTATCTTTTGTTCTCTATTTTCCTCCATTTTTCATTCTACTTTAATCTTTTGTCTCCTCTTTTCCCAAGAATCTTTTTATAAGAGAACCCTATGATAAAAAAAGGAAGGGAATGAAAGGTAGAGGCATTGAAAAATTAGATAAACAATAAAATGTATTATCATATATTACTTAGGCTATATACACTTGGAAAAAAAAATCTTTGGAATTAACTCTAGTGGAAATCAAGAAAATTAGGTTGTATTTTCAAAGAATGTAGGAATGAATAAAACTTATAACACCTTGAACAACTTGGTAATAAGAACTCCATACCACAGACCAGCAATGCCACACACACACACTCACTCTCTCTTGGTGTGTGTGTGTGTGTGTGTGGGCCTGCCTGTGTGTGGTTGCCAGGCTGATGTGTAGAAAGATAGCTTATTAACACAGTTTTTCAAAATCCCGTGGCCGTGGCAGCTGCTGCTCCTGCTGCTGCTGCTGGAGACGGCGTGTCTGGGGAGGAAGGTGATCGCTGAAGTCCCGAGCGGTGCAGGAGGTGCTGGGGAGAGAGGAGACGCAAATTAATAATGTTCATCCGTTAAATACATTCACAAAACCAGCTGATTCGGTTACAACACAAGAAATGAAGCGAAGATGATGCTGCAACAAGATATCAGATCTGTATATGGCAGGTCCTGTAGCAAACATCAATATACCGAGAGATTTCTACCTATTATCAATCCCCTGCCTATTGATTAATCACACACACACACACACACACACACACACACACACACACACACACACACACGCACGCACGCACGCACGAACACACACGGTAAACACAGTAAACCGTAATATATGTGAAAGATAAGATTCAGAAAGGGAAGGCTGCAGGAGGGGCCATCATTGTGACGTCACGGCTGATGACGTCACAGCCTGGCCCGTGCTCTATGTTGACGGTCTATATTTACGTACGTATTTTAGGGGAGACCATTTTAAAAATGACCCTTCGAAAAAACGCTTTTAGAACAAAAAGATGGACATATTCCGGCTGCATAAATACTCTAACTAATTCCCAAAGCACAAATAAACTACAAACAACAGTAATTGTAAAGAATTTCCACTAGAAAAAAAGTATTTTATAAAAATATGGCCATTTTTAAAACTCATTAAATACTCAAAAACTACCACTTCAAAGGAACCAAAAACCACTTCAAATCACTTGAGTCATTCTTTCCAATTATTCTTGACACTTCGGAGTGATCTAGAGGCTGAAATAAATCATTCACAGGCTGATATGTAAATAATTAATGCAACTTTAAACACCGCTAGCAAACACTTTTACTCTCCACTGATTTCACTGAGCATTTACGCACAAAACATAGTTTGATATGGACTATCTTCGGCAATTAATAAGAATTTGATACTGCCTCAAATAAAGAATGGTCTTGGGCGTTCCAATAATTTTGGCGCAAAAAGCCGCCCTTATTTACGATCATCATAACGCCAACCACAGCCATCTCCACCCCCCACACGCATGGCAGACCTTCAAAACAGCCCACAGTACTCGTAGAAAGCATTAAATTTTACTGTTGAGCCCAAATAAATAGTCCAGGCATAAATGAAAATATCCTTAAATATGAGCCGGCTAGCGGGCGGCGGCGGGCGGCTGCGGGCGGCGGCCGCGGGCGGTGGCGGTGGTGGCGCCGGCGGCGGGGGCCATGGTTTTGCTCCGGAACCCCCCCTCATATCTCACTTAAGCCTTCACTAAACTTAAACTTGACCACGAAAGCTATGTCTGAATGGCTAATATGCAAGCTTAGTACAATGGCTGCAAAATGTGGCAAGATGAGCTTATAATAATGAGTGATAAGGGTATAAATGACCGATGAAATAAGAATCCAAGATAGCGCCGGGGTCTGTGGAGGGGTAGCCCCCCCACTCCTATATAAGTAAATAAACATTGACACGGTAAAGCCTTGTGTCACGATGGCTGTAGTCACCTTAATAACGTATTCCAGCCTCTGTGATTCCATCTTGCGGCTTTAGTCCAGTATTAAGATGACACACTGAACACTGAAGCACCAGCAGCAGGGTCTCATTATTATTCTGTTCTTAGATCGTTCAATCCCCTTGTCACTTCCTCCCAGGGTTTGAACGGTAAAAAACGTCTTAATAATATGTCACTAGAATGGTCAAACATTTCAAGAACCCGAGTTTGTTCAACCAGAGGCTTTTCAATAGGATAATTAGACCTTTCCACCCGCCCACACTCTCACCCCACAACAAACTGAGCCAAACTGCCAGACAGACAGACAGACCCTCGGCCCTCCCACCCTCCCGTGCTGACGTATGGCAGGAACACACACGTCACGGCCTGGAACGACCAGTAGTCCTATCTTGCTAATTTGCTATTCACACAGTATATGCGCTAAGAAATCAAGTAGGTGGTGCAACTAATACAGATGAACAATGGAACAATAAAGATAAAACACAGAAACGTCAAAGGAAAACTAATTAACGAAATAACACATAAATAAGCGAACAAGGGGAACCAAGGCATCAAGTTAACTTGACACTTGAAACACAACCAGAAAATCAAGAAATACAACAAAATCAATCTGAAATACTAAACTTACTAAAACAAACTAAACCAATAAAACAAGTTATCAAACACTCGCAAAACACCAAAGCAATAAAAAAAATGTAAAGAAAAACCGTAAGCAAGTAAACAAAAGAAGAAAACAAGGGGAAAAAAAACTAATGCTGGAAAACATGAAAACAATCTCCCCCTCTCTCTGGTCCTGTGGAGATGTGACAACGCAGCTCACGGGAAAATCCCATATTCAGCCGGCGCCTAAATGTTCTTCACCGATGGCAACGACTACAGTTTTACCTCATAGTAGTAGTAGTAGTAGTAGTAGTAGTAGTAGTAGTATATTGTATGTTTTCTCTGTTCTATTGTTCTTATATTATCTTTTGTTCTCTATTTTCCTCCATTTTTCAATCTACTTTAATCTTTTGTCTCCTCCTTTCCCAAGAATCCCTTTATAACAGACAACCCCATGATAAAAAAAAAGGAAGGAAATGAAAGGTAGAGGCATTGAAAAATTGGATAAACAATAAAATGTATTATCATATATATATATATATATATATATATATATATATATATATATATATATATATATATATTACTTAGGCTATACACTTGGAAAAAAAAATCTTTGGAATTACCTCTAGTGGAAATCATGAAAATTAGGTTGTACTTTCAAAGAATATAGGAATGAATCAAATTTATAACACTTTGAACAACTTGGTAATAAGAACTGATCTACCCATCCCTCCATACCACAGACCAGCAATGCCACACACACACACTCTCTCTCTTGGTGTGTGTGTGTGTGTGTGTGTGTGTGTGTGTGTGTGTGTGTGTGTGTGTGTGTGTGTGTGTGTGTGTGTGTGTGTGTGTTTGTCTGGGCCTGCCTGTGTGTGGTTGCCAGGCTGATGTGTAGAAAGACAGCTTATTAACACAGTTTTTCAAAGTGTCATAGTGCTAATAATACATAACAACATACTGGAAGCTTACAATTAATAGAAGGATCACAATAACTTCACCTGTAGCACTGAAAAGGAACAAAGGATTTCTGAATGACTTAACAATACTAAGATAATACGAAGTTAGCAAGCAAAAGCACCTTTTGATTCTGAGACTGAGGAAGCTTAGATTAATTAATACCCTCACTGCTTGCTTAACACTACAACTTCATTCACCACTTTCCTCACTGTTTTCTTAACACTATAACTAGCCACAGTGTAAAGTTAGATAGACTGCTATTGCTACTACTATCCCAGAGGCTAAAGGTGTGAATGGTGAGCGTTTGTTCATGTTTATGGTCCTGTAAAGACAGATATACTGCTATTACTACTACTATTTGACAGGATTGGTGGCATGGTAAAGTGGTAGATTGTCATTCTAAGATTCCTCACCCCAATATAACAATGCTTGGCAATGTGTAAAGTAAGTCTATCAATAAATTATCAGAGAATACATTAGGAATTGATATATAAAAAAGAGAAAGTCACAAGGAAAAAAATTGGTGTCACTGAGCAAAGAGAAGTGAAAAAATGTGAATCTGATTAGTTATTCTATATCTATTGATTTATAACCCCCCAGGTAATCATTAGCATTAGTGAGGAATTAATCAATTGTGCACTCTCCCTATCTCTCCCTCTCACACACAAACACACACACACATATACTCTATCTTTACAACACACATACACTCTCTGTCTTTGCAACACACACACACACACACACACTCACTATCTTTGCAACACACACACTAGGTAAATACATCTCAATACACATTATCTCTTACTCACTTATACACACACACACATAACTAGGTAAATTTATACATACATACCTCTCTATCACTCTCTATCAACCAACCAACACACACTCACACATAGAGGCTAGTAAAAATTGGCAACATAGAGGCTATTAAAAATTGGCACATTTCCAATCTCCCACTTAAAACCAAAATACCACAAACACTTTACAACCAAAACAGAATAACAAATAAAAAAAACCCTGCCAATTTACCTACAAACCCAACACACACACACACACACTTATCAACAGCAAGGCCATTTGACTAAGTGACTGTAACAATAATGTCACACACACAAACACACATTCTCACCTCAGGATGGAAGAAGATGATCTCAGGTCCCAGGAAGCTTCACTCATAGCCAATGTCAATAGTAAAGGCTTCATTGATTGTTCTTCACAGGATTCTTGACTTCGTATTTCCTTATCTACTCGGCCAGGTCACTGTCACTGTCACTACTATATTTATTGAACTCCTTGGCAATGTCCGGGCAGGTGGAGCTGAATCTTTCTCTCTGTAGGGTGAAGGTAACTGCCGTGACGCCAAGGACGCCGCCGCCAGGGACAGACAGCACTGCCTGCACTGCGACGTACAGCCCAGGCACGTTGAATGACTCAAACATGATCTCTGGGGGGGGAAAAGAGGAAAAAAATGGTGAGAAAACCAAATATCAGTCAAAGGATGCAACTGACAGAGTAGTTATGTTCAATGGACAAAGACTGGAAAGAGTTGCTAATCATAAGTACCTTGGAATGTATGTCAGCTTTCACTCAACTCAGAGTGCTGTGAACTATGTGAAAAATATTTGTAAGGCAAAATTGAAACCTTTGAGAGTATTGGCAAATAATGGAAGTGGGGTAGGTATACCTGTACTGTACTACGGACCATGTATATTATTAGTACTATTAGATCAATAATTGATTATGCTGCCCCTGTCCTTGTGTCCCTTCCACAGAAAAGCCTGCAACCTTTAGAAGTGGTGCAAAACGACGCTATGAGAACTATATTAGGATGTGCAAGAACTACTAGAATAGAAATGATGAGAATGGAACTGTATCTTCCAAGTATTCAGTGCGGAATTAAAGAATTGATTATATCTGCTGCAATTAGAATGACTAGAAGAGGTGATGATGCATTGATATCCTTGTTGAACACCTGCTGGACTGCTGTCCGTACTTCTAACAGAGTAAATATTTATGGCAGGAAGTTGTTGTATCAAATCTTGCTAGAGTACGAGGCACTTCATTATTGCACATATTTGGGAAAGGATGGAGCATAGTATTCCACCCTGGCAGCAGGAGAAAATTAAGGTTGATATTCTGCACTTGAATACTCCCTTCAATATGGTACTCCCTCTCTCTCTCTCTCTCTCTCTCTCTCTCTCTCTCTCTCTCTCTCTCTCTCTCTCTCTCTCTCTCTCTCTCTCTCTCTCTCTCTCTTTCTCTCAACTATCATTCTATTTCTACTTTTTACTTAACCATGAGAATGTATTATATTTCTTCCAATCACTCTCTCTTTTTCTCTCTCTAAAACAGGTTAAACAGCAAACACACACACACACACACACACACACACACACACACAGCCTTTCACATCATTTGAACCATACACACACACATACTTTCACAATACTACTACTACTACTACTATTACTGTCTCACATGAAGATAGGAAGAAGGAAGAAGGGAGGAGGAGGAGGAGGAGGAGGAGGAGGAGGAGGAGGAGGAGGAGGAGGAATACATAACAAGATCTTTCTAATTTTCTTACTCACACACACACAAACACAAAAAAATATAAATAAAAACATACCAAGAACGACTTAAGTTAATATCATGTAGTTTTGTTAGAATGAATGGCACACACACAAACACAAACACACACACACACACTTACACAACATGCTCCGGCTGTCCCACATTGTAGAACCGAGTGGCAGCAGTAAGGACACACACCACACCAAACACTCCCCACCACACTGTCCCCTTGCCTGCAGAAATATGAGATTAGGTTAGCTTTATATTATTACTACTACTACTACTACTTCTGTGTACTAACTCTGTCGTTTATGGTAAATATTTTAGTACATTGCTGAAAATAAACTTAACCCCTTCAGTACTGGGATGAGTTTTTCCTATTTATTCAGGTTATTATTTGATTTTCTACAGGTTAATAAACTCCTGTGTGGGTTAAAATAGTACAGAGTTATTATTATTACTGTTGTTGTTGTCACCACCACCACCACCACCACCACCACCCTTGCTAATAATGTCAATAAAAGTGTCTAATCACACACAAAACTTCAAGTAAAAATGTGTCCCAGTAGTACTGAAGGGGTTTAAGATACACATTTCAGGATTCTTTAGACACCTAACCTAGGGAAAAATTAAATAAAAGTTTAATTTAGATATATTTAACATTTTTTTGAGGTTAGAGTGAAATTATATTGTATTATAGTTAGATTTAGACATATTAAAGTCTTTACAGAAGGTTAAGTTAGAGAAAAGTTATTTATGGTTAGATTAGGGAGAAATTACGTTTGGTTAGGTTAGATAAATATTTACCTCAACATTAGGTTAGGTTGAATTAAGTTAAATTAGAGATAGATTAAATTATATAAAGGTACATAGCAATATTTTTGAGAAGGTTAACTTAGTGGTGAAACAATATTAGATTTAGATATATTTAATGAATTCACAGAGAGGTTAGTTTACGTTAGGTTAGGATAAGTAAGATTGAGATACATTACAAGATCTTAGAGGTTAACTTAGAGAGAAATTAAATTAGATTAAGTTACATTCTGAATTCATAGATAGGTTAGGATTTATATATATATATATATATATATATATATATATATATATATATATATATATATATATATATATATATATATATATATACTTAACAAATTAAGAGATAGGTTAGGTTAGATTAAAATATATTACAACACTTTAGAGGTTAACTTAAAGAGAAATTATATTATATTAAGTTGGATTTTGATAAACTTGACAAATTTAGAGACTGATTAGGTTAGGTAATACATAAGTTAGTTTAGATTAGGTTAGGATTAAGTTAGATATATTACAATACTTTAGAGGTTAGCTTAAAGAGAAATTATATTAGATTAGACTCAGACATACTTAACAAATTTATACACTGGTTAGGTTAGGAACAGTTAGGATTAAGTTAGATAAATATACATTACAACATTTTAGAGAAGGTTAGGTTAGTGAATAAGTTAAATTAGATTTCGATATCCTTGACAATATTAGAGAAAGGTTAGGTTAGCTTAGACCAAGTTTAAATTAGGTTAGATTAAGATAGACTTTCACGTCAAAGAAGAAGAAAAAGAAGGAGGAGGAGGAGGAAAAGAACACGGAAAAAAAAAAGTACAAGAAAAATAAAAAAAGGAAACAAATAAATAAATAAAACTAAATATTAACAACACATTATTAAAATAACACCAAGGGAAAAACAAACAAAATAACACTCAATCAACCACACACAGAGAGAGAGAGAGAGAGAGAGAGAGAGAGAGAGAGAGAGAGAGAGAGAGAGAGAGAGAGAGAGAGAGAGAGAGAGAGAGTTTAAAACCTCATCGTAACCATTTAAACCCCTAAAATTTCCCAACCCAACCTGACCTGACCTAACACACTCACAACCCTCACAAATAAAGAAAATTAGAGAAAACACTAGGTCACCGAGTAAATAAACAGCTTTCACTCTCTCTCTCGAACATACCTCTATTATCTCCAAAAGTACTTCATTAACACACCTGCGCTCTCTCCACTCACCTGTACTTAATGAAGGCTTTGTCCAGTGTTAATTGTGACGTGGAGGAATTATGGGAAGTGCGGGTTTTCTTAGTATCAAGGGCCATGGTGGGAGGAGAGAGATGGAGAGCGCGTCTACCCCTCACTGTGTCTTGGCGGTGACTGATGTGGTTGGTCGCTTCTGCAGCTTATCGCAGTTGTTGAAATACGTGGCTATTAGTGATTGTTAGTTCTGTCAGTGAGGGTATTTCATGTGGTGTTATCGGTTATGCATTGTGTTCAGTTATGAAGGTTGTATTGGTGGTTAGTACACCGTGTCTGGCGTTATAGAGGTTAGGAGTAGCAGCAGCAGTGTCTCTATTCAGACTCTGATCACCGCCACTATTTCAGAAGGCTCCTGTTCAAGTGGCGAGTTTTCAAGGGTTTTTTTTTTTCACTCTAGTGACAAATGGACAGGGTTAATATATTACTAACGGGAGAAACGCCCTCAGAAACCTGTCTTGTTTTCTCTATGGCCTTTGACAATAGTAGCGGTGAGAGAGTGGGGCGAGTGCTGTGTGTGTCACTGTAGTGTGTTAATTAATACACATCCTGTCATCACCCTATATTATGTACATTTCCACATTCCTCACTATTCATTCACTCATCACCAGGTTGCTGCTGCACTCAGTGTGTAACACCTGCAAACACAAAATACAACTAATACTCTCTGCAACACGGACCAGCAGCAGCAGCAGCAGCAGGAAGTAAAAGACACACTCACCCACACCACACAGAGGGGGAGAACCCTGCGGCGGATGGTGTCTGGTCCAATGGTTAAGGCAGCATTATTAATAAACTGGCTGGTTTCAAAGCTTAATTAATGTCACTGCCTCCCCTATTTGTACCGCGGCGTCCCCTGATTAATGTAAAAAGTGTATATATGTAACCCCACACAACAACACATTCACACCGTGGAACACCCACAACACCACATCCCCATAAACACATCATTAAATGCGAGATGATGTGCCCCGAGGAGCATATAACAGACACCCCTCTGTAAATAGTACAACTACACGTGTTGTGGGGGGCTAAGACATGAAAGTGTAAACACCCTGCAAGTCCATGCACACACACATGACGTATATACCACAAAATACCTCAATACACCCGGAAAAAATCACTTCACAATGCTAGATATTATGACAAGAGCAACTATAACAGTATAACAACATAACAGTATCACACACACACACACACACACACACACACACACACACGCAAACACGGTAAACATGCAGTAACTCATGATATATATGGCATATAAGTCAGGAAGAGAAGGCAGTAGGAGGCGGCCATCATTGTGACGTCACGGCTGATGACGTCACAGCCTGGCCCCGTGCTCTATGTTGACTGTCTATATTTACGTACGTAGTTTAGGGGAGACCATTTTAAAAATGACCCTTCGAAAAAACGCTTTTAGAACAAAAAAATTGACATATTCCGGCTGCATAAATACTCTAACTAATTCCCAAAGCATAATCAAACTCCAGACAACACTAATTGTAAAGAATTTCCACTAGAAAAAAGTATTTTATAAAAATATGACCCTTTTTAAAACTCATTAAATACTCACTCACTATCACTTCAAAGGAACCAAAAACCACTTCAAATCACTTGGGTCATTCTTTCCAATTATTCTTGACACTTCAGAGTGATCTAGAGGCAGAAATAAATCATTCACAGGCTGATAAGTAAATAATTAATGCAACTTTAAACACCGCTAGCAAACACTTTTACTCTCCACTGATTTCACTGAGCATTTACGCACAAAACATAGTTTGATATGGACTATCTTTGGCAATTAATAAGAACTTGATACTGCCTCAAATGAAGAATGGTCTTGGGTGTTCCAATTAATTTGGAGCAGAAATCAGCCATTATTTACGATCATCATAACGCCAACCACAGCTATCTCCAGCCCACACACGCATGGCAGACCTTCAAAACAGCTCACAGTACTCATAGAAAGCATTAAATTTTACTGTTGTGCCCAAATAAATAGTCCAGGCATAAATGAAAATATCCTTAAATATGAGCCGGCTAGCGGGCGGCCGCGGGCGGTGGCGGTGGTGGCGCCGGCGGCGGGGGCCATGGTTTGGCTCCCGAACCCCCCCTCATATCTCACTTAAACCTTCACTAAACTTAAACTTGACCACGAAAGCTATGTCTGAATGGCTAATATGAAAACTTTGTATGATGGCTGCATACTGTGGCAAGATGAGCCTATAATAATGAGAGATTAGGCTGAAAATGACCGATGAAATGAGAATCACAGATGGGGCCGGGGTCTGAGGTGGGGGGTTACTCCTCCCGCATAGGAGTGACTGTCTTCAATAAACACTGGTACCGTAATGCTTGTGTCACAGCGCTTGCAGTCACCTTGATAACGTAGTGCAGCAGCCCCTGTGATTCCATCTTGCGGCTTTAATCCAGTATTAAGATGACTTGAACACTGAACGACAATAAGCATGGTCTCCTTATTCTGTCCTTATATCCTTCAATCCGCTTGCCACTTCCTCCCAGAGGGTTGGGAAGGTAAAAATCGTCTTAATAGTATGTCACTACAATGGTCAAACATTTAAAGAACCCGTGTTTGTTCAACTAGAGGCTTTTCAATAGGATAATAAGACCTTTCCACCCGGTCACAGCCTCACCCCACAACACACTGAGCCAGACTGCCAGACAGACAGACAGACCCTCGGCCCTCCCACCCTCACCTGCTGACGTGTGGCAGGAACACACACGTCACGGCCTGGAACGACCAGTAGTCCTATTTTGCTAATTTGCTATTCACACAGTATATGCGCTGAGAAACCAAATAGGTGATGCAACCAATACAGATGAACAATGGAATAATAAATCTCACTAGTCACTTTAAACAGACGTTTTTTTCCGGTAGAAATCGTCTTAAGCAAAGCTAATTAGCGAAAAAATAGCAAAAATAAACCAAGCAAACAAGGCCAGACAGTAATGATATCTTGCTAATTCAATATTCGCACAGTATATGCGCTAAGAAATCAAGTAGGTTATGCAAACAATAGAGATAAACAATGGAAAAATTCATACAGAAACACCTTAAACATCAATCAAAATCAAATTAACGAAAATACTCCATAAATTAGCGAATGAAACGAGGCAAAACAGGGCGAAGAGATCATTTGACACTGGTGAAACGCCCAGAAGATCAAGAAATACCACAAAATGAGTGTGGAAGAGTTACTACAAGATAGGAAATTAATAAAAATTCATCAAACATTTGCAAAAACACCATAGCAATCAAGAAATGTCAAGAAAAAGCTTGCCAAGACTACCAATGAATGAATTGAAATATAAAGAGTTTACATAGTGTCACATTTATACAAGAGCAACAATAGAAATAAAAGATCACCATACACATATAAAGTCAAAATGCAATAACCAGCAATAATCAGCACCAAAACAAAAAAACAATGATGGAAAGTCATTAAAATCCCAGAAAAACATACTCTTAAATTCCACCTGTTCATTTCCTAATACTCTGAACATGCTTACTGAAGAAAATCCCTTGCTATGTATTTCATTTCCAAGATTTTAAAGTTAAAGTCTAACCACCACCACTACTAATACAAGGAGGAGGAAGAGGACTTCTTAAGATTAATAAATTACAAGGCATTGCAGGAAGAGACAAGTCATCATCATCAATCCAACAATACCATCCATGCACTACCACCACCACCACCACTACTCATCAACACCCATAACACTACCATGGTACACCTCCAAAGAACCTGAAAACCAGAGACAAGGTGACGGACGTATTATGTGATTATTAAAGTGTGCAATCAAACCAAATAAAGCAACAAAAAAAGCCATGTCCTTAATTAAACAAACAAACAAAGACCCTTTTGTGAAGCAGATGCAATGTAATGAAATACTCATGATACTTTACAAGCAGTATTTATTATTAATGATTACAAACATAGAAAATGTATGTTAGTAAAAACTAAACAGCTACTACATACAGCCACATAAACACACACACTACTATTATGATCGGTTAGTTACATATTACTACAAAAATGCGGTATTTGTTAGTCAGCCAGCCAGCAGTGATTATTCATGGTTCCACACACCTCTATAGCAAAATGTGAAGAAACCTTCTCTACTGACCATAATACAATGTCAATAGATCAAAAAGTGAACTATAGTATGTCATGAAGTTCATGAATGAGTTCCTCCACCTTAAGTTACCAATCAAATTAATTTTTCTTCCTCCATGCAATCACCAATCAATCACAAGCAATGGAAGGAGAAATATGTAGAGTGGAATTCATTCATGAATTATTGAGTTCAGAATACAGTGGAAAAAAAAAAAAAAAAAAAAAAATCCCCAGTTAACTTTCTTTCTTACAAGTAGCACTCTAACTAAGCTGGTGCTCACTACACACAGACAGACAGACATGATGACAAACAACTCCAGTATATGCAAGCTGTATACATATACATTAGCTTGGAATAGGCAAGTACTGTACATAAACATGAGCAACCACACACACCCTGGTCTACTAGATAGAATAAATACATCAATACTACCTCCTTCATTCATCATCACTCCTTACAACTAGTATTCATCAGAAGCACTCACTGTCCTGACAATGATGAAACTCTTCCTCCACAGAAGAAGAAGAAAATGCAGTGTTTCTAGTAAGTCAAAGGTTATTTCTGCATCCCTCACATACAACGTTCGAGAATGAAGTACCTTGCCTCAACTTGTGTATCTTTACCACTCACAAAGGAAAAGCTGATGACGAGAGACATTTTTCGGGTTTATACTATTTAGTCCTTATCAATATTATTTGCATCTGAGTTATTTATCTTCTACATGTACTTATCAAACACAGACTAAAAAAAACACTGTCACTGGATTTGAAATTCTTTGAGATCATTGCTATGAACATTTGAAAAACTACAATATACAGATTGAAACAAAACAGCAAAAAAATACAAAAAGACAAATATAATAAAATCTACTTCTTTCACTGGGAAGGAAGAAGAGAATCTGGAAAAAGAGGAAGAATGAGAAAATGAGGAAGAAGAGGATGAAATGAATGAGGAAGGGGAACTTGAGGAAGAAAAGAATGACAATAAGAAAGAAGAGTATGACATGAATGAGAAAGAGGAAACTGGAGAGAAAAGAATGAGGATAAAAAAGATGAAGAGTAGAAGTGAAAAGGAAGGGGAATAAGAAGAAAAGAATGAGGAAATAAGAAGAGTATGAAATGAAGGAAAAAGAGGAACTGGAGGAAGATAAGAATGAGAACAACAAAGAGGGTTATGAAGACAAAAGATGAATAAAAAGAATTGCAAGGACATAACACATCTTTGTGAAGCAGAAACACCAGAACATTTCGAAACAGAAGCACTTTCTTGGGCTACATCACGTTATATAATGCATCTGTGGCTGTACATTCTCACTGAATAACACAAACTAGAGAGCACTTCACTTCCATCTATACTTTGTCTAGCCACCGTGTAAAGTTAGATAGACTGCTATTACTACTACTATCCAAGAGGGCTAGGAGTGTGAATGGTGAGTGTGTGTGCATGCTTCGTCTGGTCACCCTGTAGAGACAGACTACTGTTACTATTACTACTACTACTATCCAAGAGGTTAAAAGGTGTGAATGGTGAGGGTTTGTTCATGGTTATGGTCCTGTAAAGACTACTATTACTACTATTTGACAGGATTGGTGGCCTGGTATAGAGGTAGATTGTCATATTGCAAGCAAATACACACACACACACACACACACACACACACATATATATTGTGCTCACACACTAGTGTCACTCACCTCACAGATTCACACAATATTCCTTTCACCTGGCATGCACTGCAGACACCAATCACACCACCAAAACATCCCGTCATCAAGAATATTGAAAGACATTGCAATACACACACACTCATTACATTCATTCTCCAAAAAGGCAACATTAAATTGTCTCACTATCTCTCCCACTCACTGTCAGTCACACTCTTCCAAAACACAGACTCATTCTCTGTCTCACTTAATTAATTAACTACTGCTCACTCTGCCTTGCTCACATCTCACCGTTGTACTTCAGTGAAAGAAGACTTAATGAGTTTCCCTCAGTGCTGAAGTTGGCCCGTACACACCTTGAGACCTGTTGAGAGACAGACAAATTGGAATCTCTGATGTGGGAGTGACAAATGTGGCAAATCAATCAATCACATCAAGGCAAAACAAACACAAGAACAACAAGAGTAACTGGAATGACACATGGAAGAAATTCAAGCAATGTTTAATAGGAAGACAAATTATACTTCATTATACTTCAATATTTACAGACACACACACACACACACACACACACACACACACACACACACACACACATTTGCATCATATAAACACTCATACATAACATTTGGAACATTTGAAACATTTAATTCCAACATAAAATATACCGTGGGATGGTTACCTACCTACAGAACTGGAATATGAAGATTTTGGGTTTGCCTTTCAGAATTGGACACTCTCTGTTGTTGAAACACTCCACCACGTCATGTACAGTAATGTCATTGCTGTCCGAGGTGAAGAAGGAGGTGTCGTCTCGGCCGTGGCTCATGAACACCACAATGTAGGCAGGAGTCTACGTTGGTGTGCTCCTTGTTGCGGAATTCTCTCGGTGCCTGAATGGTGTCCTGCATGATAGAGAAGCAGGTTTTTCATCTATTTAGCTTTAATTTTTATGTAAGAGGGAAAATCTGACCAAGAGTAGACAAATATGGTTCAACAAAAAAGACCCATTTAGATGCCAGTCCGTCCCCGAGGAGGTCCAAGAGAGAGAGAGAGAGAGAGAGAAAGAGATAGTCGAAAAGAATAAACGTGTTGAAAAAATCTCTGTCTTAAACGATTTCAGGTTATAGGAAGATGGAAATGCAAAAGCAAGTAGTGAGTTCCAGAGTGGTGCTGGATTACTAAAGGTCTGTCTTGTGAATCATCTTTAGTTTTACAATATTTTTGCTTTTACCTATCTCTGAAGCCTCTATCTATTTCAGGCTAATTTCTCTCCACCAGGAATGACAGAGGTAAGACTGTGCATGGTCTATGTTTGAGTGTGTGGGGCTTTATCTGGGTATGATGGGTGTGTTGGGGACAGACAGAAACAAGACACATAATTTCCTTGTCAGTGTATATAGCTTGATTTGCTTTTCATTACTGTTTGTGTAAAAGCCAGCAGATCTATTGTTCCTGCAAGATGTAGCTGAATCTCTAAGTAGGGTGAAGGTAACACTAACACCTTTGATAACACAAATATCTATGAAAAACAATAGTAACAGTTTAACCAACACAAATACCAGTAAGAAACAACAGTACATCAACTCATCTCTCCCCGACAACCTTAGCAACACCCTCAACAACACAAAAAATCAGCAATAACACCTTTAGCAACACAAATATCAAGAAACAACAATAACAGCTTAACCAACACAAACTATCAGTAAGAAACAACAGTACACCAACCCATACCTTCCCTGACAGCTTTAGCAACACAAATTTAAAGATGGTAAGGAAAACCCATGTCCGTCACTGAGGAGGACAATCTGTCGAAACGTAAGAGTAAAGAGCGTCCCTGACCCAACCCAGGTTTTCCTTATCATCTTTACACTCCTTTGTCTTACTTCGACTCAACACAAATACCAACAAAGAGTGACACACTGAACAACAAGAAGCAACACCATCTCATCCTCCTCACCCTTGACAGCCTTAGCGGTTTCCATGTTCATTTGTGGAGGGATGTTTGGCTCTCTCTCCCTCAGCAGACTCTGGACAAAGTAGGTGACGTCCCTGCCAGCGATGGGGATGCGTTTGATGCAGCTTCCTATCACATACCCATCAGCCTGTAGGTGTACCAGCGGGTCATTACAACACTGATACCTTCAATGGTGAGTGTCGTCATGTTTCTACAAAAAACAAAACAAAAAATAACAAAATAAAAGGAAAAGGTGTACTAGTATTGAAGAAAAATATTAAGTACCAATTGGACACAAAACTTGACTTATTCATAAAAAATAAAAAAAAATAAACCAAGTCTTTTTTTACCTGTATGGGGTGAGAGGAGGTCTGGGGGAGGCTGTGTTGAGGTGGTGGAGGGGGCGGCGTGGTGGGTAGGGGGTGGAGGTGAGCCAGCCTGCCCCTCCCTCCTCACACACACACTGATGGCCCCTTCCTCCCCACAGCTGGCACTTTTGCACTCCATTGCACTCAATACACTGGGGAAATATACAGCATTAACACTCAATTCCTTATATTAGCTTAAGATTGGCGGTTTTCAAATATTCCCTACTTATTTGCGTCAGTTACATATGAGGGTCAAATTACACAGTACGGAAAGCTCCAACAGATGGTATGAAGGGTAGGAAAAGCCAACTGGAGACTGGTGTTAAAGTACAATAATACCTTAATTTCATTATTCATCTCTTCATTTAAAGTCGCCCAGAGTGCCCACATGAACAAATTTAAACGCATTTCTTTACTCACCTGTATTGTTTTAGAGACTCTTGGCTTTTGCCAATCGGTCAAATGAATGGGCCTGAACATATACGTTAAGTTACAGGAAGTCTTTAGGTCTATATGTGGTAGGCTCTATACATATAAATGTATATATTTGTCCATCTATATAGTGTCTTAATAATACACATCCTGTCATCACCCTACATTATGTACATTTCTACATACCTCACCATTCACTCATCAGGTTCCTGCACTCGGTTTCTCTCTCCAATGTAACATCCGCCAACACAAAACACAGCTAATACTCTCTGCATCACAGACCAGCAGGAAGTAAAAGACAGGCACTCACACACTCACCCACACCACACCGAGGGCGAGAACCCTGCGGATGGCGGATGGTCTGATGGCCAAGGCAGCATTATTAATAAACTGGCTTGTTTGAAAGCTTAATTAATGTCAATGCCTCCCATAGAAAGACGCTGACTTCCCTCTCTCTAAACCGCACATTTCCCTATTTGTACCGCGGTGTCCACTGATTAATGTAAAAAGTGTAATATATATGTAATCCCACACAACAACACATTCACACCATGGAACACCCACAACACCATATCCCCATAAACACTTAATTAAATGCGAGATCATGTGCCCCGAGGACCACATCATCTCGCATAATATGCGAGATGATGTGGTCCTCGGGGCACATGATCTCAGAGGGGTGTCTGTTATATTATAACAGACACCCCTCTGTAAATAGTACAACTATACATGTAGTGGGGAGCTAAGACATGAAAGCCTAAACATCGTGCAAGTCCATGCACATACACATGACGTATATACCAGAAAATACCTCAATATACCTGGAAAAATCACTTCACAATGCTAGATATGACAAGGGCAAATATAACAGTATAAACATATCTCTCTCCCTCTCTCTCTCTCTCTCTCTCTCTCTCTCTCTCTCTCTCTCTCTCTCTCTCTCTCTCTCTCTCTCTCTCTCTCTCTCTCTCTCTCTCTCTCTCAAACGGTAAACATGCAGTAAATCACGATGCTGACTCAAAATATGTCCCGACTCTTCCCTCCCCTCCACACACACACACACACACACACACACACACACACACACGTACATATACACACCTCATGGCTCAGTGTTAAGAATTTTGCATGTGTTGACCACCATGAACGTCCTAGTCACATCTTCATTTGAGGAAAAAATCTTGCACAGAATGAGTTGGAACAAGAGATTAAATGTGACAAGAGTTCAATGCGGAGAGAAATACAGTATAGGAAGGACAGAGCGAGGATGTTCAGTGAAAGAGAGAGAGAGAGAGGGGGGTGGGGGGGAGCAACTGTGTACACCTAAGGTTGTGTCCTGCTGATGGATGGATGGATGGATGGATGGAAGGGTAGAATTTATGACCGAATAATAACAACTTTACTCTCAAACCTTAGGGAAATCAAATGTCAGACAGTAAAAAGAACGTAATCATTGACAAATAAACAAGGCAACAAGTAGTTTACCTTGTCTCCTTGCCTGTCTCACCACAGCCCAGCAGACATCAAGATGCATCAGCTGGCTAGTCAACGGGAACAAAAGGGGCGGTGGAGTAGGCGCTGGGGAGAGACGAGACGCAAATTAATAATGTTCATCAGTTAAATACATTCACAAAAAGAGCTAATTCGGTTACAACACAAGAAATGAAAGGAAGATGATGCTGCAACAAGATATCAGCTGGCCCTCGCCCCTCCCACCTTCACCTGACGTGTGGCAGGAAGACAGACGTCACGGCCCAGAACGACCAGTAGTCCTATCTTGCTAATTTGCTATTCACACAGTATATGCGCTAAGAAATCACGTACGTGATGCAACCAATACAGATGAACATTGCAACAATAAATATAAAACACCATAAACATCAAAGAAAAAGTAATGAACGAAATAGTAACACATGAATAAGCGAACAAGGCCAAGCAAGGCAAAGAGATAACTTGACAACCAGAAAATCAAGAAATACAACAAAATCAGTGTGCAATAGTAACTAAAATAAAGTAAACCAATAACACAAGTTATCAAACACTCGCAAAACACCAAAGCAATAAAAAGAATGTAAAGAAAAAGCGTAAGCAAGTAAACAAACGAAGAAAACTGCCCACACAGCCCCCACACACCCACCTACCCCCCCTCCTCCAATCCCCCTCCACCCCTACCTTCATCCCACTGACTCTCCCATCCCTCCCACCCCTCTCTCCTGTATATTTTCTCCCATCTCACCTCACTCCATCTTCCCTGCCTTCATACCCCCTACCTCCCCTGTCCGAAAATCGAAGAAAACAAGGGGGAAATAAAACTAACGCTGGAAAACATGAAAGTGTAAACATCCTGCAAGTCCATGCACACACACATGACGTATATACCACAAAATACCTCAATATACCCGGAAAAAATCACTTCACAATGCTAGATATTATGACAAGAGCAACTATAACAGTATAACAGCATAACATTATCACACACACACACACACACACACACACACACACACACACACACACACACACACACACACGCAAACACGGTAAACATGCAGTAACTCATGATATTATATGGCATATAAGTCAGGAAGAGAAGGCAGTAGGAGGCGGCCATCATTGTGACGTCACGGCTGATGACGTCACAGCCTGGCCCGTGCTCTATGTTGACTGTCTATATTTACGTACGTAGTTTAGGGGAGACCATTTTAAAAATGACCCTTCGAAAAAACGCTTTTAGAACAAAAAAAATGACATATTCCGGCTGCATAAATACTCTAACTAATTCCCAAAGCATAAACAAACTCCAGACAACACTAATTGTAAAGAATTTCCACTAGAAAAAAGTATTTTATAAAAATATGACCCTTTTTAAAACTCATTAAATACTCACTCACTATCACTTCAAAGGAACCAAAAACCACTTCAAATCACTTGGGTCATTCTTTCCAATTATTCTTGACACTTCAGAGTGATCTAGAGGCAGAAATAAATCATTCACAGGCTGATAAGTAAATAATTAATGCAACTTTAAACACCGCTAGCAAACACTTTTACTCTCCACTGATTTCACTGAGCATTTACGCACAAAACATAGTTTGATATGGACTATCTTTGGCAATTAATAAGAACTTGATACTGCCTCAAATAAAGAATGGTCTTGGGCGTTCCAAAAATTTTGGCGCAAAAAGCCGCCCTTATTTACAATCATCATAACGCCAACCACAGCCATCTCCACCCCCCACACGCATGGCAGACCTTCAAAACAGCCCACAGTACTCGTAGAAAGCATTAAATTTTACTATTGAGCCCAAATAAATAGTCCAGGCATAAATGAACATATCCTTAAATATGAGCCAGCTAGCGGGCGGCCACGGGCGGCTGCGGGCGGCGGCCGCGGGCGGTGGCGGTGGTGGCGCCGGCGGCGGGGGCCATGGTTTGGCTCCCGAACCCCCCCTCATATCTCACTTAAAACTTCACTAAACTTAAACTTGACCACGAAAGCTATGTCTGAATGGCTAATATGCAAGCTTAGTACAATGGCTGTATATGTGGCAAGATGAGCTTATAATAATGAGTGATAAGGGTACAAATGACCGATGAAATAAGAATTCAAGATAGCACCAAGTCTGTGGAGGGGTAGCCCCCCCTTCCTATATAGGTAAATAAACATTGACACGGTAAATCCTTGTGTCACAATGGCTGTAGTCACCTTAATAACGTATTTCAGCAGCCTCTGTGATTCCATCTTGCGACTTTAGTCCAGTATTAAGATGACACACTGAACAATGAAGCACCAGCAGCAGGGTCTCATTATTATTATTCTGTTCTTAGATCGTTCAATCCCCTTGTCACTTCCTCCCAGGGTTTGAAAGGTAAAAAACGTCTTAATAATATGTCACTAGAATGGTCAAACATTTCAAGAACCCGAGTTTGTTCAACCAGAGGCTTTTCAATAGGATAATAAGACCTTTCCACCCGCTCACACTCTCACCCCACAACAAACTGAGCCAGACTGCCAGACAGACCCTCGGCCCTCCCACCCTCCCCTGTTGACGTATGGCAGGAACACACACGTCACGGCCTGGAACGACCAGTAGTCCTATCTTGCTAATTTGCTATTCACACAGTATATGCGCTAAGAAATCAAGTAGGTGATGCAACTAATACAGATGAACAATGGAACAATAAAGATAAAACACCAGAAACGTCAAAGGAAAACTAATTAACGAAATAACACAAATAAGCGAACAAGGGCAACCAAGGCAACAAGTTAACTTGACACTTGAAACACAACCAGAAAATCAAGAAATACAACAAAATCAGTGTGCAATAGTAACTAAAATAAAGTAAACCAATAACACAAGTTATCAAACATTCGCAAAACACCAAAGCAATAAAAAGAATGTAAAGAAAAAGCGTAAGCAAGTAAACAAACGAAGAAAACTGCCCACACAGCCCCCACACACCCACCTACCCCCCCTCCTCCAATCCCCCTCCTCCCCTACCTTCATCCCACTGACTCTCCCATCCCTCCAACCCCTCTCTCCTGTATATTTTCTTCCGTCTTACCTCACTCCATCTTCCCTGCCTTCATACCCCATCCCTCCTCTGTCCGAAAAACGAAGAAAACAAGGGGGAAATAAAACTAATGCTGGAAAACATGAAAACAATCTATCTCTCTATCTCTCTCAATGAACTTTTAACAGTGATAGACATTTCTAATTGACGTATATGCCGGACTATACACAAGGTGATCTGGTTCTGCGTTCTGGGGTACATATAAAAACCCATACAGGGGTTTATATACGTTTATATATGTCTATACATTATGTTCTCTCCCTCAACCCTTTCCTACCCCGCCTCATTGTACGCCTCTCTTACCCTTAAACTCCCACTAACCACTCCCCTCCCACCTCTCCCCACGAACATGCTTTCCACCTTCCACCTTCCCCCCTACCACCCATCCCCTTGCCCTCTCCTTCCCTCCCTCCCTCCTACCCCCCTCACTCTTCCCTTCCTTCGTTCCTGCTGGCTGTTGCAGCGCCTACTTGAATCACTCACCCACTCCCCCTCCTTCCCTCCTTTTACCATCACCCAATCTCCCCCTCTCTTTTTCCCTACATTTTCCTTCCTTCCCCTACTCCCTCCCCCCTCTCCTTTCCCTGCCTTTCCTCCACGCGTCACTCCCCCCTTCCATCACACCCACACTCCTCCTTCTCTGCCCCACCCCTCCAAATCTTCCGCCCGCCTCTCTCTCTCTCTCTCTCTCTCTCTCTCTCTCTCAGCCTACCATCCCTAATCTAAACACCCCCCTACCCCCCCCTCCACCCCTACCTTCCTCCCACTGACTCTCCCATCCCTCCCACCCCTCTCTCCTGTATATTTTCTCCGTCCCACCTCACTCCATCTTCCCTGCCATCATTTCTCCCCCCTTCCCTGTCCGAAAAACGAAGAAAACAATGGGGAAACAAAACTAATGCTGGAAAACATGAAAACAATCTCTCACTCACTCTATGCATAGGACCACCTCATTCATAACACAATGTACGTAGATGATGTGGAGATTGAGATGAGGAGTGTAGTGAGCGGAGCGCAGTGCAGTGCAACATTCTACAACACCGTCTACTACACGAATAACCTATGTAGATATGAACCCAAGTTTGTGTGCTCACCTGATCTACTTAATTAATTAAAGCATCAAGTTGTGCCGTGCCTGAAACAGACCACGTATCCTTCACACGATTCAGAGTGTGTGTCGAGCCACTCCCTGGCGGTGGAGGTGGGCTGGTGGAGTAGGAAGGGGCGTGGCCGACTGCTGCCGGTGGAGGAGCGGCTGTGTGTGTGTGTTTGTGTGCGGAGACATACGCACAAACAAACAGAGCGTCACTTTCTCCACCATTGTATGTGTACACTAACACAACAAATACGAAACTTACATAATTTTTCCACAATGGGAGGTATTTTTAGTGACATTTGATGATGATTTAACATGTAAAATAATTAGTCAAATTTTAGATATTTATGATTGAAATAATCGACCGTTTTATTCTTACTAGATATATATCACAACTTATAACATTTTACCTAGTTAAGATAATAGCATTATTCTGATTGACAAAAAATAAATTGAATTCTAAAAGTATTAATTACAAGCCATAGATAGATAGATGTTATTTAGACTACAAATGGACGGTACAGGAAAACGGAGCGTTAATTTCATCTGACTCATCAAGACATCGGAAAAAGTTAACGGAACAGTAAAAAGATTACAGTTAGCTCACACCAATAACGATTGATTGGTGCCTGAAAAACACCGTTATTTGTGAAAACGTTATTTGCGTGACATTGAAATACATGTATTTAGGGTTAATTGGTGCCGCCACCCCAGGAGTTTCACCCACCTTTCCCATTTGAAGCTCTCCTATCACCATTGATAATTATCAGATTGCCAAACGTAATATAAATACTCACTTAAAGAAGTTAATAAAGGTGTTTGGTGTGATGAATGTTCCGAGGCTATGGAGGCTATGCTACCGAGGCATATGTACGCTGGCCCCTTCCGTACTCTCGCCGCAGTCTGGGTCTGGCTCACGCAGGTCCATCAACACTCCTCAAACCCAGTAAAGTCAAAATCAGCAAGCAATTCACCAATGTCATCAATTTCTTCATCCTCTTCACGAGCACGAGCAATGCTTCGTGAACACCCGGTGTCCACTAACACTCTTCGCTGCACTCCCCCCCCCCCCACCCCGTACAACACAACACTTGGAAGCGCTCACTGATCTGTTCACTTTCGACTATCACTCGAGGCATTACAACATCACGGTGGGCCTTGGCTCCAAGGCACGTCACCAATGATTCAGATGAACGCTTGTCCTTGACGACTGCCCTCTCACGCGCCAGAATCTGCTGCAAGTCCAGCGCCTCCATACGAGAGCCAGCCCTCAACAGTTGACGGACGCTCTCGGGCAGCCCGGCCACGAAAGCACAGGCGAGGGCCTTGTCTGTCATTCCGCTGAAGAGGGATGCCAAACGCCGCTGCTCAGCTAAGTATACGTCCGGTGACTCTCCAGCTGCAGTCTTCTGGCGATGAACAGCTCGTAGGCCTCGTAGGGATCGACACCAAACGCAGCAAGCAGTGCTTATTTTACTTTCTCTTTGCTCTTTCTGACGTCTTCATCTAACTACAGATGCATCGCAAACGCATCCCACTAAGGCGGAGAGGAATCACGCTGGCAACGTCCGTGACACCTCGGAGTTCGCACACGAACTCCAGTTTCTCCAGCCACTCCACAAGGGACTGAGTGCCAGAGCCCTCGTACTCCGGTACCGGCTTCAAGTCGAAGTAGCCTCCTGCGGCTTGGCCCTCCATACTGCCTAGATAGCTTGAGGCAGTGATGAAAACACTTCACAAAAGTCTTCTCTTTATTGAGAGAGTAGGTGCAGGAGTAAGCTTGTGTCGGCTGCGGGTACAGGGTGGGGAGTGGCGGTGACCAAGCCAGTGCTCGTCCAGTCTTGCTCTGCTCGCCCCGCTCGTCACCACCTGCCTTCACTGTTTCGTAGGCTGATGACATGGCAGCTCCATTCGTTCCAGCTGAAGCCTCTAACAGAAAACCAAACAACCCGAATCCCTGACAATGCACGAAACACCCAATTAATAAATAGTAATTACATTATAAAATACTGTCCTTACTCCGACTTGATAAATCACACGCTGATAATTAAATTATTAATGGAACTTTAATACCGCTAAGAAACACTTTTCCTCTCCACTAATTTCACTGAACTGTAGGGCATAAAACCTTAATTAATATGAACTATCTTTTGCAGTTAATAAGAACTTGTTACTGCCTCAAATAAAAAATGACCTTGGGTGTTCCAATAAATCTGGAAAAAAGTACGCCCTTATTTACCAACATAATAACGCCAATCGCAGTTATCCCCACCCCACAAACGCACGGGAATAACTTAAAAACACACCGCAATATTCATAGAAATAATTAAATTTCACTATTGAGACCAATTAAATAGTAGGAATAAAAGAAAATACTGTGAAATATGAGCCAGCTACCCTGCTCTGCCATGCCCTGCCCACCCTCTGTCCTGCCACGCCCTTCACAACCCTGCCCTGCCACGCCGCTCTCTGCCCTGTCCTGCCTTTCCCTGTCAAGCCACTCTGTTCTGCCCTGCCCTGCCACGCACTGTTCTGCTACGCCCAATCCTGCCACGTCACCCCTGCCTTGCCATAAGACGTCCTGCAACGCTCTACACTGCCCTGACCTGCCACGCTGTTCTCTGACGCCCAACCCTGCCACCCCCTGCCCTCTCAAGCAAAGGTAGTAACTGATACAATATATACAGAGATGGTTACTTATTGGTCGTGTTAGGCGAGTGAACATGTTAATGTTGTCCCCACATACATAATATTTTACATGCCATAATACTTTAGCAATAGTATTATGGCCGTGGTACAGTGGAACCGTTTGCTCTGTGGGCGCCTTGGGATCCCCGAGCGCATAGGTTCGAATACTTCTACGGTCTGAGTGGATATCGGGCGTCCACTCGGGGTAAAGGCCCTCTAGTGGGTGGGCTTTCAGATAGGAGGCCTCCATTAGCACAAATTCTCATGAAAATGCCCACTTTGTATAGATAAAAAAAAAAAAATAAATAAATAAAAATAAATGTGACATGTCCACCATGAGAGAAATCAGGATGTCACACACACAGCCTGCAAAATTATCATGGTAAGGGAGGCCCATAAGGCAGCAATTATGATAATGCTTTTGTCAATATTACCTTTACCTTAGCAAGAGCATCTCACAACTAGGCTGGGTTGACAGTGCAATACTTGAAGACCACTAACCAAACATATGCTTCTTGTGTCTGAAAGGCACCACTATTGCTCACACTTACAGTATGTTATTGAGGCATCTCACATGGGACAGGATAGTATGAAACCACAATTAACCTGAAATCGTTTATTACTTGAACCAGTAGATAGAAGCAGTGGCTGGTACCCAAATGTGGTGGATTGGAGTTTGTTGTTGTTGTGGTGGTGGTAGTGGTGGTGGTACTGGTAGTAGTGGTGATAGCAGTAATAGTAATGGTGGTAGTGGAGGTGGAATGGCTTGGTACACTGAGGAGCAGAGCGGCAAGGATTGGGACAACCGGAGGATGAGGCCCTCCCTGATGGGTGGAACAGCAGTGGTAGTGGTGGTGGTGGCAGCGGCGGTGGTAACTGTGGTTGTGGTCGCTCCCAGTGTCCCCCTCCCAGCGGCTTGAGGCACACGGCGAGTGGTGTGGGGGGGCAGGGAAGGTCATAACTTTGTACAGTGACGCAGAGATTGCCGCTGGGTTGGGGGTAGCCAGGGCGAGGAGTCTTGTACTGGGGGAGGGCACCCTTGGGGGGGAGTAACTGAGAACAGACCTTTCTTTTTAATATTTCCAACTTTTTTCAACCAGTTTTTGGGACTGAAGTGGCACCAATCTGCGACGCGAGTTGTTGCTGTCAGTGGAGGGATGCTGGTAGTGGCATTCACTGAGGCACCTTGTTGCGCATGAGGTAAGGGTTGGTTGGAGGTGATTTGGGGAGTTCAGATGGCGGGAGGTAATGGGTTGGTAATGGTGGTGATAGGGTTGGTGGAGGTGTACGTGACAGTCTCGGTCGCCACAACAGCAGGACAGCAGCGGTAGCAGTAGTAGTTGTAGTGGTAGTATTGGATAGCCGCCTCCAAGCAACAACAGGCATCACCAAGTCATCACACAAACCTCTTCCACTTGGCTTGGGAAAACCATGGAACAAACACACTGAGAGTCACCTGACCAGTCATCCTGTGAATCAAACACACTGAAGTGGTTCCCACAATTGTTTATAACTATGGCGGCAGTGATCCCTTTTCTGGGTAGCTGAACACCAAGGAGAGGAGCAGAGTTGAACACACTTCTGGCCACCTTGACAGGGTATGAAGAGGAGGGGCTGGTGGTGTGGCTGAGACATCATAGCTCTCATAATATAATACAGGAATCTCACTCACACCCTCATCCCCTCCTCCATCTTCCACTGCCCATAACAAGAGGAGCCACTGTAGCTACTGTGAGACACCTTCCTTCCCTACAGCAATGAATGGAGCAATTCAAAAGTTTCCCAATCCATTTCCTTTCAAAATGAAGCAAACTGACTAAAGAAATTCAGATTGTACAAATTAACAAAGAAAAAACTGGATATTAAACAATTGGGTGACAAAAGCAGAAAAGATACAGGTTTCAGCAAAAATACAATTTGAAAGCCTGAAAAACAAGTAGTATGTGATTTCTCTGAATGTAAAATAATAAACTGGAAAAGCAATCAAGCACTGAGCACTCCCAAACCTGAAGACAACAATTTGAATTCAGCTTCTAACATTGAATAAAGGCAAAGAAAATTTCATAAACTTTCTTTCCACCCAAAGTCATCCAGTGCTGCACACTAATTCCAAGGGTGAATGGCTGGGTGGTGGGAAGTCCTTCGTACATAATCTAAACATAAGCTATAACTGTGGAGTGGGATGGGCCCCTATACCTTAATGCCTTAAATGCCAAACTTGTTCTCTGGTTGAAATTCAGCAAGAAATTAGTGATACTTCCTTCTTTTCAAGGTCAAAGGCTGGACTTGTTCTACATTGATTGGCTTTTGCTCTTAGCATGGAGGTAGAGGGGCCCAGCACTGTAGTCTGAAAGTTATCGCGCGAGAAAACAGTTTACATACACTATCTTGAAAAACCAAGTGCTGTATAAGGTAGTAGAGATGACACATGTGGTACCATTGGTGATTTTGAATGTATGACAGTAGTTGTAGTAGCAGTAAAAGTAGCAGCAGTAGTAGTATTTCAATATGACTATGTCTGTTGCATCAAGTGTTTAATAAACTTAGCAGATGTAATTAATTTGAACAGTGATCAATCACCAATCATATCATTTGCAGTCCGGTTTGGGGTATAGGCAGAATAGAAACATCTCTTTTTCATACTCAGAAGTCAAACAGACCTTCTACATGGAACGCACCTGCGACCAAAAACATCATCTGCCAAGGTAGTGGTGAGGCCACTGCCACCACAGAAACATGACTCTGAGCCAGCCAGGCTGAGGGAAATGATATAAAATAAATTGATTAACAACATTTACAGTTAACACAGCCAATCATTCTCAGAGCCAGTCCATGCCAGGACTGTGGCTGGTTCAGAGTGACCTTCTGGGGCCATGCAGCCTTGCTATGCCCATGGCTGAAGGCAGGGGAGCAGGGAGGGCACAGTACAGGAAACATGAGCCAAGCAAAGTTTCAACAAAATATCTTTATGGCAGCTCTAAGGCTTTCCCATTGGCTGTCTTGCCTGGCTCATCTAGTCAGCGCCTTGCGACGAGGAAACACACAGAGCCCGCACGGCACCAGTAATTAATGCTTTGTGGCAGCACCGAGGCTCTGCTGCTTCCTGACCGCTCAACACGGCTGACTCAATGTGGCGGAGGCACACAAAGGCTGCAGTCACTGAACCTCCCATTTTGGCACCTCATTGCTTCTGGTACATTGCCCTCCACACTTCCCTTCTTTGTAATCTGGGTCCCTCTTGGCAGTTCACGACCCCCAAGCACCACGGCAACATCGCTGCTTCACTGTGGAGATGCAGACACTCTGGCTGACTATCAGGAATGGTACACACACACACATATGCACAGCTGAAGTGTGCAGTTGTGCACACAGACACACAGTGATGTCAGATGGTGTAGTGAATATCCATTTCAGAACAGAAGACTTCAAAACAAACACAAAATTACTGTCAACGCATTGTAAACCTGTGGCGAAATTTGACGTGGCTGATTTTGCACAATTCTCAATGTAAATGTGCTGACCATTCCATTGGCTTGTAATGGAAACAAATTACCCACACTGTGCCAGCGGTACAATTTAACAAAACCATCATAACAAACAGTGTGCTAATAATAGTGGTGGAGGTAAACGGGTGGAGGGGGGAGTGTTGCCGTGGAGCAGAGGGGCAAGGTTGGCCGAGGAGTGAGGTAGCACGAGTGGGGGTGCGGCTGGGGGGTAGGGGAGGCCAGGCTGGCCACCACCCCCAGCTGCTGTACAGTCGGCACGCACAAGGTGGCCAGGGCTGCACGATCAGCTTCTACAGTCACCTGAGTGAAGTATTTCAATGTTCATATGGTACTACAAAATCAGTGGGCATTTGTATAGTAGTGGTAGTAGTAGTAGTAGTAGTAGTAGTAGTAGTAGTAGTAGTAGTAGTAGTAGTAGTAGTAGCAGTAGTAGCAGTAGTAGTAGTAGTAGCAGTAGTATACATCATAATCTTCCTGTTTTGCATACATTGTTTTGTCGAGAGTTCGGAATATTGATCCCCTGTAGAGTGTTGGTTTCTTCTCCAGTGTCCTTGTCTGAACTGAGGTGTGGGGGCCCGGAGGTGGTGTGCGGAGAGTGCTGACAAGGATGATTTTTTTTTTTATAATAGCATCTTTCCATGCTACATTATAATATTTTCCTTCGTTAAAAAAAATTTAACAAAAAATTGCTCCAACAATGTATCAAAAATAAACTTTGCTATAACTTTGCGTACAAAAAAGACCATATAGTAACAATGGTCCGTTATATTCCACAAACTTTTGTACTAGTTAACTAAACAGCGGAGCCCTGATGACGGTGTCTCGCGTGCCCCGCCGGCCACAGTGACTGGGGCGGCCTCGGGGCTACACAGGGGTCAGAACTCATTACAGGAGCCTCAACACAGGTGCAGTGCGGACACACGCACGCACTAACACGTGCACGCGGCACGTCACACTCTGTTACTGCCGCACGCACGCACCCTCTTTCGTCACAACTGGTCTGGGACCCGGGCAGGGTGGAGCAGCTTGGGCACTGCATGCCTGCCATAAACAAAATCATACTCTATAGTGTGGGAACAAGAACAGAGACCCTACAAACAAACGCATCAACACAAATCAAATCCAACGGCCAGCCAGACTCCCCCCAGGCAGGAGGAGTGCCAGGCCGCCCAGCCAGCCCAGGCCCCAGAGGGCAAAACAAGCAAGCAAGCGAGGTCAAAGTGAGGGGAGAGCCGCCGGTTCTAAGCTCCAAGGTCGCCTTCTCTTTGGTATGTGGCTCGGGTCGTAGTGGTGGCGGTGTGGTCCTCCCGGCGGCAGTGACCTCATTGGTGCATCCGTGGCATCAGTGGCCCCCGGCTGGGACGCCCACTGTTGCCGCCGCTGGTGGAGGGGGCGGACATCTGGATGATCGCTCTGATGCGCCGTTGGGCTGACTGTGGGGGAACAAGGCAGCTCATGAGTAAATAAATGCCAAGTCTTAGGTTTGTAACTGTTTATCTTTTGATGCAAGAAACCAAGGGTACAAAAATTCCTTATTGAAAAAACAAGTGTTAAAAGAATGCGAAATCATCATCTAAATTAGAATGGTAAAGGTCTTGAAAGATTTCATGTTATGGAAAAGTGGAGACCCAACAACAGGAAGATTACAGATTTTACCAGAAAAAAGGATGAATGACTGAGATTTGAAAGACCTATCGATCAACCACTGGTATATATATATATATATATATATATATATATATATATATATATATATATATATATACACAGCCCATCCTCTGTCTCAATGTGTAGTGCTGGCTAGTGCCTCTCTTTTCTGGCCTTGACTCCTGTCCACTCACCTGCACAGAGAAGAAGGGGCCCACAATGTGTACAGTCGTCTCTTCTGAGGTGGTGGAGCCCTGCTGGGGAAGCTTAATGACTGAGCCTGTCTGCCGCTGGAGGTCACGCACATTCTGACCTCCCTTGCCAATTATGCGGCCTACCTGTGGAGTAAATAATGACTTTAGTATAGGATGAGCAAGGCTGAGAAATACGAGGAAGAATCTAGGAATAAAAGAAAGAAAACAGTCTGTTTAAGTGTATCACATATCAATATATGGATTTTGGGGGATGGATGAATGCAAGAGGAAAGAAATAAAGATGGGTAAAGTAACTTACGAGGTCTATTAGAAAAGTATCCGACATTTTATTTTGTGAAAACCCGATGGGTTTGAATCAAGTGCACTTGCATGAGCCAACCTTGAACGTTCATGCACATGTGTGAATTTTTTCCCACCAGTTGATAACATCAGTTGCTTGCCAAGTGCACTTGATTCAAATCCATCAGGTTTTTGCCCCCCAAAATAAGGCTGGATACTATTCTAACAGACCTCGTACTTCCCACCTGACACTAACACAGGATGCTTTAAATCCCACTTGAATTTGAACTACTCTAATGACAGGAGGCCATAGAATTGATAGAAGTAAAGGAAATCAGGTGACAGGGACAAAATTGAGAGCTTACTTGACTGGACGGCACCACGATCTCCACTGTTAGCCTCACATCCTCCACTCCAACGCCATAGCCTTCCTCTCGGAGCTTCTCAAATATCAAAAACTGCGCCTGTAAGAGAAAATGGAGTTCAAAATGCCGAGTGAAATCTGAATGGACTTGACAATAGCTTTGCAATATAAAGAGACTAAGAAATGTGCTAAAAACTGTGCATGTATAAAAGAAGGAAATGTGTTTGAGTGAAACCTGACTTGGCATAATGAAGAGACTAAGTTTTAATAACATGCCTTCTTCTCACAGCTTCCCTAATGCTAAAAACTGTGCATGTAAGAGAAGATAAATGGCTGTGAGTGAAATCTGACTTACCATAACAAAGAGACTAAGTAATGTGCCTTCCTCTCACAGCTTCCCAAATGATAAAAACTGGGCATTCAAGAGAAAAAATGTGTACGAGTGAAACCTATGAAACACCAGCACCACCAGCACCACCACTCACCTTCCACTGAGCCTCCGGGGACCCTACGATGGTGACCTTCCGTTCAGACTGCTCCGTGGGCCGCCCTTCATCCTCCAGTGGTGCTATTTTGACAGATGCCCCACTGAACCTGATGATGTTGCGGATGTGGGAGCCTTTGGTGCCGATGATGGCGCCCACTGCCGAGTTGGGGATGTAAAGGTATGCCGTCTCCTGCAGAGGATGAGAGGATTGTGAGCCAGAGAGGGAAAGACAGGGAGAGGATACTTTGCCATCTGCTGGAGTGAGGTGGGAAAATTTACTAACGAGAGAGAGAGAGAGAGAGAGAGAATGTGGTTTTCTGAAGGGGTGAGAGGAATGTGAGACAGAGGGAGGGACAGGGAAAAGCATATATCATCTACAGGAGTGAGATAGGAAACAGAAACTTTGCAATCCCTATGTGCAATCAGAAAAACACCCTTTGAAAACCCAGCGTGCCTTGAATCACTGGCTTTTGAGCGTAATGGTGTACAGTGGAAGTGTTTCTAGGTCATGATCTTCACTTAAATGCTATCACTTTCATACCTCAAGAACCACGAGTAAATTTCATGATTCCACTAAATTCACATACCCTTAAATCAACAGTGGAAAAAAAAAGTCACACACACACTAAATAGGCCTTTTTTTGTTTCACTTTTATGTTGCCCTTGGCCAACTTTCTCCCTCCCTCTTACATAAAAAAAATAAAAATAAATAAATAGGTAAACAAAAAATTATGATAAAATTAACTATCAGACAATCATCCACTGAGCAATTCTTTGTCTCAGTAGACCACAGCCACACAAAACATCAAGACAGAGCAACACACCTCTTCGCCACCCACCTCAGCTGCCTCCGAGCCATGATAGCCCTGTTGGCTGGAGATGGGGGTGGGGTAGAGAGGAGGATAGGAGGTTGGTGAGGAGCCATACATGCCCATCCCGGCCCCTGCTGCACCACCGCCGCCGCCGCCACGTGGAAGGCCGAACCCCACGGTGGACATCATGGCCATGGGGTGCAGGCCGGGGAACATAGCACTCTGAGGGGCGAAGGCTTGCAGGTCGCTCTCATAACTTGACCTCAATCTGGCGCTGATCATGTTCTCTGCCATGGCGATGTCTTCTATGCTTCCCTGTGGACACAAATAGGGTGAAAATATTGTTTATGATAAAACTAGGGGTGTTCTCTATGCTTCCCTGGTGAACTGAAGAATAAGGTGAAAATATTGTTTACTCTATGATAAAATTAATAGGGATGTTTTTTATACTTCCCTGGGGACACAAAGAATAGGATGAAAATATTGTTTGTTCTATGATAAAATTAAATAAAGTCAAATCTCTCTCTTTTTCTCTTTTTAATTTAAATATCATAAACATAGGAAAATAAAAATAACTGATTTCTAGGCTAAAATTAATTGCTGTCCTAGTCCTCTCTCTCTCTCTCTTTGTTTGTTTATCTGTCTGTCTGTACCTTTATGGTAATGATGCGTTCCAAATTGAAGCTATTGATGTCATTGATGCTAGAGACTGTAATCTTGGTGGAGGTGTCATCCATTATTTTCTTGATAGTTGTTCCTCCCTTGCCAATGATGCGCCCAATGAGGTTGTTGTGAGCAAGAATCTTCAGGGGAACCTCTCTGTGGAAGACAAGTGTGGGTCTGTGAGGTTTCCAATACTAATTACTCCTTAACTTTGATATGTAATGATTCACAGCCCTGGAAGTTAATGCATGGAATCTTTAGAAGCACTTACAAGAAAGAAAGGTTTAAAAATAAAAATTATGTTGCAATTTCTAGGCATTATGTAATGATTCACAGCACTATAAGTTAATAAAATTGTATCTTTAGCAGCACTTAAAAGAAAGAAAGTTTTACTTTTTTTCTGTAGTTACCGAATGGTATCTTAAAGCACTCACAAGGGTTTAAGAGTTTATTTTTTTATTATTAGGCAATGGCTGTAGAATAAAGGATGTATCAGAGTGGTAAGTCATTAAAGGTGTGCCAGATATGAATGAAAAGATTAAAATTGTTGCTGTTATGTGGGATCAGTTATGAGAGATGCTTTGTTTGGGTTAAATTTGATGTGTTTGGTGATTAACTATGAAATGCTGAGAATGATCTTTAATGCTCTTGATATGATGGTAGGAAAATTTATCAATGACGTGCAGTTTGTGTTGTATCCATAATGTTTGTGATTTGATAAGAATTTATGAGTGATATGCAATGTTCATAATTTAATAGTGCAAAAACATGAATGATATGAAAATTTTGGGGTGTCATGCCTGTAATTCAATAATGGGAAAAAAATATGAATGACATGCAGTTTTAGTTGCACCTGTAAAAATATGTGTGATTTTGTAAAGGAAATGCCAGAAAGATACACAAAGTTATAAAAATAAACATAACTAATAGTACAACAAAAAATTATGATTGGCATGGAAGACATACATAAAAATAAATCATGAAAAGTAATAAAATCTTAATATTCATGAACAAAAATAAACACATCTTTGAAAGCTGGCAAACAATAACCAAAGACTCACCACACACACACACACACACACACACACACACACACACACACACACACACACACACACACACACACACACACAGGAATAGGAGAAAATAACAATAAAATGTGACCACTATGGTACAGTGGAACCAGATGTGGTTTTAGGGCCAATGGGTCTTCAAGGGTTCAAATCCTGGCCACAGTTTGAGGTTAGGTAGGGATTCCACTCTGGTCAATGGTTTCCAAAAGAGTGGGCTTTCAAATAGGTACTTTTTCAGCCCATAAATTCCCTTAAAACCCACATTTTATAAGAAAAAATGAATAAATGAAAATATAAAAACAAATGTTTAATAACACACAGTGATGAGAAGCTTCAGTCATCATCAATCGTGGGAGTAGAAGGGGGGAAAACCAATAAACCCCCAAGACACTTCAAGAACACACAATCAAGAGACTTCAGTCAACATTCACCCATACAGCAGCACAAGACACGAACCCCTTATTGGTGTTGTCAGCCTCTTCCTGCATCACTTCCAGGATGCGCTTGCAGGCATTAGTGCAGTTTTCAGGATTCCCATAAATGGTGATCGCTTTCTCCAAGGAGCCGGCGTTATCCTTTCTATGGACATCAACTCGAGCCCTCGTCTGTTGAGGGGAAATGGCTGTATAAAACTGACAAATGATAGAAACAAAAATACATCCCAGTACTGAAAGGTTTAGCAATGTCGGGGTTCTATGGATACTGTACTTATCTGACATATGCAGGAGCAGCTATGTTACGCAAATCATGAGAAATATTCATCATCTTGGTAATAAATAAATAGCACATGTAACTATTACCTGTATATCAACATGTACAGCTTCTAAGGATACAATGCAGGTCAGGTGTATATAGGCAGGTGAATTAATGCATATCTTATACTTTGCATAGATTCTAGTTATTACAGAGGCATAAAGCACACTTTTTTTCATGTAAGAGAGGGAAGCTGGCCAAGGGCAATGAAAGGAATAAAAATAAAAAGCCCACTAAATTGCCAGTCCCCTTAAAGGTCAATAGAGTAGAAAGTACCTGTTGTGTGATTGTCCTTATGGTGGCCCCCTGCCGTCCTATAATCGCCCCAACCATTTCACTCAACACAAGGATACGGAGAGGGAAGTCTGTGTGGCGCTGGGAGGGAGAGGCTGCCCCTGGACCTCCCATGGGGCCCCCTCCCATGGAACCCCCGCCTGCTGCTCCCCGTGGGCCCCTCCGGCGGTCCATCAGACGGTCCACACGCAGGATGCCTCCCGCTAGGTTGATGCCGTTCAGTCGCTGTGCTGCCTCTCGCGCCGCCTCTAAAGATTCGTAGGTCACGTGCACCACCTGTGGGACAGAGGTAGTGCATCACCTCACTGCTCAACAACACCACCACAAGGAACCATGTATCATTGGACACCAAGTTTGAAAGGACCACTGAGGTACGAGGAAGAAAAGTTACAATGAAAAGTCTTGTTTCTGAAGTTAGGAAATTTAGTGCAGAGTTGCTTTCCTCTCTTTTATATGTTCTTGCACTTTCTCCTGCATCTTATCCTCTAACTCTCAACAAACCCACAGGAAACTATGTACAACTGAATAACTGAGACACTAAGTAAGTAGGAGAAAAGTCACAATATTTCTTCTTCTGTCTTTTATGTACAACTGAATAAATGAAAGACACTAAGTTTGAAGTAAAAGGATACTAAGGTAGGAGAAAAAAGTCAGTGTTTCTTCATCTATCTTGTTTTTGAGGTAAAAAAAATTGTGTAGAGTTGCTTTCCCCTCTTTATCTCTCCAGGCTCTTTCTCCTGCATCTCTCCCCCTCACTCATCTAACATAAAGGAAGCTGTAATAAGCCATCAGGCCTACATGTGGCAGCCCTTGCATGATACACACCTAACCTACTTCCCCCACTATCCAATCATGCAACTCAGCTATACAAGACACTCTCAGCCAGTCACTAATGGAAGGGTAGTCTATTTCCACCTGTCAACCACATCCATGCAACTTTCCAGCACATACCACTCACTCACTTATGCCAGAGTGGTTAAACTGATGTAACTAGTCATTCAAATATGTTAGTGCATCCAAGCATGTAGTGAAGAATGACACCCTACTACACTTTTCAGCCTTCGAAGAACTAAATGCAACTCCCAATCAGTAATATTTCCTGGCCCATTGAGAGGAACTTGAAGAAATGTCACCTGTCAGTTAGGCCTGAAGATAATCATACCCCAGCTACAGTTTCATCCTGCCGGGGGAGAAGTAATAAAGAGCACATGACAACCCTGTAATTTGGGGAGGTATGACAAAAGGCCTTCATCTCGTGTTGCTTCTTTATGTAAAATTCAATTAAGATCACTACGCTTCAGGTTTGGGTGAGATCAATTTGGACTGTCAAGGGAAAAAGGACATTAATTTGTATGAGTGTGGTGTGGGTCTATCGGTTACATTTCCTGTATCAATTTGGTCTCCTGGTTATTTTCATACTGAGATAGATAATCAAGAGTACCTTTACAATATGAATGAAAATAGACTTCTTGGTAAATATTAAGTCTATTCATAGTTTGGGTGAGACTGTAGTGTCTGTATTCAATAATAGGGAAATGAAAAGTTATGAATGACATGCAGTTTTGATATCTTTTTAAATGGAATCGCAAAAAGATATACACAAAAGTTATAAAATGATCATAACCTATAGAATGGAGTAAAAAGAATGACTAGAATGATAGAGACACATTGAGCTCTCCAATTTGTCATTAAATTTAACATTAATAAATATAGTCATTCTGTTTTTATTACTCTACATACTTTTAACTTATCTCTGCAATAAATAAATAAAAAGCCAGATAGAGTTTAAGCCTTTCTCTTTCTATTAGCCAGCATGGTTTTATTTTTCCTCCTCCACAATAAATAAAGTCAGACAGATTTAAAGTCATTCTGTTCTTATTAATCTACATACTTTAATCTTTTTTTCTCCCCCACAATGAAGAGTTTGGCAACATTTAAAGCTCTGCATAAACCTGAGGTGCAATGCTGCCAAGATGTGCTCATGCTTGCCAAGACTAAGCACAGCAATGCAGCACACAGCACCATTAACAGCTGCTGGTGCCTGGTGTGCTGTCTCACCCCCGGCACACACTGACACTATATATACACCATTTCTTTCTACACCAAGTCACTCCAAATATAGCAAGACAGTGGAAAAGCATAGAAGGTTACCGAATCAAAAAGCATCACCAAGTAGTGCTCTATGTATGTCTTTATAAAGTATTACCACTACTACTAACATCGAACATTAGCCAGACTCACCACTTCTTAACAACAAAGGTATATTATTGACTTCCAAACGCCATTCTGAGGTATCAAGTAAGGTTAAACTGAACAACGGCCACATAGCTCAGATTAGGTCAAGGGAATCCCAACCAAGCATGTCACCACTTATTTGTTTCTCTTCAATCATTTCTGGCTATGTGTAGTGAAGCGAATAATAACTGCAGCTTGAGTTAGGTTACTAATCCTTACACTGGTCTATTTTCTTGGCTAACTGGGAAGAAGTGGGAAAAAGGAGAAGGAATGGTAAGTGAAAATAAACACCGAGGCAACAAAACAGGGAAAAATGGATTAATTTCACGATCACAAAGTCCATTCCTGAGGCTACAGCAAAGAAACAAACAAATTCCATCAAACATACACACAGACAAGCTTAAAAAAAATAAATAACACAACCATACGAAAAACCATTCTTTCCCCCAGGAAGTACCCAAGTTTCTAGGCTCAAACACACGCTTGTCCACCTCACCCGCTTATTTCCCTATTTCCTGCTGAACATACCAGGTAGAATGGTGATAAAT
This sequence comes from Callinectes sapidus, assembly GCA_020233015.1. Lineage (NCBI taxonomy): Eukaryota > Metazoa > Arthropoda > Malacostraca > Decapoda > Portunidae > Callinectes > Callinectes sapidus. The sequence continues at coordinate 11,278,113 of CM035214.1, read as the reverse complement.
AGTCCAGGGAGGGTGGGGGGAGTTTGTATCGTGTCGGGGAGCAACAGTAGCGTGGTGGGGAGTACTTTCCCTGACCCTCGGGTACATCCACGTGGTTCATGTTCGCCATGGCTTACTGACTGATGGCGCGTCTTAATCCAGCCTTTTATGACTGTTTTTATTATTAGCCAAGTGTTTTGTGGTTTTACTGCATTTCCAAGCTTCCAAAATTCCACAGTTTCGTTTTTATGGGTAAGGTTTGGTTGTATTTGTATATTAGCTTTATGTGGTATGATATATTTATGATGGTTGTCTTCGGTGAGGGATTACAGGAGTAACACCAGTGTGGAGCTTATGAAATGGTTTTAATATCTATGTTTTATTGTTTAACTTTTCTTTCTTTTTATTTGGCTTACATTTATTCGTATATTAACATCATGGGATATCTTACACGTCTTCAACCAGGGCTAGTACTTTCAATATTAACTTCCTTCACCTTGTCTATACATTTACCATTTGTTTTTGCTCATATTATGGTAAAGAGGTTAGAAGTAGAAAATATGTGGTAGATTTCCTCTCGAGTATTTCAGCATTGTAAAAAAAATAATTAAATAGCAAAAAGGTTCGGATCTTATGTGAAGCAAAGCAGTGAATCTCATGGATAGAGTCTCGTGGCTTCTTACATTCAGTTATCTTATGAATAATCGTCTTGAAAATCCTTAAGAGAGAGACGACTGTACGAGAAGGAGACAAGAAAAGAATATTAACAATGAATTATATATGTTTTAAGTTATGAAACGTGTACCGAAGCGGCTCCTTGACACACACACACATACTTTGGCAGCATCGTAGAAAGGCTATTTGAGATAAACACCTGGAAAAAAAAAGCACACACACACACACACACTGAATGAACCAACTTTACTTCCCACTACCTGACCATTAGGAAACACAAAAACCAGTCACGGTCAAGGTCGAGTTATATGGTAGAATCCCACTTTTTTGCACCAAGCTACGTCGCGATACAAACACGGCGCCGAGACCTGAGTGGATCTTGAAACCTTGCCCCTTGACACAAAACATAGAGGATAAACAGAAGGATAACATAATAAAGGTGAGTATAAGAGGTAAAAAGATATAGATAGATAGATAGATAGATGCATAGATGGATAGATGCATAGATAGATAGATAGAGATATATGGACTTTGAAACCTTGCACCTTGACACAAAACAATAGAGAAAAATAGAACAATTACTCTACGAAAAAAGACAGATAAAAAGATCGATAGATTGAGATTAATGACAGGCAGATAAATAACTAAATAAAGAAAATGGATCTTCAAAACTTCTTGCACCTTGACACAAAGCAATAAGGATAAACAGAACGATAACTATGAAAAAAGACAGGTAAAAAAGATGGATAGACAGACAGAGATTAATGGTAACTGCATAGATGATTATATTAACAAAAAAGATATATTTACTTGCTTTTACCATATTATTGCAGTATATCTAAAGCGAGAAACAGTGAATAGCAAGGACGAAGGCTCCTCTTAACCAAACATACAACAAAATATTATATATAAAAATAAGATTGCTATAATTGTAAGAGAGGAGAGCTAGTCAAGAGCAAGAAAAAGTAAAGAAGATGTATGTACTTATATCTTTGTATATAATTATGTATATATGTATGTATGCACAATAAACCTTTAATAATAATAATAAGAAGAAGACTCAGTCCTTTTGCAAGCCCGAGAGAGTTAGCCAAAAAGAAAGGAATAAATGCTTTGAAACACCCTCTTAAATGGAATCAAGTCATAGGAAGTTAGAAATACAGAGTCACGTAGGGAGTTCCAGAGTTTACCTTACCTTACTTTACCTCTTACTCATTCCCATTACTTAATCTACCCATCACTCATAAATTTGCTACATTCCTAGTTTCCTTATCACAAGCCACTCTAGCCACACGCCCGTACGCCATTAAACCCTAAAACATGACCAGCCCACCATCCCTGTCCTACCCCGCCCCCAACCCACCCAGCCCCGCCCCGCCCCACCCCGCCCCGCACACCAGCCCACGGATGTTGCAAAGCCTGGTAGCAAACAGAAAATGGGCTGAGAGAGACTCGCTCCAGACTGAACACACATAGGCTGTATTGACTCTCTCTCTCTCTCTCTCTCTCTCTCTCTCTCTCTCTCTCTCTCTCTCTCTCTCTCTCTCTCTCTCTCTCTCTCTCTCTCTGTGTGTGTGTGTGTGTGTGTGTGTGTGTGTGTGTTTCTCTCGTATATTTGTGCAACTGTCTGTTTGTCTGCCTGTGTGTGTGTGTGTGTGTGTGTGTGTGTGTGTGTGTGTGTGTTTATATTGGAGTCTCTTTACTTATGTCTGTGTATTTGTCTAATTCTTTCTCTTATCCAGCTATTAACGAGAGAGAGAGAGAGAGAGAGAGAGAGAGAGAGAGAGAGAGAGAGAGAGAGAGAGAGAGAGAGAGAGAGAGAGAGAGAGAGAGAGAGAGCAGACCCAAATCATACGAAGCTAAAGATTAATCTACACATAGCCGTCAATTTGAAAGAACGGGAACATAACAGGAAATAAATAAATAAACAAACAAATGAATAGATAAACAAATAAACAAGAGTGTAAAACGATAAAAAACACCCCTAAAAAAAAATAATCTAACCCAACGTAACAGACCCATACAAACGTCACCTAAAACCAACTCAATCCGTACCAAATCGAAGACCGACTAACTAACTAACCTGTGTATGGCCGTCCCTCGAGGCGTACTTCTCGCACTTCTCCACCGCCCCGACACTCTCCAGGATTTGATTGAGCTCCTCTTGCCGGGCATCAACAGGCACTCCGCTCACTCTCACTCGCGTCTCTAGCCTGGCGGGGGAAAGCAAAGAACACGAATTAGTAAAAGAAAGCGGTGTCAGGTGAATTTTTCAGGATGGGGAAAACTGAGGAATGGCTAGATTTTTTAGGGGTTATGAAGGTAAAAACGAGAATAGGAATGGGATACATAAAATAAAAGAAGAGGAAAGACAAGAGGGGGAAATATTGACGGTGAGAGAGTGGGCAAAGGTTAAATTTTTTAGGGGGTTATGAGGGAAACGAAAAAGAAAGGAATGGATTAGAAAACAAATGGATTACAAAGAGAGGAAAGAGACGAAAGGTAGTTCTGAAAGACGTATAGAGTTGGAAAAGAGCTTAGATGTCATTTATCTTTTAACTAGTGAGTGAAAGAGAAAAGTAGTAGTTAAAGATGGAACAGAAATTGCTACAAGATACGAATACTACGCCAGGGAAGAAAGCAACAGCGGAGTTTTAAAGGTGAGGAAAAGAAAAGGAAAAAAAAGGAGGAATTTAATAAAGTGATGGTGAAGACAGGGAAAATAAAATAAATTACTTAGCAAGAGACGAGGAGTGACTTAAACAATGATAGGTTAAGAAAAGCGATTAGAAGTTACTTTTTTTGTGGATGAGGGAAAAGGAAAGTAGGACAAAGT